>OY821518.1:208731419-209251419 GCA_963682025.1 Cordilura impudica
GAAGAGGAGCAACCGAACCTTGTTTTGAATCGTCAAAACATAAACCCCGAATCTCTTTATGCAAGTATCATTGACGCTTCATCGATAACCCTGGTGACGGAATTATAATTGATTTCTCATCGAAACTGGTATTTTTACTCAGATGTATGTTTTCATTTATGCTGGCTGAATTCGCAAACAGTTTACACTGCACTGGTGACTGAGCAATAAATACAAATTGTTGATATTCCAATTAAAGTTTTATGTTTAGTGGAGAAGTAAGTGTCCCATTTTCTCCACTCAACAACAGGCTCACTTCAGTTTGGAAGTCGAATAGCTAGAGGAACATGAAATCCATTACGAGATGATTTTCTAACACAATCAACTACATCCATGAAGCAGTCGACATTAGTTTGGGCATATTTTGATTTGAAAACTCCGAATAAACGATCAGGTGAAAACTTTGTATGTCCGGTTAACAAAAAGTTCAATTCAACTGACTCACATCTGGAAGTATCGACAAGGTGTTGTAACTATCGTATCATCGCATTGTTTTTATTTTGTGAAACACAGTTATCAGCGAATATCACTAATTTTTTAGTTGAATGCACTTCTCGTAGGTAGTAATCAAGCATTGATATTACTGAATTCGGACCTTTTCCAATGGAATCGCTTTCGTCAATACCGAAGATGTGTTGAACATTTTGACGTTCGTTTGTAATTCCGAAAATTGCTGTTTTGCGACCTGATTTAAAGTATGCAGTTCCTATTTGCTGTGGACCCATCGGAAAGCTAACATTTTGAGCATAATCCATAGATATTACTAGATAATCCTCCTCTGGAATACCTGGATACATGGTATTTGGATCAGGCTTGACTAATGTTCTCAAGTCGTTATAGTACTCCTGCTGAGTGCTGGCAGATTGCAAATGAGCAGAATACACCTTCAATGCTGCTTCTTTTTCAACTTCAGTAACGTTTACTGTATTAACAGCATCTTTTGCAAGATTTCGCCGGCTTCATAGGGACGCTGTAGGGACAATATTTCTTCCACAGCGTTTGGAAAGTGCGAAGTTTTACGATTTTACCACCCGGTTCGACGCTGTTGGTGTATCTAGTGTAAACAGAAGTCTTACTTTCAGTAGTTGGAAGTTTCAATAAACGATAATCACGATGATTTGGTTGACCTCCAGGTAAAGTGATAGCAACAGCTTCAGCAAAACGGCAGATAAATGAAACAATTTCTTTTTTTCCAAAGTAGTTAAAGCATCTGTACGATTAATTTTATTCGCCATGCCATGTTCGCGTGGATAAACACCATTTTTGTTGTAATGTTCGCTTAGATTTTTGTAGCGTTTAATTCCCATTGTATACAGGAAGAAGTACATATCACGGCATATCGGCAAACCTCCAAAAATAATATATCTGATTGTACCGTTTCTTCATAGCTCACGATCGATCACCAACTTTTGACCTGAGCATTGCATCGTCACGGTGAGCTGCCAGTTGTGCGAGAATAATTAAATCTTCGGATTCCTTATCTAAATTCATGAAAGACGTACGAAAATCCACGGCTATCTTCTTAGGGATCACTTCATTGCATTGATTTGAACAACACGGAGATATTTTTGAACCATACATTCGAGCAACTACCTTTTCTTCGCGTAAATCAAGATCAGATTTATCAAGGTACATATTATCGGTATCATCTTCAGAGTCACTATCCGATAATTCTGAGAAGTGATCGTCATCATCCTCGTCATCAGGGAAGTGATGAAATAAATCTACTTCTTCGAATTCATCCACCGTTTCATCCTAAAAGAGTCAGTAAGAATTTCATTAGTTTTAAATTATTTTTGCGAATAACATAATAAGGTTATGTGAAAAAATTTTCGTACTAAAAGAATTATAAATGAGTATTTATTACAACTCACAATTAATAATTTCAGAAAATAAACCTGGATTCGAAAAAACGCGAGCAAAATTGATATCAACCTCATGGAAACAGCGCGCTAGGTAGAAAACAGTAAAAACCAACTACACAAAACAAGAGGTAGGGACGACCTACGCGCGTTTTCAAGGTTGACCACACGTTCCTGACGTCATGAGATGTGTCGCTTTCAAATGAGACCAATACCAACACGCTCAGTGATGGTACACCAAAGATACACGTATTTAAATCTTTAAAATGGCTCCCCTGAACAAAACCGGTTTTTACCCTTAGGTCCATTTCTATTTTGCGCGTCACATATGGTAATTTGGATCTCATGGCAATTTAAGTGGATGTCATAAGGTTTATTTTTATGGGGACTAGGTCTGAACATGAACTGATTTCCACTAATTTCAACAGCGCTCATCCTTTGGCCGATAGAAGCTTATGCACTAAATTTCATCAAAATGTATTCATATTTACGACCTGTAGTTTGGTTTCAAGGTTAACATGGACACACAGATAGACGGACATCGCTAAATCGACTCAGAAAGTGATTCTAGTCGATCGATATAAGAAGAAATGCTTCTAGGTCATATATATTTGGTAGTTACAAACATCAGCACAAACTCATTACACCCTGATCACATAGTGGTATAGGGTATAAAAAGTAACTGAGTTATCAAGCCGCTATCGTACAACAGAATTTAGAAAAAAACTATTTTTTTAAGGAAATTTGTAATGTTTAGGACCTGTTTCAAATCGTCTATTTTAAAATTTTTTTCTTCACTAAACGGTTTGGGGAACTAAGAAAACTTTTTAATAAAGTTTTAAAAAAGGTTTCCTCTTTTTTAATAAAGCCTTTATTTGGTGAAAAACTCGGATTTTATTTTTGATAACCTTTTTTAAATATTAAAAAAATCAGCTCGTATTTAGAAAAGCTTAAAACTCTGAAATTGTTATCCAACAACTCACCATGCGTTATAACAGGTAATTTTCAAATTTAATATTTGAAAGCTTACATCCTTCATAAAAATAGCGTTCCAATCTGACCAATAGTTTAGAAGTTGTATTGATATTACCATATTATTTTGTTTGGAACCATTTACTCATGTGTGATCAGGATAAAATAAATTAATTAGAGGGAAAATCGAAACGTTCGTTTTTAATAAAAATAAAAATTATATTGTTTATGTAGTGTAAAATTTTGTGCTTTCATTGTACATTGAATGAAAGTATACCTGTTTTTCAATTTCGATATGAAAACATACAATATATCTCTAATGAAGTATTCTTTAATAAAAAAAAACATATAAATGATATTCTCCAAAATTATTTTACTACGCACTTCATTCTATATAGTAACCTTTAAGATTTTCTGACAACTACATCAACAGTTTAAGTTATCAAAGAAAAAAACGAAAGAATACATTCACCTGTCTCTTGGAAATATTTAAAATTTACGTTGCATTTGCACAACAACTGAACTGATTTTTTTTTTTGTTGGTTTTCCGTATTTATTTATTTTTTTTTAATTTTAACAGTTCGTTGTATGTTAAGAAACATCATATATACTCGTACAATACATAGAACGTAGAGAAATATAAATTGCAAACTACAATTCAGCATTTGTAATTCCAAGACGTTTTTATTACTTTAAAATACAAATTCAAACATTTGTGTTCTATACGAACTCGTTCTACAGCAATTGTAGTTTTTGCTAAGGGTGCAATTTTATTTTGTATGTTATTCAATGCAATGAAAGCATACTCAACAGTGGCTTAAGGTATGAAATTTGAAAAGTACAAGGGTGGTCCTAGAATAACTCGACCTGACATACATATGGTGGCAGTAATTTGACAAAAAATTATTTTGGTGACAAGTGGTAACCTTACAAAATATATACTTAAAGTTTCAAGGCGCCACGTTGTTTAGTACGAGTATATATTTTTTTTTTTTTGTAATGAAAAGTAAACAATCTCAGTGCCTTTACGATCAGGGTGATTTTTTTTTTTTTTTGTTAATTAGGGACAAGAAACGTATACCACTAGCAGAAAGGTGAAGGTGTCCTCTTTACCTTATATATACTCTTGCACCCGTGACGATCCGTAGGTAGAACACTTTTTTCATTTTAATGAAATTACTTAATTTCAAATTACGGTAATTTAAACAGCCCTATAAGTATACAATGGCGTTGTAGTGTTCTCGTGAACAGAGCGTCAACTGTAAACCCAGGTCATGTAATGGTGCGGCGTTGGTGGAAGATCCGCTTCCGTTTACCTGAGCCTTTGCTGGTCGCACGAACTAGCGTAGGGGCCTAGCTAGCCGGATGGGTGGGGTCTTGCTCAGGCCCAGGGAAACCGCACTACAGATTTTCACGTGCGATTTAAAAAAACAACTGTCAAAAAAACGGACGCTAAATGGGACGGATGGCCGTACTTACCTTGGGATTGGGGACGAGGTGTTCTGCCCCTTTTGCCCTCCCTACCATGTTACCTCGACTCCATCTTAATTGGAGGTAACCCACAAAAATAATAAGATTATTGGTTTGGTTTGGTTTTTTACATTGGGTTTAACACTAAAAAAGGTCCTTTATTTAACCTTCATGTTAAGGTGTTTTAAAATTTAAATTATAATTAACAACATTTTATATTTAGCGAAATTTTAGATTTAGAAAACATTTTATATTTAGAAAATTTTTACATTTAGAAAAATTTTATATTTAGAATTTTAATTTTATAATTAGAAAAAATTTGTATACTTAGAAAATTTTTATGTTTCGAAAATTTTTATATTTAGTAAAATTTTATATTTTAGCAAAATTTTATATGTAGTAAACTTTTATTACATATAGAAAAATTTTATATGTAGAAAAATTTTACATTTAGATTAATTTTATAATTAGTAAAAATTTTTTTATATTTAGAAAATTTTTTATATTTCGAAAATTTTATATTTAGTAAAATTTTTATATATTAGGTAAATTTTATATGTAGCAAACTTTTATTAATTTAATAAATTTTTTTTTTTTTTTTTAATTTAATAAAAATTTTAAACAGAAAATTTTTACAAAATTTTTAATTTTTTTAAATTGTTGGTATTTTGGATAATAAAAAAAATTACCGCTGGTGTTGGTTGTAAAGATGTGGTACCGATGAAGTTGCTGAATGAAACATGGCATAATGATTGTAATACATTGGATGATGTGCGGCAGCATGTGGAGAATCCATATCTCCCAGATATTGATGGTTAGGAGGTGTATGATAATTGGCAGTCCATTGTCATGGCTGACCCGCTGAATATGCCAAATTGGCGGCACTATGTTTTTGTGAATATGACAAGGTATTATAATAGGAAACCATTTTCGTTTGTGTTTCTTTTGATTAGGAGCTTAACAAAACTTTTCCTTTTGAGGTTAGAATTGTTTGTCAGTTTTATATTTTTTTTATTATTTTTTTGAACACACGCAACGAAATAAATATTTTGTTTTATAATTCTTCCATTTAATTTTTCAAATCAAATTTATTTCATTAATTTTCTAATAAGTTTATTTTTAAACATTTTTTTGTATTAGATTATAATTAGATAATGTATATGTAAGTATATATTTTTCATTATATTTTTCTTATTGTTTTTGCACGCGTTCTTTGTCTTATTTTTGTCTATTTTTTTTTTCTTTTTAATTTATTAAACTTAACTTTAATTTTAATTTTATTTTAACTTTATTTTAACTTCACTTAAACTTTACTTTTCTTAAAACTACATATTTTACTTTAATTTAATTTTAATTTCACATTACTTTATTTTAAATTTACATTTTTTTTTTATGTCTTTTCTTATTTCTTTAAAATTAAATTAAAACTACATTTTTTTTTAATTTTAAGTTTTAAGGTTTTTCTTCAACCTTTCTTTTCAACATTCAAAATTCAACTCCTCGATTTAAATTTAACTTTATTACATTAAACCTTCTCATCTTCATTCATTCATGTCCAGATAAAAACCTGTTTATTAAAAAAAAATCGCCACCAATTCATGGAGAGCATTCATATTCATTCATAATATTCTCTAGTATTTATAACACGCCCACTCATATATGACTATGAGAGCAAGTGAGATCAATACAAGAAAATACGTGGTTTGACCAGCATGATTGCATATGAATGAGTTCATGATTTAATACAACACAATGAAGAGAAAAAAAAAACAAGCGCCATAAATCAGTTTGCCAAAAAAAATAGAACCAAAAACTTTTCCGTTAACATGTTACCATATAAGGTGTTGTTTACATGTACATACTTGAACTTGAAAATAATTTCAAGATCAAGGTTATTATTTTTTTTTCTTCTTTCTTATTCTGCTTGTAACAGAAATTCTTTTGCTACAGTGCAGAGCAAAACAGATACCGTCACAGTCATAATGCACAAGTACACAAATATGTATGTATATCTAGGGTGACGATTGGGTTAGGTTTACAATGTGTATTTTTGTATGTTTCTGAAAAAATGTAAAACGCAAGCAAACAATTGTAAACAAAAGTTTAATGACTTAATTTTAGAGTATCACCAATTTGTGTAACATGTGACGTATTGACAAACTGACCATTTGACTATTTGACGAAAGAGAACATACTCAATAAGTGTGAGCACAACATAGATATACATGAATATTATTTTTGAGTATTGAATAAATTAAACTAAAACATTGGTAATAGTAAATTTATATATAAGAACTGAATTTGAAAATAAACAAGAACAAGTTGTTTCAATAATTAAACCAAGTCTAACTATAGAGTGTTAAATTTGTGCTTTAGGTTTTTTATAGCTAATAAAAGTCATTATTTGTTCTATTACCAGTAATGATATCTTATAAAATATTCCACCCCTTTGATATATTTGTAGGTAAGACAATAGACAGATGATGTAACTCATTTGTATCCTGGGTTTTTTTATTATCATACCTTTTTGATACCTTTTTTATTTTACCCAACAATGCACTAATGCAAGTATTAAAGAAAACACACACAGGTATAGTGGGTTTTTTATATTTTAATTTAGGAAGTAATGCACTAGTGCCATTTTCTTACCTTTATATGTTACCTAGAAACATAGTATGATGGCTTATGAGGAGGCTTAATATAATCCGTCAATTACAGTCGCACATAACAATGTTCAGAAAAATATGGGGAGCTTCAGTTATAAAGAACTGGCCGAAGAGTATTTTCGAAACAAAAACCAGAAGATGTTCCAGTTACCTTAAAATAAAATTAAACTTAAATTCGTGTAACACCGAAATACAAGAGCAATTATAAAATTTCGTTAAAGCACTAAAAACACGCTACAATAAACAAAAATTTTACATAAAAAGTGTAAACTTGTTAGAAGGCCAACATATTGTCGCTGCAGAAACAGCAAAGCAAAATAAGGCTGGAAGACAACGCAAATCATTGGATAACTGCAGCGATAGATCTAAGATATTAACGATGAAATTGGATGCACATATATAAAAGAATCTTTCCTATATAAATTACGATCACAGAAGCAATTAACAAAAGTTGATATCATTGAAAAAGTTTTTAAAGGCCAGTGCAGTGAGAACAAAACGAATTCTTAAAAATATACCAACTCCGTGCGATGCAAAAAAAGTTCACAAATGCGTAAGCATCATCATTATTTCTGGATTTGAAATTAACAAAACAGCAAAATATGCCGCTCAGATTGCATGCGATTGAAAAAGGCTAAAATATGTACCCAGCGTCACATCATCACATAATCGCTGCTAAAATGGACTCTTTGCCATCAAAGGACAATAATTACAATCACACCAATTTCGGCAGAGGTACAACTACAATCTCTACTTGATCACACAGCCGAACGCTTGCTACAATCAATAAAACTATGTTAGGTTAGGTTAGGGTTAAAGTGGCTGCTAAACCAAAGGAAAAGCACACCTAGACTCTGTGGTCCATTGTGATACCACGGGACGAATAGGTGTTCCCCTCAGTCCCCACCGTAGAACCAGTTTGAGCTCCTGATGAAGCCCCTGATATGTGAAATGTCCACATTTGAGAGATCAGAGAGATCGTGAAGAAACGGCGATCCCACTGTTCGAAGTCTCGTTCTGGAGAGCGCCGGGCAATAGCAAAGGAATTGCTCTATGCTCTCCACCTCCTTCACATCCATGCAGCTACAACAGAAGTCATTTGACGAGACCCTGAGGCATTCAGCGTGTCTCCCTATGAGGCAGTGCCCAGTGATAACAGCAACTACTGTTGAAATCTCCCCACGGGGGAGTGATGGTAGCGCGGTAGTGCGCTTATGATTTAGAGCCAGCCAGATCTGTCTCATGATCCTACACGTTGATCCATTAGCCCATCTGTTGTCGGTTAGGCCGGCCGTGTGAAGCCGAAGTTCCAGCTTGCAAGATTCCAGGGGTATACCAACATATTCCAAGTCCGCTGGGACCCGTAAGGTAGTGCCCTGTCTTGCCAACTGTCAGCTTGTTTCCCGGTATATTCCTGTGCCCTGGGACCCAAATGAGTCTGGTTTCAAACTGCTTGGCCATCTCATTTAAAGACGTGCGGCAGTTAAGGGTGGTTCTTGTTTTCAGGAACATTGATTCCAAGGATTTTACCGCGGCCTGACTATCAGAGTAGATGTTGACTGCAGTTGTAGACAGAATATTCCGACCCAACCAGTCAGCAACTTCCTTTATTGCCAGTACTTCTGCCTGATAAACACTGCAGTGGTCTGGCAACCTGCGAGCCAGATTTAGTCCCAGCTCCTTTGAATAGACTCCGAAACCAACTTGACCACACAATTTCGATCCGTCAATATAGAAATTTATCGAGCGCCTGCTACCTGGAACCCCCCTGACCAGGATTCCCTGGTCGGTATCAGCGTTTTGTAGTATCGTTCGAATGCAATCCTCGGAATAGTGTAATCCACGTTCAATGGTAAGGTCCTGTTATTCAGGATCACTCCATGGCCACAATTATGACCACGCCATTGTATTGTGCTTCTTAGTCGAATGGCCGATGAGGCCGCCGACTTCTTTCCTAATATGTCCAACGGTACTATGTGTAAGAGGATGTTCCAGGCATCCGTAGGTGTGGTACGAAGGGCAACGGTGATACACATGGAAGCCATTCTGTGTACTCCCTCAAGAAGGTTGGTATTAGGGCTTCTCTAGAGCAGGCCACCAGACGATGACCCCGTACAGCAGTATTGGGCGAACCACCGCTGTGTAGATCCAGTAAGCAATTTTCGGGCTGAAGCCCCACCGCTTACCAGTGGCCTTTTTGCAGGAGTATAAAGCTATAGTCGCCTTCTTCGCCCTTTCCTCCAAGTTCCGTCTGAAGTTCAGCTTCCTATCCAGGAATACACTAAGATACATGGCTCCATCAGAGAAGGCGATATCAGCTCCGTAAAGAGAAATAGGGTCGAAGGTAGGTATCTTATACTTCCGCGTGAAAAGAACAAGTTCCGTTTTGGTCGGATTTACCCCCATACCGCAACTACTTGCCCAGCTAGATAACATAGTGAGAGCCCTCTGTAGAATGTCTCTAAGTGTGGATAGAAACTTCCCATTTACGGCTATGGCCACGTCATCAGTATAGGCGACCACGTTGCAGCCTTGTCTCTCCAACGAAAGTAGCATTGAGTTCAGTGCTAAGTTCCATAGAAGTGGTAACAGAATGCCTCCTTGTGGCGTTCCCCTGTTCACAAATCGTGATATTAGAGTCGTTCCCAACTTAGACGTAATCCGCCTGTTGGCAAGCAGATTTCCAATCAGTGAGATGATCACGGAATTCACTCCTAGACTAGCTAGTGCCGCTTATATCGAGTCCGGTGTGACATTGTTAAAAGCCCATTCTGTAATCAAAAAGGCTCTCATGGGGTATTCTCCTACCGAGAGCGATTTCTCGATGGTACTCACAAGCTCGTGAAGAGCTGTTGACCTTCCCTTGCTGTAAGCGTGTTGTCGCGTCGACAGCAGTTAGGATCAATAACTCTTCGTAAGTAAGAATCTATCAAGCGCTCCATTGTCTTCAATAAGAACGATGATAGACTTATTGGTCTGAAGTCTTTTGGGACAATGTGTGAACTTTTTCCAGCTCTTGGAATGAACACCACTTTCGTCTCCCTCCATTTCAGGGGTATATAAGCTAAGTTGATACAGCGAGTGAAAAACCTACATAGCCAAGGGGAAATGTAGTCCGACACGTGCTGCAATTCAGCTGGAATGGTACCGTCAGGTCCTGGAGATTTGTAAGGTTTGAAGCTTCTAATCACCCAGTTCAGTGTTGGTATGTTGACTATCTCCGAAGCAATATCCGTCGTATTAGCGTCTGAGTATTCTGACGCCTGAAGCGACGTAGGGGAATTGCCCGGAAAATGGGTATCCAGTAGCAGGCTAAGTGATTCCCCACTAGGGGTAGTCCACACCACTGGATTTTTCAGATAACCTAATGTGTGAGGGGTAGAAGCCAGAACCTTTCGCAACCTGGATGCTTCGCAAAATTCTTCTTTATTATCACAGAATTTTTTCCAAGAATCACATTTTGCCGTTCGAATCTTCTTCTTGTAGGTCCTAAGCTGCAGCTTGTAGAAAAACCCATCCTCGTCCACTCTTGAAGACTTCGCCTTGTTAAAGAGTTTCCTGCAGGAGTCTCTGCCCTGTTGCAGCTCGCTAGAACACCATGGTGGTTTCTTTTTGCTCTTTGGCCTTGCCGCGGGGCAAGAAGCATCTAAAGATTTGTTAAAAACCGTCGTAATATGATCCACTAGACCATCTATGTCCTCGGAATTACGCGGTCCGGATAAGGGTATTGTTGCCAATAACCCGGCAAAGGTTTTCCTATAGTTAACCCAATTTGTCCTCTTCAGATTTCTGGGGACACTTTCCACCGGGTTTTTTCTCTAAGCAAAAATTCAATGTATCGATGGTCAGAAAAGGACTGATCGTCCAACACCCTTCAACAATCAATTTTATCAAATAATGTGTCCGATACAAAGGTAACGTCAAGAACCTCCCTACGAATGCTAGTTACAAAAGTCGATTCATTTCCCTTGTTACATATATGTATATAGGTTAGTACTAAATAAAAACTCCAAAAGTAACTCACCTCTTTCGTTCAAATTGGTACTTCCCCAGATCGGATGATGTGCATTGACGTCACAGCACAGCACTAATTGGTGTGTAGTCCTTTCGGCTTCCCGCAGGCTGGCCGCTATTACATCCCTGTCACTGAAATTAGATAAGAAGAAAATATTAAGGATGTTCCACGCCAAAATGCAGGTCCTTATGTACCTTTAGCTTTAGCGACGAACAGCTTGTAATCAGGAGTCTTCAGTCCGCAAACCCTGCCTCCACAAACCCAGGGCTCTTGGATGAACACTATGTCTACTTCACCTGTCGTCAGGCGAAGTAGAAGTGCAGCCGTGGCGGCTTTACAGTGATGGAGATTTATCTGTAGGAGCCGCATCATCTGAAGCTGCCTACACATCCATCTCCCTTACCGTGATTTCGGCCTCGGCCTCCGTGCTATCAAGGAGGTCATCTTCGCCACCAAATAGGCCAGAAGCGTCCCCCAGCAGTTCGGAGTCGGATGTTGAGTATCCTTCCTCCATGGCTGTTTGGGAGCTCTCCTCAGCCTGGACCTCGCCTGTGGTCCCCTCCCCAGCAGATTTTTGTACTGGTTTGGTGATCTCCGTGATTGGTCCTTGGTCGCCCTTGTAGACTTTATAAATAAAACTATAAATAGAACTAAGTCCTAAAAAATCATTAGATAATACTGATGTATATGAATTTGGATTATCACCACATGCAAGAATTCGACTTGTGGAACACATACTAAAAAACAGTTATGATTCGGATTTCGGGTCTTCAGATCAATAGGAAACATCGAAAACAAGGAATTAAGAAGTTCGAAAAAGAAATATGTTCAAGATGAATACAAAAAAATTGGATTTATTATATATCAGCCAAAACAAGGGTCAGGCAATACAAATGATGGCAACACCACCGAGGATTATTTTCAGATCCACAAACAAGTACCTATGGAGAAATATATCTCCAACAGTTCACAAAATCCTTTATCATTCATAAGATGTCATGAAATATCATTTGGTGCCACTTGGAGATCTATCAGAGGACGCTCAGGAAAAAAAATGTAGGATTACAGATTTTACAGGGAGCACAATACTAGAAAAATTTTACGAAATTCCACAAATAAAAATATATTTAATATATTGTTGACAACATCAGATCCGTTCATCTCCAGTATTCGAAATCAATGGCAGGTGGGACATCGGGATTTAGATGAAGAAGTCAAAAAACTACTAAAGAACAGAAATAACACAGAGCAGAACGTGGAATACTTGCATTCAATATTTGCATCAAATGAATAATAATTATAATTGCCTTTCATTGTTATTTAAGTACGAAAAACATAGTATTAGTAAAAACAGTAATAAACAGAATCTCCCATTGTTACAAGTGCCATTAAAATCTATTGCAGTTTTTATTTTTAAAAGTTTTTTTACCGACATATGTATGAAATGTTTTAATAAATTAGAAAGATTCAAAACATAAAAAATTATTTTCATATCAAAATCAGAATCATTGCGATAATGTTCAGCAGATGTTTTTTTTTGCTAAAATTAACAAGACTTTTAGGTAGTATTAGTTACATTTTTTAAACAAATTTGCAAATTTGACAGCAAAAAATTTCTATTTTTCAGTAGTAATGGCAAAATTTCCAGTAGATTCCATTTTTAATTTGAGTTTAAACATTTTTTGAGTGTAGACATTTAAAAACTCATTATATCAAAAAGTGCTAATAATTATTATTAGAATCCAAATATGACATTTTTAATAAATAAAAAAAATAAGAAACCCATATTTCACACTAAAAGTTAAAAAAAATTAAGGTTCAACTTTTAAAGCGACTCAAGCTTAACTAAATGTCTATCCATTAAAGAAAATTTACTAAAATATTTTGATCGGTACAAAAGTAACAGAATTTTGGCCAATGAAAAACGATTTTCAGTCACTGTGCGGCGAGTATTATGCTAACTTATTACAGCGTTTGAGAGATGAAATTAAGGAAAAAGCCGCATTTGGCGAAGTAAAAAATGTTGTTTCATCAAGACAATGCACCAGTTCATGCATCAAATATTGTGATGACCAAAAATAAATGAATTCAACTTGGAATCATACAACACGCACCTTATTCGCAAGATTTAGTTCCCTCGGATAATTTTATATTTACAAACTTGAAAAAATGGATCGGTGGTAAAAGATTTGCGAACAATGAAGAGGCGGTTGACACTTCTAGGTAGTTCTTACTATAAACAGGGTATCGATGCTATTGAATATCGCTGGGAAAGTGGTATCGAGCGAAACGGAGATTATGTTGAGTAAGAAAAAATATAATCCCCAAATGTGTGGTTATGTTTTCTTTGTCATGTCGAGCTGTTCTGGGACCGCCCTCGTAAACATGAAAAGCTTTATATTCCAATATTAAATTGTCTTTGAATTGAATTTTAAATAATTGTCTGATTCAAGATGTAAGTATGATAATTTTAGTTGTTTGAAAAATAAAAAAGAAAAATACAAACAAATTAAACAAACTTAAATAATTTTGGTTGAGCAGATTGTATAATTTATTATAACCGCATGTTTCGCAGATTTTTTTTTCATAATAGAATCATGTTCATTGTTGTGCCACACAATAATAGTATACTAGTCTACTCCCTAGTCTTCTGTATACCGATACACTTAGAGAAAAGATGTAAGGAGCGAATTGTTATATACTGGAGCGACAAGCACTTCATCGGGTCTCACTTCAGTACTTTGAGGCGATGCACATTGGGCTGAGGATTAATTCAAAAATTGAAATGAGTATTTTGTAATAAATTTTTATACCGGGTAACAGAGTATATAATGGGTCATCACTAACTGTCAAAATTATTGTTCTAAGTTGTTCTCTTTTCTTGCTATACTCTCTCAAATTTCACCAATTTTTTTTATTTATTTATTTATTTATTTATTCATAAATAACATATAATTAAAATTATAGGCTACTCAAAAGGAGCAATAGCAACTAGGGCCTTCAGCTCTAGAGTGTATTAATGTACATATTAATTGATTTATATTTTAATTGCTTAAATGGAATTATATAACTTAGTAGATTTTAAATATTTAATTATTATTGTTATATTCTTATCGGTTGGATCGGCAAGAAGTTGAATCGGATCATTGTCTTCGAAATATTGGGTCCTTTGGGTGTGGAATATAGAGCATTCTGAAAGGAGATGTGTTGGGTTAGTTGGGTAAGAAATAATACAATTACAAGGTATATAATTGGGAGTTGTAATAAGCAGCCATGGGTGATTTTTGTGTGACCAAGCCGAAGCCTTATGATTTTGATGAGATCTAATCTATTTGTTCCTATATTTTTGTTTATGTTGTTGATGATTCCGTAGTTGTTGTTATTTACTTTCTTATACCAATCTGATGTCGTTTGATAGGTGTTATCTTTGTCTTTGTAGTGCGTTCTTATGTATCTAGATATATCTTTGGGATTGTAATTTTCCGTTGTGATTAATGGAGCTTTGATAGTGTCTTTGGCAACATTGTCAGCATATTCATTACCAGGAATGTTGCAGTGGCTGGGGACCCATATGAGTTTTATGGTCGGGTGACGTTTGATTATGGCATTTCAAATTTTGGTAGCGTAAGTGTTGTTGTTGGAAGTGTTTAATATTGAATTAACTGATGAGAGCGAGTCTGTGCACACTGCGTAATTGCCTCTTTTGTTTTCGGTGTATTCAATTGCTTTCGTGATGGCGATTAATTCTGCTGTGAGTATAGAGCTGTGTTGTGGTAAGTTTCCAATGCTGATAGCGTTGTTTTCTGTTGTAACACTGAAACCGACATTATTAACGGTTTTCGAACCATCAGTGTATAAAAATTTATAATTTTTCAGTTGATTTTGAATGTTTTTGAAAAGGGAGTAGAATTGACGTGGGCTGTGATTGTTTTTGGTATATGCATGTAGAGATATATCGATGCTGTTATTTTCGAGGTGCCATGGGGGGATATGTTTGTCTTTAGAGAGCTGTGCTCTGATTGGTATGTTGAGTTCGTAGCAATTTTGTTTTATATGGTATATAGTGGATGGGATTCTTGGAATTTTTTTGATTTTTTAATTTTCATTATAATTTTGTGTAGAGGAGTGGTCTTGTCTTGAAAGGATTGATACCGTTGTGTTGTGAGGATGTCTCTTTGGGTTTCAAGTGGCAGAATATTAGCCTCGGCATAAAGGTTTTTCGTGCGGGTAGTACGAAACGCTCCTAGTGAAAATCTAATAGAGGAGTTTATAAGTTTGCTTAGTTTACCAAGCAGGGATTTGGGTGCATATCCATATATGGGTAGACCATAGTTAATTTTAGATAGAATGAGGGCTTTGGTAATTTGAATAAGAATGTGAGTGTTACAGTTGAACTTATGGCTGGAGAGGCATTTTATTATATTTATTTGTTGGTTGAGGGATTTTATTAAGTGATTAATATGGTCATACCAGTTGTATCTTCTGTTAATATAGAGACCTAATAGGCGTAGATTTGTGGCTTCAATTAGCTGTATTTCGTTAGATATGATAGTGCAATTGCAGTTTTTTTTTCGGCAGATATGCAGGTATTTGCATTTTACTGGAGATAAAATGGCCCCGGAGTACTTTCCCCATTTTAGAATGTCCTTAAATAGGGGGTTCATGTTTATAACTGGATTTTTTGTCTTGTTGGATTTAACAATGAGATTAAAGTCATCTGCATATGATGTAAAATCAATTTCGCGATGCAGTGAAATCACATGGCATAATCTGTTGTAGGCTATTATGAATAGGATAACAGAGAGCGGTGACCCTTGTGGGATCCCATTATAGAGTGGGAAGACGTTGGAATGATGAGATCCAACTCTTACTATAAATTTCCGGTTAATCATGAAATTTTTTACGTAATTAATTATTTTTGGTCCGCATTTCCAGGCCATTAGTTGGTCGATTATAGAATGTAGACCAATTCTGTCGAACGCTTTTTGGAAATCTAAAGATATTATTGTAATATGTTTACGTAAGGAAAGCGAATCAACAATTTAGTGGTCAGCGTAAAGTAGACTGTCGATTGTTGATTTGCCTTTGGTGAATCCAATTTGTCTGCTATTTAATAGTTTGTTAGTGGGTTACAAACCACCACAATCTGTTTGCAACGATTTTGTCTAGTACTTTGGAGATACAAGAGTTTAAAGATATAGGGCGGTATGAATTTAGAGATGTTTTTTCTGACCCTTCTTTATAAATTGGTATGGTAATGCTGACTTTAAATTGTTGTGGAATATATGTATTCAGTATTTTATTGTAATGCTGTAATAAACGTTCTTTCATTTCGTGGGGCAGGTTCTTGATGATAGGATATGAAATACGATCCATGCCGGGCGTTTTACCTTTTAAATTTTTTAATACAGAGTTTAGTTCTAGCATATTGATTGGGGTTTCCGTTTGGAGGGCCTCGGGGCTGGGGATGGCAGATGGAGGATTTGTTAATACTTTTTGTTTTTGTGATTTAAATTCAGATGCGAAGTTTGAGTCGGAGGAGTAGTTGGACCAGCATTGACCCAGTGCTGTGGCTATTTTCGATTTTTCTGTTATAAGTTCATCAGGCGTTATTGGTGAAACTATTCCATGAATGGTTTGAGTTGATTTATATCCAGTGAAAGATCGTATATTTTTCCATATTTTTGCAGCTGGAGTTGATGGATTGATGGTGGATGTAAAGTTGTATAGTGATTGTTTCTTGGATATCTTGATTTCACGTTTAAGTAGCGCATTATTTTTTTTTGTAGACAATAAGATTTTGTGTATTCATGTTTCTTTTATATGCACTCCAAGATCTGTTTTTAATTTTCTTAAGGTTTTCAAGTTTTGTGTTCCACCATGGTACCATTTTTGTATGGGGTGCTGGATGGGTTTGGGGTATGGAAATATTTGCAGCTTGGTGTATAATTTTACATAAATTTGCTGTTTCTTTGTTTAAATTATCACTCATTGGTCTCTCGGATGCGAAGGATAAGCAAAGGTTTTGGAATGAGGACCAGTTAGCTTGGTCAATTTTGAATTTTGGTCTGAAAGTTAGGTTTGTCTCTGTCGTTTGTTGAAATAGAGAAATAATGATTGGAAAATGATCACTTCCATGAAGCGTTTTTCCTATTTTCCATGTCGAGTGTACGGAAAGTGAGGGGGAGCAGAATGATAGATCTATGTGTGAAAACGTGGAGTGTGTGCTGAAATGTGTTGGCGATAAGTCGTTTAATAATATGAGATTATTGTTGTTTATGTAATTTGACAATATGTTTCCTTTTCTATTGTTTGATGATGAACCCCAGGTTCTGTGCCAGGAGTTAAAATCCCCAGTGATCAAAAGTGGTGGTTCTATACTGTTAAAGACGTTGCTGAGGTTTTGTTGGGAGAAAATATCGTCGGGAGCAATGTAGGAGGAAACAATTCTGAATTTTAGTTTTGAATGGATTTCAATACATATTGAATCAAAATCATTGTTGACGTCAATTTTCTTATGTTGTAGAGATTTGTGAATGAGCAGTGCAACACCACCGTACCTGGTGTTGGATGTATTAAGCGAGAATAGATTATAGTTTATTGGGATGTGAATATTAGTAAGACTATGAATATGAGTTTCTTGTAGAGAAATTATTTTTGGTGAGTAGAGTTTAATTAGAAGTTGCAGTTCATTGTAATTATTACAAAATCCGTTTATGTTCCACTGAAGTATATTTAGCATATATTAGGAAAAAAAAGGGGGGGGGGGGGGTATGTTGAAGTTGAAATTATAGTTTTTAATGTGTTGAAATGAACTAATTTTAATATCCATTTTGCATAGCCATTAAGTGTTTTTAGTACGCTTTGTCGTATTACCAGTGTTTCTTTTAAGTTGGTTCCTAGTTCTTTTAGAAGTATTTCGGGGTAAAATCTTTGGAGAGGTTTTGGCATCTCCTGTACCAGCATTATTTTGTGAAGACGTACTATCAATGTCTGATGATTCGCCGTCAGACATGACATCTGTGTAATTGTTTAATTTTCGAGTTGTGTTTGTTTTAATAAGTGTTAGAGTAATATTACCTTTGGGTGTTGTCTGTGTAGAGTTTGTAGTATTTGTTTGCTCTTTACTAGATATTGTTGGTTGTTGTTGATCAATAGATATAGAAGTTGTGTTGTTGGTTGATTTTGTTATAGCTGCATACGATCCCGTAGCAGAGTGGTGTCTATCATTGTATTTATTTATTGCTGTTTTTCTGTTTGTTTTCTCCAGAGTAATGATGGCTTGAATCTCTTTCTCTTTTAGGAATATGGGGCATGTTTTGTCTTTAGCAGAGTGATTATTGTTTGTGTTGTTATTTTCGTTGCAGTTTATACATTTCTGAGCATTAGAGCAAGTTTCTTTCTCATCTGTAAGATGGTAGTTGTTGGAGCAGTTAAAACATATTTTATTGTTTTTACAAAATTTAGCTAAATGTCCGTAGCGATGACATTCTTTGCATTTCATAGGGAGGGGTATGTAAGGTCTTATTCTCACTTTCTCGTACCCAATTGATAGCTCAGAGGGGAGTGAGGTAGCTGCGAATGTGACAATTATCAAACCGGTTTCAGATAGAACATTATTTACATTTTTTAAAATTTTGTTTATTTGGCAGACGTTTTGTGTTTTGAGTTCACTAAGAATTTCGTCCTCTGTTATGCCGCGAAGGTCGTTTGAATAAATAACCCCTTTAACATAGTTTAGGGTCTGGCATAGTTCAACATCGATTGATGGAGCAAGTGAATTGAGTTGAATGAGGTTTCTTGCCTGTGTATAATTTTTTGTTTTAATAAGTATAGTACCATTCAGTAATTTTTTGCACATTTCAACTTCACCTGAACACTTATTATCGATGACTTTTTTTATTAGAAAAGGCGACACTTCGGATAGAGTTTTAACACTATTTACACGGCTCATTATTGGGAATTTTGGACCGGGGGATATGATTGTGAGCATTTTCTTTTTTTCAGGTGGTTTTTTAATTTCATAAACGTCAGGAGGATCATTCATTTTGAACAGTTGGGATTTAAGTCAATAGAAAATGAATAATAACAAGAAACAAATTCGTGTTTGTTGATGTGGAAGTTTAAGCAAAAATTTTTTATTTTTTTTTTAAGCGCGGTGAAAAAATTACGTCTTGCGTAGGCGAGTATACAACGAGCATTGACAATTTTTTTTTTTTTTTTAATTTTGCTCGAAGTGGTAAAAAGTGAAAAACGAGATATTTCAAGTTTAATTTTTTTTAATTTTTTTTTAATTCTAACTTTTTTCGAATGGATGCGTCAACTTCAGGTATTTGACTGTATTATTAAAAAAAAAAAATTTTTAGATAAATGTTTTAGAAATATTTTTAATAATTTTTTGAAAATTGTCCTAAAAAGAGGGTATTTTTTAAAAAGAGATTGAGTTTCAACGTAATTTTGGACGAGATCGGGTAAAATTATTTACATTGTAGTAAAATATGGGATTTCTACTTGTGTATTCCAAAAAAACATTTTGCCAATACCTGCCAACGAATGTAATATTCAAGTTTTTATTAAAAGTCCCCAGTATAAAATTAAAAAAAATGCTTGAAAACACAACAGAAAAAATCTTTTTTTAGTTTTTGTTTTGTGTTTATTTTCGTAGCTGTGGTTGTTATTGTTGCTGTTGTAAATGTGTAACCTAGTCGAGATAAAACAAACCGAAATTATTTCTTTAAGCCATGAACAACTGTCCAAAATAACAATATTTTCTAAATGGGGATTTGATGGAAGCTCTGGACATAGTTCCTATAAACAAGCATTTCATGGCTTAAATTCTAGTGATTCTTTTGTATTCATTACATCTATTGTACCACTGAGATTAGTTTGCAATGACAAAATAATTTGGCAAAATCCTTGTCCATCTTCCACTAGATTCTGTAGACCTTTAAAAATAGAATTTATAAAGGAAACAGCAACTACTGCAAAACTTGAAAAGGAACGGCTTGAAAACGAAATTGAACTTCTTTTGGATTCCGTAGTTATATTAGGAGAAAAATCAATAAAAATAAATCACAAACTTATGTTAGTAATGATTGATGGAAAAGTTTGTAATGCTATTACGGATACAACATCCACACAAAAGTGCAACATTTGTGGTTCAACAAGCAAGGATTTTAATTCAGTTGATAGAATGATTGGTAAAGTAGTAAATACAGAAACTTTACAGTTCGGTTTATCTATACTTCATGGATGGATGCGATTTTTTGAATGTCTTCTTCACTTATCATATAAAATCCCAATCAAAAAATGGCAAGCTAGGTCTGATGATGATAAAAAAATGGTTTCAGTAACAAAATAACGGATTCAAAAAGACTTTAGAGAGAAAACTGGACTGATCGTGGACCCACCAAAGCCAGGTTTTGGAAACTCTAATGATGGCAACACTGCCAGACGTTTTTTTTCAAAATGCAGATGTTTCTGCTCAAATCACAAAAGTTGATGCAGAATTGATAGAAAGAATGCATGTGATACTTATTGCTGTATCTTGCGGACACGAGATTCACGTAGAAAAATTTAGAAATTATACTCAGAATACAGCCAAACATTTTGTTAAGCTCTATCCGTGGTATTATATGCCTCCAACTTTACATAAATTCCTTATTCACGGGCCAGAAATAGTAAGATACGCCTTTTTGCCATTAGGTCAACTATCTGAGGAAGCTCAAGAAGCTAGAAATAAAGATTTTAAAAATTACAGAGAACACTATTCTCGTAAATGCAGTCGGGAGAAGTCAAATGAAGATATATTTAATAGGTTACTTCTTACTTCGGATCCTTTAATTACCACTAAAAGCAAAAATTATGGCAAACAAATATATAATATACCACAGATGGCTAGATTTATTAATTTTGCCCAAGATTTCTGATGAAGAAGAGATTAGTGAAGATACTGATGATGATAATTATGAAGATGCTGATTATATTTAAGTTTCTCTTAAATAAGAACAATATAAAATAAAAAATAAACATTAACAATAAATGCATACAAAATTTTCAATTATAAATGTAGCAATGTATTCAATATTAATTGAATTAATTTTTTTTTAATTTTTTTTTAATTTTTCTAAAATGGTTGTTTGTTTTGTGCTTATAATTATTCATCAATAAAAACATAATATTATTTTATAATGTGGATTTTTTGAGTTAAATTTGTGGAATTGTGGAATTTGGAAAATAAAATCGGATTTTAATATTCAATTTTTATAATATAAATACATATTAAATATTTATTCCTTTTTTATTTTAAAAAAAAAAAGATATTTTTTCTAAAAGCACATTAACTAAGCTCTAACTTGCAATTTCATTTACTAATTTATCGCTTTTTATTCCAAAGTTACAGCGAAAATTGTAAGAAAAGATCATTTTTTCCAAAACACAAAAAAGCTCCTAACGGGTTAAAACAAACTTTTTTCCACTTTTTTTTTAAATGGTGGTTTTTTATGCATTAATGAATATCCATTAAAAAAATTAACAATATTTTGAAATTACGTCTTCCCTAAATTAATCCTCACTTTTCATGCTTTTCAACTCACTGTGCGATGGGCGGGGGTGTCTGTGAAAAAAGCTATAGAATACTATATGTGAAGTACATATATTATAGATAAAGATGAAAAAGAAGTGAAAAATAATGACAAATTTTAAATTATACAACACTTAAACGAACCAATACTTATTAAATTCTGACCGAATTTTTTATAATACATCATTCGGAATGATTGTACATCGGCCATTTGTTCATATTTTCGAAAATTTTTATATACGAACTAGCTGTTTTTACCCGGTCTTGCCCGGCCTCCAAAGGCCTTTGACTTCAATAATGGTTCACTATGCTTACCAGGCGCTGAGTACTTAGTCCTAAAAAAAAATTAACTTTCTCCCCAAAAATTTGTATGGGATTGAGGAATTTCTTCATGGTGAAAAAATGCCCGATGTTTACGTTTTTTGGGGGACAAATTCATTTTTTATTTAAATTTAAAATTTTGTGCTTTTTTAATTCAGAATTTTTTTTATAAGACGCTAAAGCAAAAATGCTTCAAAAATAAGCTGCGAAACCGCCTTAAGTTTTTTTTTTTTTTATTTTATTTATTTTGTAAACATCAAATATAACGGAATCGTTTGCAAATTAAAAAAATCAGAACTTGTAAAAATTTAATCACTTCATTCAATATTTGAATGAGCAGAGATGTCATCATTGAGCAGAGATGTCAAAGAAATGTGGGAAATGAATGCGAAGTTTAAAATTGTCCCAAAAGGTTGCTTTAAGCAACTGCTTATAGTATATGTATAGTATTTATTGCACATACGTAGATAACATTTATCATAAGACTTTTCACTGAGCTGTTTTCCGCGAGCGAGTAGCGTCCGCGTCCGCGTTTATTGAAAGCAGTATGGAGAATTTGCTAATTTCTTTTGGGGACGTTTTTTTAAAAATTTGGGGAATTTGTTCTTTTTTGGGGAATTTCTTCCTTGGGGACTAAGTGCTCAGCGCCTGCTTACCATTACAACTTAGAATGGATTATTTTGAGTGTATGATGTCTAAAAGTTACGAATTTTGGTTATTCTAGAGCTTTGGGATATATGTACAACAATTCTGTTTTTTCCTTCTGGTGCATATACGAAAAGTTTGTGCAGGCGACATATAATTGTCTATGAGAAAAACAGGACATTCTAAGTTGCTACCGTAAGAGATTGTCCTCTTATATATATTATGTTAGGAACGACTTTTTATACCATCTCTTGCAATGAAGAACCAACTTACAAAAGTCTTCTGGTAGAGATATTACAGTCGTTTCTGGAGCTTTACATTCCCTGGAATAAGATTTTCTTATCCGTTGGGCCTCAAAACGTTATTGAGTCGTTTCCGGAGTTTCACATTCCCTCGACTAAGCTTGTCTTAGCCGCTGGATTTCTAGGCGCACTTGAGGCATTTCCGCTTCTCTTACAAAGCTTGTCTTGATCTTTGGGCTTCAAGGCGTTATTGGGTTTGCTCAGATGTTTCAGCATTTCTCGACTCAGATTGTCTAGCTCGTTGAGACTGGATACGAATTTGGATCTGATCGGGTTCTCTCTAGTTGTGTTTAGTTTAAGCGTTTTTGCATACGAGGTAGTATGGCATATATGCTTTGCTTTCATGTGCAAGGCACAATTGCAAATAGTTTTTTTTCCACCTTTTCAACTCATTTATATAGTGAAAAAGATGAAATGGAAATATTTGTAATAGGTTGCTTTCCAATGTAGCCAAAAGACGAGATGGAAATAAATGCAAATATTTATAATCGGAGTAATCCCACAGCGGTAGTCAACCTGTATCTGTACACCCATGAAATAAATCTGCACTAATTGTGGGGTATTGCAACTTATATAGTAAAAAAGGCAAGACGGAAAAATTTGTAATAGCTTGATTTAAAATATTTATTTCATAATGGTGTAAACTCAAGAGTAGTAAGTAAAGAGAGTTATGCACAAAATTTTTGGGAAGTCTGTTGAAAAATTAAAACACTAAACACTAAAAGCGTATATAGAAAATTAAAAAAGTGGGCGTGGCCGATAAAAGTTTATGGCAACCTTGCCTGGGATTTGAGAATAATGTGCAGTAAATAAGATAAGAAACATATGGTGACCCTAGCTGGAGTACAGGGATCGTGCGTACCAAATTTCAGAGAATTCCGTTAACAAGTACAAATTTGTATAGCAAACAGAAAATTAATTTTATATAATAGATAACTTAAATAAAAGTATTTTTATGTTTTCCTAAAACACATATACAATAATGCCAAATTTTTAAGAAAAACACAGATTATATTGTTCAGTTACACCCTAAATCATTTCAGATTATGTTAACAGCAATTTAGTTTCCATTAAAAATTACACTACTTTCCATAAAAACGAGCTATGAGCTACCGTAACTACCATAAAATTCTTATCTGCTTATTTTATTCTGAGTGTACTTCTCATCATATATTATGCATTATCATCATCGCCCATTAAAATGACAGTTTGTTCTTGAATTTTAACCCGTAATGGCTTTCATAATTTCGAAAATTATTTTTATGGAATAAAATTCAAATTTTTTCCCATTATCAAAGTCAATCTGGCAATTACACGATTGGAAAACAGAAAAATTAAAAAAAAAAATTAAACACTTGTATACAGCTTCACTTATTTAAAGTTAAGAATTTATTTGTAAACTAAAAATATAATTAAAAATATTTATACATTTTTGTTTCTTTAATGCGGTACGGATTCAAATATCTGATAATATACCTCACAGGGGTATTTATTTTTGCGGCGGGTAACATAAAATCGAAAATTAATTTTCTTTAACAGTATTTTAGCGGGTGCCTTAAAAGAAAATAATCTTTGTTTGCTCTATTGTCTACTATAGGGTTAATGTGATGTATATACTTGTATTATATTCTCCTTAGTTTTTTGCTATAAAATGTGAATGTGTCGGTGGCATTAATTTTTTTTTTTTTTTTTTGTAGTTTTTTTAGTAATTTTCACCTAATTTGACTAAAAATTTAATTAATTGTTCTATTATTTTTTAGTGCCACTAGAGATTTCAAAACGAGCTTTAAAGAACAACAACAGTATCCAACCTTATGTTGAGCATAACAATGATGTGGATGATAAACCATCATCGTGATTTATCACAATTTTGTGTTGTTTTTTTGTTGCTTTTTCGTTAAGTGTTATTTGTGGTCCAGGTGTTGACTATAAAATCCATATAATTTGTCATTTACTTTTGAGTGACGTATGCTTTAAAGAGATTTTGATTTTTGTTTTAAGAAGATACAAATAAAAGTTGAAAAAAGTAAAAGGAAAGTTAATTGATAGTCAAAGATTTTTTTTTTTTTTTTTGTTAGATAGAAGTTTTATTAATAAAGCAAAATGGAGAAATAACTGTAAACTTAAAATGTTGATTAATTTTCGTTTAATTTGGGGACAACTGCTTCAAAATATTTTCTTAATTAATAGAATATTTTAAAGCAAAGCAAAAACATTAAGTTATTAATTTTGGTTTAAATTGGACATAACTGCTTTAAAAATAATAATTTTTTAAATATTTTAAAATATGTGTAAACTAGTATCCCCCCTCGTGCATTGCTGCAACATTATTATGGTATGGTATTTTACAAGGTTTAAAAATCTGTGCTATCATAGTGCTCCAACGAATGATATTTAATATTTACTTCGCATTAGAGTGCCACCCTAGGTCTCACTAGTCCTCTGCCAGCACTTTTTTCTCGACTACTTAAATTAATAACTTCTTAAGTTAAAAAAAAAATCAACTCTCAGTGTAATAGAAGTTACCCTACTGGCGTAAAGATCCACTAATAAGAGACTGAAAAAAAAACAAAAATAGGAAAATAAAACATCTTTTATCATCCAAACATATAAATGTCTGAGTATGAAATTTGGTAGGAAGATTCAGAAGAATTTTTTTAATCCGCCCGCTTATGCAATATATGGGCAGAAAGGAGAAAATTCATAAAATGTCTTATCTTTTATCTCAAACGAATCTATTAATTAGCCAAAAAGACAGTTTTTTTTTCCAAATTCAAACATTACGGAGCTATAACCGTCCAAATTGTGAGGGAAGTGATTACTCTGAGTATAATAATTTTAAAATTGGAGTTTCTGTATACTTGTTCGAATAAGTATCCATACAATTAAAATTAAAACTGCCATACTGCAAAAAAATAAGAAAAAATTATTATAATTTTTTTTTTTAATTTTTAAGGTTTATTGGCTTTAACAAATTTTATCCACGTAAAAACGTAGAAAAATGGAAATTCTAATACAAAATACGTTAGACTCGCCATAAAAATTTTTTACGTTAGTAACTTATGAGATACGCTTTGTATTTTAGGATCTCTAACCAATTTTAAAGTATCATCCTGCTTCTTTTACCCCACTCACGTCTCGCACAGAGTGAAGTTTCATTATCCTATAACTTAATTAATACAGAAGGGATAGTAACGATACATCGTTTGGTTTCACAGATTATTAGCATCAGTAACTTTGCTGAAAGAAAATGGGTGGTATTTGATCATCATGTGTGGCACCTCCCATACAAAGATAATGTTCAATATCACACATCTCGAGTACGATGATAGGGAGAGATTTGCAATTTGTTTGAGGTTTATCTTTATACATTTCATGTCTTTCTATCTTTATGTATTTCACTGAGCTCCTCCTAGTTAAGTTAATTCGATCAAGGTTTAGATTCACAAATGAGCAGATGGATTTTTTTAATTTATGTTTTATTTTTGTCTTTGGTTAGTTAAGGGTCACAGCTGGATCTGGTAGGCATATTGAAATCGCGTAAGGTTTTAAACTTTATTAACATTTTTTTAGTATTATTTTTTCCGAATGTATAGCATGTCAAGAGTATTGTATCAAAATTTCAAGTAAATCGGAGCAAAACCAAAGTAGATACAGCGTTTCAAGTGACCGGCCCTCATGGTCGATTTTTATACCTTTCCAGAAGCTGCGCGATGTGCCTACCTAGAAGCTGCTTCTAGTCCCTTTGTAAACTCCAAATAACTTTCTACTTTTGTGAGTCCTTCTAATGAGTTTTTAATGTATGGAACTGTATGTTTTTTTCACTTCAAAATGCTGCCAAAAATAAAAAAGCCAAAAAAAATCCCTCCAACTACCTACGGAAACATAGCACATAGAAACAAAGGTAACGAGTTATGAAGTTCACCGCATAACAACTGTCATGGACATATTTATTGATATTTTAATTGAAATTTTTTTAAAAGATACTTTGAATTTTATACTATAACGTGTGAAATAAACAATCTAACATATTCATATCTTAAAAAAAGGGGAAAAAAATTGGGAAACTACGCCTCTATTTCGCATTTCAAATCTTAATCCTTAATGCATTGAGACACTTAGAAGTACGTCGACGAGTCACCGACGCACACAGACCTCATGATCGATAGTGTATGTAAAAACGTCGTGCATTTACATCACTTGATCGTCTTGAGTTTGAATATGAGCCGGACTACTCGTCAAATCCACAAATATAGCCTGAGAATGCCAGCACTGTAATGCATTTATATATAAAGGTGAGTCAGTAGATCTTTGCTGCGTATAAGGAAACATTTTACTTCCATTTTACATTCAATTTGCCACCATAACCATAACTCAGCGCAAAGTGTTTTTGCATAAAATTCGTAAATTCAATTCTTGCTGCCATGTGGCATCATTTGGAGCAACAAAAATCATGCATAATGAAGATGTTCGTAATTTTGAAACTACATTTAAGATTCATAGCCAAATTGGTCTTTTGTTTTCAATTCGTGTGCCGGGTCAGCTAGTATTAGAAGTAAATATAAAAAAATTGTAATAAAGACATGCGGAACGGATTAACTACTATGAAATTATTGTACTATAATTTTGACTACAGCTTGGTATCTCAACAGTGATTTCTAAGAGCTAACCTTAGGTTATTTACAGAGTAGCGCTACAAGCAATGCCATGCAAGAACCTATAATATTATATGTTATAGCAATGCTACAAGATATCAGAGCGAGAGCTACATTGTGCAGGCGAGTGCTTGTGTTTATAATCATTTTTATTTATTTATTTTTTTTTAGTTAAATATTCCAAATTTATCACAATAAGTTATGGTATCTTTTATTTGTTTCGTTCTAAAACACAAAACGGGTAAAAACTTCTGTTATGCATTTTTCTATATCAATTTTTATTTTAATTTTATTTTTATAGCACATTAACATAAAATTCATAATATGAATATCGGATGCTATATTTATATGGAGACTAGGTCGAAAAAGGACCGATTCAGATCATATTTGGTAAGGTCAGTTATATTTTTCAACAAGTAACAGTGTTAAATTCGGCTGTGCCGAATCTTTGATAACCTTCACCTCGGTTTGAGTATTGATAATAAATGTAAACAAAATATTGGAAAAATATGCATGCATTTCCGGTTATATGACATAACTTCTCGTTTAATTTAGTTTTTGCTAATTAAATAGCTCGCCTTAACCTCCATTGCAAAGGTAATGTTTGTGTAGGGTGGCTATATGCATTAAATCGTGCTAATTGGAGATGGCTGTATAGTTTCTTTTAACTGGCGAAATATTTTTTCATTGCGGCCATATAGGTCGTATGGAGTAACGAAATAATAATCAAAAAAAAAAAGCTCTCTCAACTTGCCATATTTGGAAAACATAGAGAATAAATTTATAATAATAAATAATCAAATTAGGGATGCCAAACGTAAAAAACCAAATGTCCCAAACATTTTAAATAAAATAATTTGTTATATTTATTTTCTGAAGAACTTCAAATATTCATCCAAAAAAAATTGTGAAAAATAATATATGTATAAATAACATTCTCGTCAAATTGCGTTTATTTATGTAAAAATTTTTATGTTCGCAATTCTTAAATATCATTTGACGTTTTCTAAAATTCATTGAATTTAAATTAATGTTTTCTGTAGTGTGATTCTGTAAATTTCAACGATCTGACAATCGCAAAATATATCGACAGCTATTGTTGTTTGCACTAAGGATTAAGTGATTCACTAAGTACACACATCTTAACGACAGTCGACAAATCTATTTTTTCTACTTATTTAAATTGTAAACGAGTGGCATCTCTGTTAAAATAATCGAAAAACACAAAGAAGAATAGAAAAAACAAATTACTTCGTGTTTCACAGGATGATTTTATGTTTATGTTTAATATCTCTATTTGTTTTTACTAATATTTCTGTTTATTTATTTGAAAATGAAATAATGAATTGAATATGCTGTTTAATTTTTTTATTTATATAAAAATTTTTTTAATAGAAGCAAAATATTTTCACTATTTTATGATTGTTATTTATGTATGACGACATTTCAACCAAAAATTTAAGTTTTTATCGATTGAATAAACAACACAAAAATGGTTGTCGTTTAGATAACAACAACAGCTGACTTTAACAATAGCGAATATCGTTTAAAAATTTTACTGATAATTTTGCTTTTCTTTTTTAACGATTCGACAATCGTTAAAAGATATTACTGAAAAGCTATTAATTTCTCCTGAATGCCAATATTTTCTTTAATGTAAACATTTTTTAAATGTAAATATATTTGGTGTTTTTTTTGGAATTTCAATTTGTGTTTAACGAATAAAATTTATATGTATATTAAAACTGCAATTGATGTCTTCTAAATTTAAAATTATTATTTCCGACGTTTTGATATGATTTTCTGAAATTCAGTTAATATTTTATAATTTATAATTGGAAATTTTAATTCCACTTTTTAGAATTGATATTTTCTTAAATTTGAATGGAAAATTTAAAAAGTGCAATTTTGTATTTATGTGAATAATAATGCTTTAGTAATTATAAACAATTTTTAAAAATTAGATGTAATCGCAATCAGATATTTTATAGGTAAAGCAGAATAATAATTCTATATAACTATGTAGAACTTTTTTGAAAGCAAAAAACTCATTGATAACTCGGTAACTCTATTTTGTAAAGACAACAAAAAGTTAATATGCCAAACTTATGTTCATATTTGTAAAAGAATAATGAAAAAACGTATGAAATAAAAGACCAGCCCGTGTATACTCTTAACATTGTTATGTATAATATCTATTTGAAAATATTGACATTCATGTTAAAATAGAAATAACTATTGCAAAGCTAAGTATAACAAAAATTGTGGCGCAATCTACTGTGGCATAGTCACGCTGCGCAAAATGAAGTGACACTCTGTTAATGCAAAAGAAATGTATTTTCCCCACAACAAAATATTGCAGGAATTTTCTGTAAATAAAATAATATACCGATTTATTTCTAACATGCAGTTATTATGGATATACATACATATATAGAATATATGTATATTAGTTGTATTAATTAATATGTGTATGTGTGTATATGTAAATATCACACACAAAAAATACAACATCAAACGTTATTTTTGTGTCTTTCTCTTTAAATAATTTAATACATAAAATTTTTTTTGCTAAATTTACATTTTTTTTTTTATTAATAACCAGGTATTTTAGCATTATTTGCTTTAGATGCTGGTGAATTTTTACTCCCTTTATATTAACTCGTAGTGTCTGCTTGTCGAAAAAAGTTTGGATTGATTTTAACCCCTTTCCCATGACCCAATCGATCTGAAACTTTGCAGGCAGGCTCGTGGCCATGACATAAAGGATCTAATAAATTTTTTTAGAGATACCAAAACAATGGAAACTTTTAAATTTTTCTACCAAAGTTGATAAAAAAAAATGTACAAAGGGTTAGTTTTTATTATATTATTACCACAACGACCACAAAAACAACAAGTCCAACTATGACAACAATATAACATTTAGAATAACAACAAGAACAATATAGAAACATCATATTTTTAATTTTTTTTTAATTTTTCAGAGATTTCCCTGGACCGGTTCCACCGATTTTTATGATTTTTGAAATAGAAACCTTCCCATGAATTTGGAGAATCATTCTCACTAAAAATGATCACCTTAGCTGTCCTATTGAGGGCGTGATCGTGACAAGAACAACATAGAAAATTATATTTTTTCAAGACTTTTTTTAGTTCTTCATTTAAATCTCGGGCCCTAATCGACCGATTTGGAAGATTTGAAACAGCAAATTTTTCAGGATGTTAATGAATCATTTTTTATGTCAGCGAGCACCCTAGCTGCCCGATTGTTGCCGCCATCGTGATTTCCACAGACGGACAGACGGACATCACTATATCAACTCCGGTTGTTATAAGGATCACAAATATATATATTTTATGGGGTCCAAAATTTTTTTTCTAATTATTACAAACGGAATGACAAACTTTTATATACCCTCAGCACACTGGAGTGGAGGGTATAAAAACACAAACAAACCAAATTTGAGAAAAATTTGTGGTATATTTTTGTTTTTGATAAATTTAAGTCAAGATCGTGGATCAGCTTAATATGGGGATATGAATAAGAATTGGTATATAGGTTTCATTTTTGGACTACTGCTAAATGGATGTAATAAACATACAGAAACCCACTTTGACCAAGATATATATGATAATTTAAATCTTATAGGGACTAGGTTGGTACATGAACCTATTTTCACAAATATCAATTAGGTTCATCCTATGGCCGGTAGAAGCTTATATACTAAAGTTCATCAAAATATATTCATATTTGCCACCTGAGGTTTGATTACAAGGTTTACATGGACACACAAATAGACGGACGGACGGACAGACGGACGGACGGATAGACGGACATCGCTAAAATGACTCAGAAATGATTCTGAGTCCATCGGTATAGTAAAAGATAGGTCTAGGTGAAATATTTTTGGTAGTTACAAACATCAGCACAAAGTTGTTATACCCAGACTACATAGTGGTATAGGGTATAAAAATTGTGAAGTACGGTATTAAGAATATGTAATTCGCAAAAAAGAAAGAACAACACATAAGAACAAAATGAAAAGAAATACATACCTATACCATGCTGTAAACCATTTCACAACCTTTCTGTTATTATTTTATTTTTTTTTTTTTGGTCAAGTTTAATAGTTTTCTAGTAGTTTATTTATTTGAGTTAATTTTGACCTAAAGTTTTAATGTAAATAAAATATTTTTATTACATATTTTATACCAACGTTTCGTCATTATTTATTGTTGACTTTATCAGTGTTTTTTTTTTTGTGGTAAAATTAATCTTTTAACATTAGGATGCACTACATTTAACATTTAATAGAAACATTAAAACATAAATTGTATATAATTTAAATACATCACAACTTATAAATTATATCACAGCTGATTTAGTGTATTGCTTTGTAGCTTGGAATCGCTTCTCACTATGCTCTCACTCAGACATATTTTGAGCGATCACATAAAAGCATACAAGCAGTTGCTTGTAGCATAGTTAGTAGCGCGCAATCTGACGTCAGCCTTAGGCGGCAGAAATTTTGATTACGGCATCTACAGTCAAATGAACTTGTGTGGCCAAACCGTAAAATCCCTGTAGTTAAGCAATAGTATAACTCAGAAAACTATAGTTTGTGTGCAAAAATAATTATTCACTTTTGATGTTTGGTAAATTTAACATCATTCATTCAAATTAAATTTAAATTATTCTACTAGACGGTGTTTCACATGTTACATGAAGCATTCTTGGGTAGGAAACTTTAAAAAAGTTGGAGGACTTCACCATATATGGTTCAGCATCCGTCAAATACAACAATATTCAGTGTTTATTAATATTTTCGCCTAATTGGAAATGGAATCGTCAAAGGCACGAGCAATTGTACAGTGATTGACTTTTCTCAATTCCTTGTTTTTTTCCTCGTATAGTAAGGCATCCACACCACGATATTTTGAGGTGTTTTAGCTCATGTTTTGCAAAACAAAACACAGTCGTTCACACTTGATTAAGGGTTCTTAAGTTAAACACTTCAGCAGATTGAACAGCTGTTTCAAAAATAAAAAACAATTGAAAAGTTGTAATATTTTGAAAATGGATAAAATTAATATCATTAAATTGGCGGCCAACTACTTTGATTATATTAATGATGAAATTATCAATATGGATGCGTTATTTTTATTTTTGTATTGTATTTTGTATTGCATTTTTGTTATTGTAATGCCACTTTAATAGTAACTAGCAGATTCCAGCGCTCGAAATTCGAGTGTAATTTCTAGGCAGTTTTATTTTTCAACTTAGCCAATTCACAAACCAATACTTTTATGGTTTATTATTATTGTGAATGAAGCTAACAAACTCATTAACTAACAAACACATTAACAAATTTAATAAAACTCACATAGCATATGTATAATTTTATATATGTTTTAGTAACAACTTTAAATGCAATTTACTCAAAATAAGGGAAAAAATTTAAAAAGCTGTAAGTCTGCAAAACGGCTAAAAAGAAATACCTTTTAAATAAAATACGTTTGGTCACAATCGGGATAAAACGGTAGAACAAAACATCGGTCACAAAAAATCGCCTAACCTATTAATATTATAGATGTTAAGAAAACAAGGATGCCAAGTTGGCAAAAATTAGAAATATTGCACTGAACATGCGCAAAATTAAATACAACTCTGTCATTTTTTAATCTTTTGAGATGTTTAAGATTTAAACACGTCAATTGAGGCGTTAACCACACGAAAAAATGTATGGGTAAACATCTCAATTTGACTCGTTTATCGTATAAACACTAAACACTTGGCTAAACACTTAAGTGTGAACGCCGTATAATTCTAAAATACAAACAATGATTTTAGCAACAAATCGCCCATCTACGTGATATTCACAAAAAATTTGTTTTGAATTCTTCTATTATTTATCTCAGTGAACGAAATTGTAGAACTAAGGAAAAAATATAAAATTATGAAAATATGAAAATATGCAACTTATTCTTTTTATGTAAAAACTGCAAAACCTAAGCACTTCGGCCACTATAACTTAAATAGTAAAAAGTTTACGAATCACAAAGCAGGTTTTTTTATTGTGCCAAATATGGTCAATACAATGAGTAAATACTTTCCGAGAAGGTATTTTTATACCCTATACCACTATGTGGTTTGGGTATAATGACTTTGTGCTGCTGTTTGTAACAACCAAAAATATTTGACCTAGACCCATCTTTAATTATACCGATCGAATCAGAATCATTTTTTGAGTTGATTTAACAATGTCCGTCCGTCCGTCCGTCCGTCCGTCCGTCCGTCCGTCCGTCTGTGTGTCCATGTAAAGCTTGTAATCAAACTGCAGGTCGCAAATATGAATATATTTTGATGAAATTTGGTATATAAGCTTTTGTCGGCCATGGGATGAACGCTATTGAAATTGGTGAGAATCGGTCCATGTTCAGACCTAGCCCCCATACAAATTCCCCATATGAAATCGACATAAATTGCCATAAGATCCAAATTGTCATATAGATCTTACTCAAATTGGGTTTATATGAGTTCATTACATCCATTAATGAGTAGTCCAAAAATTATCCCTTTGGCCCCATATAGGGCTGCTTCCCGATCTTCACTTAAATCTATTAAAAAACAAAAATATTGCACTGATTCTTCTCAGATTTGGTTTGTATATATTTTTGCAAAATACAAGAGACTTTTCCAAACATGATCAGGATCGGTCCATTTTTGGACCTAGTCCCCATATAGATATAGCATCCGATATGAACTTTTTCATATCTGCAGCCAAAAAAATTAATAAAAATCCCACTCAAATTTGGTTTTTGCTTATTTTCTATGTCCAGTTAGTTGGGCCTAAGAGATAGGGTTTCTAAACGCATGGTATAGGGTATCGTATAGTCGGTCTAGACCGACTATAATTTTCTTACTTGTTCTATTTAAAGTTGTGCGTCACTAGTGATTTAATATGAGTAGGGTTCAAAAAGAAGATTTATTTATTTTATTTATTAATTATATTTTCTGAAAAAAGGCCTTTTATTATATCGTTATTCGTCTATTGGCTTCTTGTTGACTAAAGGGAATTTAAGTATATATATTTGTACGGGAGCATCAAAACTAACTAATATTTATATGTTTCTGCTCACTATACAAATTTGTCTATATAAATACTCACAAACAATATGACCCCATAACCTTTCGAGATCAAACAACTGTAGGCTCAATAAAACATGAATGAACATGAATAACATGATTTTAAATATGTCTACCAAATGAACTCTGTTCTCGTATCTACACAAGCTTGAGAATGTCTATCTGTCTGCCTCTTTATGTATGTATGTGCGATGTTTTTGTGTTTATATTAATGTCAAATAAATTTCTAAAGCAATCACTGAAAATTGTGCAAAATCTAAGCATGAAAAATTTTGGACAAATCCAAAAATCAATGGAGAAACCAATACATTGAGACAATTTAATGTGTTGAAATACAATCACATGTATCACAAACTTTTGTACAGTCAGGGGTATGAATAAAAATATTTTCTAAGAGCAATTATACATACGGGTGGATAAAATTTAAGTGCAAATGTATTTGATTGAAAACCGTTACCTCGAGCTACCAGGTACTTTTTTTTAAACATTACCAAATACGTATTGGATTTCCATATTACTGAGTAAGGAAGTATTCACTCAATGTATTTTGAAGATCAATTAAAGGACAATAAAAAATTCCAATTTAAGTTAAAAGCTTAATTTCCCAGCTTGTTTTAAATGATAATATGCAAAGCATTCAAACCTGTCTATTTAGTGAGTAGTGCATTTGTATTGTTCGAACAGATTAAATCATTTAAATATGCAGACAATACGCAACAAATTAATGGCTATCTACAAGTGTATTCAAAATGGTTTAATGTTCATGAATAGATAATTGTAAATGAGTGATTATTATTTTCGTATAACGAGTCATTAATTTATCTGTGGATGTATGTACGCATATGAATTAATTGGAATAATACAAGAACCTAAACAAAAGTCTATACAGAAGTTTTGAGATCAAATAAACAATTGATTGTGTGAATGATTGATTGTGTTTATTTGTAAAATAAAATCTTTTAAAAAGTTTAAGTCATCCAAGTAGACTATCACAAACAAGTGACTAGACCGACTCTACGATACCCTATACCTAGAGACCCTATCTCTCCTGTCCAAGTAATTGGATATAGAAAATAAACATACCAAATTTGAGTGGCATTGTTATTCATTTTTTTAGCTTCAAGTATGAAAAGGTTCATAACGGATGCTATATTTATATGGGGACTAGGTCGAAAAATGGACCGATCCTGACCATATTTGGTAAAGTTACTTAGATTTTGAAAACATATATACAAACCAAATTTGAGAAAAATCTGTGCAATATTTTTGTTATACCCTCCACTCCAGTGTGCAGAGGGTATATATAAGTTTGTCATTCCGTTTGTAATAATTAGAAAAAAAATTCTGGACCCCATAAAATATATATATTTGTGATCCTTATAACAAGCGAAGTTGATATAACGATGTCCGTCTGTCCGTCTGTCCGTCTGTCCGGCTGTCCGTCTGTCCGTCTGTCCGTCTGTCCGTCTGTGGAAATCACGATGACGGCTTCAATCGGATAGCTAGGGTGCTCCTTGGTATAAAAAATGATTCACTAACATCCTGAGAAGTTTGCTATTTAAAATCGTCCAAATCGGTTAATCTGGTCCCGAGAATTGAGCGAAGAATTAAAAAGTCATGAGAAAATATGATTTGAATATGTGTTCTTGTGATAACGCCCTCAATAGGGCAGATAGGGCGCTTGTTTTTAGTGAGAATGATTCACTAACATCTTGAAAAGGTTCCTGTTTTTAAATCATGACAATAGGTTTCATAGGTGCCGAGAAATCACTGAAAAGGTAAAAAAAAAATATGACGTTTTCCTATATTGTTTTCCTAAATTTTGTATTTTGTCATAGCTGTGCATGTTGTTTTTGTGGTCGTTGTGTTAATAATATAAAAATTCATCAATATCAATATTTTTTGGTGTAATATTTAAGTTAATTAATTAATAAAAGAAACTATATAAAATCAATATCAATATTCTGCGATTTTTATAACATCACAAAATGTTACAAATTGATACATACTACTGTTGCCAATATCAAAATACTATAAATAATATTCATATATTTTGTATATGTATATCCATAATAAGCGCATATTAAAATAAATCGGTATTTTATTTTATTTTTACAAAATTCTGAAATTTTTAGAGTTGAAAAAATAGTATGGTTTTAAGAGTTGTATTTTTAGTACATGTATAAACCCTGCATACTTGCTTTCAAAAGTAGTAGGTAGGTAAGCCATAAAATATTTATTTACCCTGTAAAAAAAATTGTTGTTTAGAAAAATACTATTTTTTGTCAGATGTTAATTAAAATAAATTTTTAAACTTTGTTATTTAATGTCGGGACGGAGGCAAACGCCATTCCGAAAATTTTGTTTCAACAGTTATCCACATTAAGAATAACCGCGGAGCTCAGCTCAATCAATGTGCAATGATCGAGCCTTGCCCTGGGAAACATGCGTTTATGCTTTTCTTAACACAAACGCCATTCCCAACTACCAAAAATTTTTGACACGAGCTATTCACATTATGAATAGTCGCGGAGCTCAACTCAATCATAGTGCAATGATGAAGCTTCGCCCTGGGAAACATATATTCATGCTTTTTTTAGCACAAACCGAACTTCTTATGGCACATTAAAAATAAACTAATTGAGAAGTACAATTCATCATTACGCTGTATTATAATACTATTTTCTTATTTTACTAGTAGCTAGTAAACAAACTGATAATAATAAAAAGGAATAAAAAGGGAAAAATAATTGCCGGTTCTCGGATATTTCAAGCAATTCTCTCATTCGCTTTTTTTTTTGTTGAATATTTGACATTTCTTTTCATTCGGTGTTTCGCTTCTTGGTGTGAAGAATTCGTAATTATTGTTTACTTTATTAAAATAGCCTTTAAATGGAATCGGGACTTAATTTTTTTCTTTTGAATTCATTTTTCAACAAAACCAATTAAATTAATTTATGTATGTATGTATTTAATTTTATTATTGTTCTTTACGACTAGAGCACAAATGTCAAATTATAAGAAAATAAAAACACAACAAAACAGTAAAATTGCCGAAGAAATTGTCGTGTGTGGACATAAAAGCAATTTCAAAAGAGAATTGCCAAAAAGTTGCGCAATAAAAATTGCCTTGTGTGACCCCCGACTTAAAAAACCTGTTTCTACAGATAGTGAATAAAATCCCAGTAAGCATTTTATGCAATAAATGATCATGTAGAGTCTTTTTGACTCATATGTGCTATTAAAACAGTTATAAATGCGCCCTTTTGCTGATCACAAAATATTCTTTTGTTGGGATTAAATATTACCTTACCCGCGAATCTTCTTGAGAGTCCTTTTTATCCGCTTTTCTAATCAGTTTCGACTCATTTTTGAGTCTTATTTAATGTAATTTTTCTATAAATCACTTTCTAAGAGAAAGCAAAAATCATTATCTAGTCTTTTTCTAATAGCGCATGTGATTAAGCAGTTTTTAATTATCAAAAGTGCTCGAAGAAGACACAGTAAGGTATTTTTTGTTAAAACAATCTTCGAAATGATGACTGGGATATCGTATATTTTTGTTAACACACAAACATATGCATAGCAGCACGAGTAAACCGAACTCAAATTGGCTTCTTATATGTATACAGCCGAACAAAAATGAAAATACTCACCAAAGAGTAAAGTAAGCAACAATTTCATTCAGTCTTATGGAAGCTTTTGAACAAAGCAAGTCTATGTCGCGTTGTCTTGTGAATTTTTACATTGTTTTTTAATAGGTACTAGTGATGCCAGGAGATTTTTTCAGAAATCTCTACGCTTATGAAAAAAATTCCCTTTTTTCCCTACACTACTTTTTTTAAAACTTATTTTTAATTTGTACATTTTGAATTTCAATTATGTAAAAATAAAAAATAAGATAAAAATATCATGAGAATTACATAAGAAAAATATAAAAAACATACAGATATTATAAAGAAAATATTTTTGCAATTCTGTTTAATTCATCTTTTTGATATGGTTAGATGTGCATTTAAAATTTACACAATTAAAGGTGTGTATTTTCCATATGTAAATTCAGTTTTACGATCCATACGTAATTCGGCGTGTGTGTCAAAATTGGCGTTTTACATACAATTCATCATTTTTGCGATCAAACGTACATATGTATTTCCGTATGACATAACCTCTAAATGTAAACAACAGCTGATTTAATTTGTGAATTTACAAAAAGTTATTGTTAAAAATAAAGTAATATATTTTTTAATTGTTAATTAATATTAAACAATTTATTTTTCTTTCAATATTTATCTTTATAATTTACTCTGTTTTTCTTTCGCCACAAGCAGTATTGTATTTTAATATGGTTGTCATGCCAAAATAGAACCTGCTCTAATTGAAAAATTTACATATGTTTTGCCAAATGTGTTGTACATAAACAGTTTTTGAAAGGGTGCACACTATGTGTACAAATTGCACGTGCTAAAACAATAAGAAAAACACAAGCAAAACACATAGTGTGAACGCAGCTTAATTAAAATGGCTTGCAAATGAGATGTTACAACTCAAACAGAATATTTGTTCTTGGTTTTCAGTGTTGCCGTTTTAGCTTTTTAGTTGCTAGATTTAGCAACTTTTTTTGTCGTTTAGCATCCAAAATTTATCAAAAGATGCTAGATGCTAACTTAGAATCTTTTATTAATAAAAAGTTGCTTTTAGCATCTTTTTTTGATATTGTTTTTTCATAATTTTTGAATATATAATTTTAATGGTATTGATATGTTTTTATTTCATATATATATATATATAATTTTAATGGTATTGATATGTTTTTATTTCTCAAAGTGTAGTACAGCAATTTTGTGTACTACTCCTTTTACCACACTGCTCGTTTCTTTCAACAAATATAACAAAACATTTTGAAATAGAAGAATGTAAACACCAACAACAGTTTTTAATGAATTTGAAAGTCGATTGCCAAAAAATATTATTGTATTAAAAAAATGCCAAAATTTTCAATACAAAACACATTAAATCGGGTAAAAGAACAGATAACCAATATATTAGAAGAGTTTAAATTTATATCATCTGAAACAGAAAAAATTCAAATCCAATGGAGTTATATCAAAGAACAAAACTGGGATACAACACTGAATACAACCTCTTTATGGATTGAAAAATTCTATTGGCGAAAATCCATTTTAGGAGTTATCAATATTTGTATTGTCTATATTAGTTTTGTCTTTCTCAAAAGCCGAAGTTGAACGTTTGTTTAGTTTAATGGCTTTAGTTAAAAGCAAACTTCGAACAGAATAAAATCCGAGTTGTTATGTTCTGTAATACGTATAAAAGAAGGATTGAAATTGAAAAATCGGTGCTGTCACACTTACAATATACCGATGTCGTTGATAAGAGTCGATCGTCAGAAAAATATCAGAGCCAAGAAGAACTTGAAGATGAAGACATCACAGAAATGTTAGATTCCATAAACCAATTATTCTAATATAATCGTATCTTTTGATAATGTAATTTCTGTTATATTTTAAATAAAAAAAAAATCCCTCTAAAATTAATAATATTTAATTTAAGTTTAAAATAAACTCAATTTGATGTTAATAAAAATTTCAGATGAAATCCAAAATAATTTTAATTAAAATTTAAAAAATATAAATCGAAACATATGTTTTATATTAATTTTTCGATTTAAAAACCAAAGAATTTATTAATAAGTATATAATTTTTCAGTATAAAGGTAATGAAATTTGAAAAAAGAATTTAGCATCCAGTACGTTTAAGCATCTTTTTTTTTGCAATTTAGCATCTTTACAATTTCAAATTATGGCAATACTGTTGGTTTTAAAAGATTTTTTATAGCAGTGGTTATAAGCATGTATACTTAGATCTGATTTATGTTCTGTATTTCTTTGATATGTTTTCAGCATCATCGAAAAACGAATCGGACATTTTTCTAAAATTAATTATGTTTCTAAAATTAATTATGTTCAAATTTATAATATTTTAATGTAATGCACAAAAAAGTGTTTTTTTATACTTGTCATTGTTATTAAAGAATCCACATATTTACTTCCTTCATATTATAGAGTTATTACCAGACTTAAAAAGACTTTAAAGTTTAAAATTGAAAAAAATTATGCGATATTTAACAAATACAATCAAAATAGTTTTGACTGAAATTTTTGGCAGTTTTAGTTTTGTCTTGTATCAGTAAAATATTCAGATATTAACTAAAAAAAAAACAGTTTGTTAAATATTTTCATCTTAATTATCTTAATTAATTTAAAGACACAAAGATAGATTTAATACAATAAAAAGAAGTAAGAGTTGAAAGTTGATCTTTGCGGACTCACAAATGTGCCCTATACTAATAGGTCTGGAAAATTGAAAAGGTTTGTAAAAAATAAAATGCACCTTTATATTAAAAAATTTAAATTAAAAAGAAAATTACAAAATAAACCATTTACCTGGTTAAACTTAATATTGTTTGTAATTATCTGGATCAGGTTAGTATTTAAAATGGGATAAATCGGGAGTCATTGTGCCAATTTATGACCTAATATATGTAGACACCTCTATAAAATGCTGAAAATTCAGAGCATTTGTTGTAATAATTCAGTAATAGGTTTATCAAAGTGTTTACATACTCAAATATTTTATATACATTTGTTACAAATAGTGCAAGAAGTCCAGATATTAATGTAAACGTAAAACCCAGGTGGAGGGTATCAAAGATTCGGCATAGCCGAATTTAACACTCTTACTTGTTTTTTGATAGATTTAGGTGAAAATCAGGAAACAGCTTTTTATGGGGGCTATGACAAAGAATTGCCATATGGGGTTTATTTTTGGACAAATGATAAATACATGTAATAAACATACACAAACCCAATTTGACCGAGATCTATATAATAATTTGGATCTTATGGCAATTTAAGTCGATTTCATAGGGGTCATTTGTATGGGGACTAGGTCTGAACATGGACCGAATTTCAACAGTATTTAACCTATGGCGGATAAAAGCTTATATACCAAATTTCATGCAAATATATTCATATTTGCGACCTGTAGTTTGATTGCAAGGTTTACATGGACACACAGACGGACGGACGGACATGGCTAAACGACTCAGAAAGTGATTCTGAGGTGATCGGTATAAAAAAAGATGGGTCTAAGTCAAATATTTTTGGTAGTTACAAACAGCAGCACAAAGTCATTATACGCAAACCACATAGTTGTATAGGGTATAATTATATTAGTAATTGGGAGAGAGTGCAATATGTTTGGCTGGCCTTGGTGAGGCCGTTACAAACTAATATACGCATTTGCAAGGCTAGGTTTTATAATATTAGCCTACAGGTGCAAAAATCGTTAATAAGTATAAAAGGTTCATTTGTCCACTATCAAAAGAAAATCTCTCAAGCCGCCGTAATAAATTTTGTATCTCTATAATGCTACATAGCCCACAATTATTTTGACTTATTTATTTTTTTTTTATTTTATTTATTATAGTATCCTATACAACAAGACATAAATCTTATAATTAAAGTACAGCATTAGTAACAAGTAAAAAAGCATTATGGAAATTTTACATTGCTTAAAGTAAAATTAAAGAATAATACAATAGATTATTAAAGAAAAACATTGAGTAATAGAAGATATGGATATGACTTTTGCACCAAAATGCAATCATTTCATTCTTTGGGTACCCGTTTTTGATCAAAAAAGTTGGTAACATGTATAAATGAACCAAATTTGCCATAGATAACTGAGAAGCATCTGTCAGGTGACTAAGTCCATCCTTAAAAGTATAATGAATATTTTTATAATTGATATTTATAGCTTGAATCAAAAAGAGGTCAAAGAGCAATAAGTTTTTATGTAGCCGGCATTAGAATACCCAAACTTAAAGTAATGGGTTATAGTTTGCAATGTTTTGAGAGCGTAAAAATTATGCTGTATTTAAAACAAGCTTCTGTAAATTGCCCAAAGATTAACCTTAACAATAACCAAGTTTTAAATATTTTTATCAGAATTAATTTAAAGGTACAACGATATATTTAATACATTAAAAATAAGTGATAATTGGATGTCGGTATAGGCGGACTCAAATTATACCGTATACTAGTAGCTTTGGAAAAGTAAAACGGATTATTAAGAATATAGATTAATCTGTACATGCTGAGAAGTTTATATATATGCGGACAGCAAACAAAAATTTTAAGTATTTATATGAACATCATATCAAATGTAGAATAACTATCCTATTTTTACATAAAAACAAGAGTGTTAAATTCGGCTGTGCCGAATCTTTGATACCCTCCACCTCGGTTTGAGTCTTGATAATAAATGTAAATGAAAAAGCAAACAATTTGTTAAACTTAATACCAAATTATTTCAGAAAATTCTTTGGGTTGGTTTTCGTCTTTTCTATTATTTCGGATTTATTTCGGTGTTTGCTTTTTGGTCATCGTGGTTGCTGATCGGCATGCATTTAGGTTATATACCTATATGCATGCGTTTCCGGTTATATGACATAACTTCTCGTTTAATTTAGTTTTTGCTAATTAAATAGCTCGCCCTAGGGTGGCTATATGCATTATATCGTGCTAATTGGAGATGGCTGTATAGTTTCTTTTAACTGGCCAAATATTTCTTCATTGTGGCCATATAGGTCGGATGGAGTAACAAAATAATAACAAAAAAAAAAAAACTCCCTCAATTTTTTTATTAAAATATTGCCGTATTTGGAAAACATAGAGAATAAATTTATAATAATAAATATTCAAATTAGGGATGCCAAACGCAAAAAACCAAATGTCCCAAACATTTTAAATAAAATAATTGTTCTCCTTATTTTCTGAAAAACTTCAAATTTTCATGCAAAAAAAATTGTAAAAATTTATATATAAAAAATAACATTCTCATCAAATTGCGTTTATTTATGGAACAGTTTTTATGTTCGAAATTCTTAAAAATCATTTGACGTTTTCTAAAATTCATTGAATTTAAATTAATGTTTTCTGTAGTGTGATTCTGTAAATTTCAACGATCCGACAATCGCAAAATATATCGACACCTATTGTTGTTTGCACTAAGGATTAAGTTATTCACTAAGTACATACAACTTAACGACAGTCGACAAATCAATTTTTCTATTTATTTAAATTGTAAACGAGTGGCATCTCTGTCAAAATAAGCGAAAAACACAAAGAAGAATAGAAAAAAAAACAAATTACTTCGTGTTTGACAGGATGATTTTATGTTTATGTTTAATATCTTTATTTTTTTACTAATATTTCTGTGTATTTATTTGAAAATGAAATAATGAATTGAATATGCTATTTAATTTTTTTATTTATATAAAAAAGTTTTTTAATTAGAGCAAAATATTTTCACTATTTTATGATTTTTATTTATGTATGACAACATTTCAACCTAAAAATTTAAGTTTTTATCGATTGAATAAACAAAACAAAAATGGTTGTCGTTTCGATAACAACAACAGCTGACTTTAACAATAGCCAATATCGTTTAAAATTTTTACTGAGAATTTTTGCAATTTACTTTTTTTAACGATTCGACTATCGTTAAAAGAAGTTACTGAATCGCGGTACTGAAAAGCTATTAATTTCTCCTGAATGTCAAAATGTTTTTAGAAATTTAAACATTTTTTTAATGTAAACATAGGTATTTGGTATTTCTTTTTTTGGAATTTCAATTTGTGTTTAACGAATAAAATTTATATATTAAAGATGCAATTGATGTCTTCTAAATTTAAAATTATTATTTCCGACGTTTTGGTATGATTTTCTGAAATTAAATTAATTGTGATTTATAATTGGAAATTTTTAATTCCAGTTTTTAGAATTGATATTTTCTTAAATTTGAATGGAAAGTTTAAAAAGTGGAATTTTGTATTTATGTGAATAATAATGCTTTAGTAATTATAAACAATTTTTAAAAATTAGATGTAACCGCAATCAGATATTTTGTAGGTAAAGCAGAATAATAATTCTATATAACTATGTAGAACTGTTTTGAAAGCAAAAAACTCATTGATGAACTCGGTAACTCTATTTTGTAAAGACAACAAAAAGTTAATATGCCAAACTTATGTTCATATTTGTAAAAGAATAATGAAAATACGTATGAAATAAAAGACCAGCCCGTGTATACTCTTAATATTGTTACGTATGATATACAGTTGAAAATATTGACATTCATGTTAAAATAGAAATAACTATTGCAAAGCTAATTAGAACAAACAAAAATTGTAGCGCCATCTACTGTGGCATAGTCACGCTGTGTAAAATGAAGTGACACTCTGTTAATGCAAAAGAAATGTATTTTCCCCACAACAAAATATTGCAGAATTTTATGTAAATAAAATAATATACCGATTTATTTCTAACATGCAGTTGTTATGGATATACATATATAATATATGTATATTATTTGTATTATTTAATATGTTTATATAAATTTATAAATAAATTTATACATAAAATTTTTTTTTTGCTATATTTACATTGTTTTTTTTTATTAACAACTAGGTATTTTAGCATTATTTGCTTTAGATGTTGGTGAATTTTTACTCCCTTTATATTAACTCGTAGTGTCTGCTTGTCGAAAAAATTTTGGATCGATTTTAACCAATTTCCTGTGAGCCATTCGATCTGAAATTATGCAGGCAGGCTCGTGGTAATAACAGAAATGATCTAACAAATTTTTAGAGTGTTGGCAAAACAATGGAAACTTTTAAATTTTTCTACCAGAGTTAATAAAAAAATGTACAAAGGGTTAGCTTTTATTATTATTTATTATGATTATTATACCACAACGACTACAAAAACAACTAGTCCAGCTATGACAACAACACAACATTTAGAATAACAACAAGAACAATATAGAAACATCATATTTTTAATTTTTTTTATTACTTTTTCAGAGATTTCCCTGGACCTGTTCCACCGATTTTAATGATTTTTGAAACAGAAATCTTTCATTCTCACTAAAAACCATCACTGTAGCTGCACTATTCAGGGCGTGATCGTGACAAGAACAACATAGAAAATTATATTTTTTCAAGACTTTTTTTAGTTCTTCATTTAAATCTCGGGCCCTAATCGACCGATTTGGACGATTTTAAACAGCAAACTTTTCAGGATGTTAGTGAATCATTTTTATGTCAGCGAGCACCCCAGCTGCCCGATTGATGCCGTCATCGTGATTTCAACAGACGGACAGACGGACATCGCTATATCAACTCCGGTTGTTATAAGGATCACAAATATATATATTTTATGGGGTCCAAAATTTTTTTCTAATTATTACAAACGGAATGACAAACTTGTATATACCCTCTGCACACTGGAGTGGAGGGTATAAAAATAGATTTTATAGCAAAAAATAAATTTCAAAACCATTTAAGGAAAATAGTGAAAAAAAACGGTTGTTTTCAAAATCCAATATTACAAAAGCTTGCAAGAATTATCGTATATCAATTTTGTTGTAATATTTTGGCTTTATAAGACTTATATAACCTTTTGTTAAAATTCGCATTATGTTTAAAGCCAATTCCTAAAATAAAAAACCAAAGATCAATTGGTAAAATCCAATTCACAAGTTTTTCAGCAAATAATTGAATATATCACTAACAATAAAAAGTTAAAAAACGTACATATGTGTATATAGTTTTAAAGAGAGTAATTTTGAATATTTGATATTGACTCGTCTTAAGGTTTGTTAGATCGGTGATATTAGGATCTTAGAAATAAGCGTTTTTCATTTCCAACTTTCTATTTGGAGAAATAGTATATTGCCTTCTTCTTTTAAATATACGTATATATATTTTTATATATATATATATATCAAATATATATATATATACGAATATATACAGACATCCCATAAACTATTATTTTCAATGACAGAGACCCTACTAATGTTTCTATTTTTTAGTTTAATTATCATTCGTTATTACATTTTTTCCACTCACGTAAAATTATAAAAGTCGTTAGCGTTTAATAACTGTAAAACACATTCTAAATGTTACAGCTGCCTGATAATTCGGCAGCGGTACAACGGATGTTTCTTTTTATATAGAGTTTACTTAAATATTATCAAAACAATCTCTTCTACCGTACGACCCTCGTGTAATATCGAATAAAATAGCTTAGTTTTTATCCTTTTCAATTTTTTTTTTTATTTTAATAAGATTTGAATCAAATTGAGAACTTTTTCCACATTAAAACAATTATTAGATCCAATTAAAATGTTTTTATATTAAATTTCAAGATATATATCTCAATTGGGTTAATGAGATTTTGTAATTTCTTTTAAATATACAGCGAAGCCACAAAAAAGGTTGCTTTTCATTTTTGGATCCTTAAAATAAATATAAAATCAATAAGTTTGCTTGTTATAAATCTATTAAGTTTTCCTTTTATTATTGTTGTTGCCTCTCCTTATAATCAGTGGCACAATAAAGTGGCGGTTACTTGTTTTCGTATATTCATGGATAAAATTAATGGCCATACTTTTATGCGTGTCATTGGCAATTAGGTTAAATCATTGCTAGTTGGTATTCATTAAGTATGACATTATCTGTATTTTGAGTGGTAGCTGTCCAAAAAAGAGATGAAATGAAAATGGTGTTTTGAAAAGAAGCTAATCGATGGTTATGAAATCTGTATAAATCTTAAAATAAATTTCTTAATGTTGAAGGCTAATTAAAATCATTTTTATAGCTGGACAGTATCGAAATGATGCCTTCAAATATGCTGCTTTATTGAAGTACCTAGCATCATGTTAAGAGGGTGCTGACATATTTCAATGGTATGCGTATATTTTGAAATAATATAAAACAAACCCATTAAATTTGCACAAATGTAAATAAGACAATCACAAACAAAATACATTTATATTTTTTAATTTTCGAAAAAAAATAACTTTATTATAAAATTTTTTTCTTGGGATTTCACCTTTTGAACATTGTTTATACCGTATACCACTATGTGGTTTGGGTATAATGACTTTGTGCTGCTGTTTGTAACAACCAAAAATATTTGACCTACATCCATCTTTAATTATACCGATCGAATCAGAATCACTATCTGATTCGATTTAACGATGTCCGTCCGTCCGTCCGTCTGTGTGTACATGTAAAGCTTGTAATCAAACTGCAGGTCGCAAATATGAATATATTTAGATGAAATTTGGTATTTAATCTTTAATCGGCCACGGGATGAACGCTGTTGAAATTAGTGAGAATCGGTCCATGTTCAGATCTAGCCCCATACAAATGACCCCTATGAAATCAACATATATTGCCATAAGATCCAAATTATCATATAAATCTTAGTCAAATTTGCTTCGTATGTATATATTACATCAATTAATCAGTAGTCCAAAAATGATCCCTATTGGACAACTCTTAGTCATAGGCCCCATATGCAGCTGCTTCCCGATCTTCACTTAAATCTATCAAAAAACAAAAATATTGCACTGATTCTTCTCAAATTTTGTTTGTATATATTTTTGCAAAATACAAGAGACTTTACCAAACAGAGTCAGGATCGGTGCATTTTTGGGCCTAGTCCCCATATAGATATAGCATCCGATATGAACTTTTTCATATCTGCAGCCGAAAAAATTAATAAAAATCCCACTCAAATTTGGTTTATGCTTATTTTCTATATCCAGTTAGTTGGGCCTATGAGATAGGGTCTCTAAACGCATGGTATAAGGTATCATATAGTCGGTCTCGACCGACTATAATTTTCTTACTTGTTTTTGATATATATTTTTATAAAGAATGTCTCAATACCTTTAGTATAAGATCATGATTAGAATTATAAGTTAAAAAGTTTTGAGGGTTATTCTAGACTACTACAGTGAGTTTTTACGAAATTTTTCCATTTTCATGTTTCAGTTACTGTTCGAGCTGGAGGTCCACAATTTAAAAAATTTTTAGTTTAATAATTGGAAGTCAATCGGTTTACAATGGCATTGAGATATCAAGCACTATACTAATTAAGCGTGGTATACCTCAAGTTTCAATACTTGGTCCACTTTTGTAATCCATATACTCCAATGACTTACCTTCATAACTAGACAATTGTTAAATACAAATGTATGCAGATGATGTTCAGCTTTACATCAGTTGTATGCAGTCGGATGCCATAAACTGCATAAGGAAAATTAATGAAGATCTTAAAAAAGTATCTAGATGGGCTTTGTTTAAACGGGAAAAAGTCAAAAGCAATGATTATTTGAAACTCTAGCATTCTACCTACCACTCTGCCACCATTACTTTTAGATAACTCAACTATTGAGGTTACTGAAACTGCCAAGAACCTCGGGATAATTTATAACTAAAAACATAACAGGTTTGATCATGTAAATGCTGCCTGTGGTAAAACGCATGGTATGCTAAGAACTCTGTGGATGACTCAATATTTTACATTACGCATGCTCCTTGCCAAAACTTATCTACTGCCGATACTTTTACATGGATGCGAGCTATTTGCCAGTTGTGATTCAATAAGCCAACAAAAGCTAAAAGTAGCTTATAACAATGTTGCCAGATACATATTTGGACGTAAAATATTTGACGAAATCTCGCAGTTTTCAAAGCGGATAAACAATGTTTCAATTGAAAATCTGCTAAAATGTCGAGCACTAATATTTCTGCACAAAATAGTTAACACAAAACAACCAGATTATCTTTACAAAAGGCTACAAATTCCCCGATCTAATAGAGGGAATAAAATAATTTCAATTCGGTATCAAAAACATATATCTGAAAGGCACTTTTTTGTGGAAACTATAAAACTTCGGAACCAACTACCTCATAATATTCAAACCATGTAAAGCTCTTCAAACCAGCAATATTTTGCCACTTTGATTAACTTAATTTTTGGGTTGCACTTAAATTTTTTTTTCTTTCTCTTTCTAAATTTTTTTTTCTTTTTTTGATTCATTTAAAATAAATACTTATGCACACAGAAAAAAAATTCGCCAATCGAATTGCTGTAAAGTAGAACAACCGTATTTTCGATTGTATCAATCGAAATTTAATAGCATCTGCAAATTTTCTATTATGATAAAATATTTACTATTAAGGCAACAGAATTATAATCATAGTGATCCCGAAATTCGGTTATCAGCATTATCGCAATTCGGTTGGCGATAAATTTGGTAGCCACAATGAATCTGTTTTCTGTGTGTGTGTTACTACCAATCAATTTTGAAAAAAATTATCTATATATTAATATGTGAAGGTAAATTTTTAGTTCCCTTTTTAAGCAATATGCGGGCACGGAGGAGTGTGAAAATTCTCATAGTAATAGTTCATATGGAGGAGAAGCTGAGAATGATAAAATTTATATATAATCTGTCTTAAAAATATATTAAATTAAATAAAATAATATATTTATAATAATTCGTTACACCCTGTTATTGCGAATGATTTTAATTATATATCAGACGATCTGTGTTGAATTGTGAATTGCTAAAATTGATTAACATACCTTTAGGCTCATTTAAATATTCATACATTTTATATTCATATATATAGATTAAACAAATATTGGAAGACAAAAATTTAATGAAAAAATAATATTTCCTACAATTTGCACTCGGGCTATACTAGTTTCTTTTTAAATTTAAAATATCAAAATCATTCTTTAATTAGGTCATATTATATTATGCTTTTTAATTTTATTTAAATTTAAATACCACCCTCTTCTGCCTTAACTTTATTTCCGCAGTACTGTAATATTAATAAGATCTATTTCTTGTTGTACTACATTCTTCAAATAAATAATTAATTAAAAAAAAATCGTACCAAATACTATCAAGTTCAAAGGGATTGAGCTCGGTTTGGTTTGAAATAAATGTTCCTGATCTGTATTCTTTAATTACAGCAAAAACGTTTTGATTTTAAACCAAAATAATTTCATAGATCGAGTTTTTCGGATGTTAGTTACTTACTATGTAAAAACGTTCATTTTACCTAAACTTATAAGGAATGTCTCATGGGGTACATCTGCAGATCTCGATGAAACTTGGATATATTATATAATACAAAAAATTAAGTGAAACGTATTTTTTTTCTTGGAAGGACGTAAAAAAGGGTTGAAAATTTTGTTGTTCCAGATTTTTCACGTTTTACCTAAAGAAGTTTGACATCGTATGAAAGGTATTTGCAAGGCCTGTCCAAAAGCAAAAATGTTTAAATCGTCGTATTATTTAGTAAGTGCCTAAATTAACCTTCGCGTATATAACTCTCAGTTCTGTTTTTGTGAAGATTATTTTGAAAAAATTGGATGTTGTACCCATTTTTTTTATATATATATATATATTTTAATTTTGAGTTCAGTATTTTTTGTTGTATTAATATATATTTGTAATAACATTGAAAACTTTATAAAAAATTTTACTTTTTCTAAATTAATTTTTTACAGACTATACAATATACCTACTATAATTTCAAATAGAACACAATTCCTTAATATATAAAGAAAAATTGTGCAATGGAGAGTATAATTTTTTTTTTTTTTTTTTGTTGGTTTATTTAAATTGCAATCTATCTATATACATACGATAATAAGCAAGTTTGATGAAAATCTAATAATAACATTTGTAGATGTACTCCAGAAGGTACAACTATAAGTTCAGAAAATCTTCTGTTTAACAGATATAAACAAACATATTTACAGTATTTATAACGAGAAAACTTAAAAGTAAATAAATTTAAATTTACTAATAAATTTAAAATATTTACATTTGTAACATAAATTTAACTTATATTTAACTAACAAGATTTAAATATTCTTACAGTATTTACATATAAACAATATACAAAGATAAAACAAACAAAATATTGATTGTTAACAAATATTTAATTTCGAAAAGGAAGGTCAAAGATGTGGTATCTTTTCAGTCTATGCAATTCATTTGAATCGTCCAGTAATGCAATAGCTAGAGGGTTAACATGGTTACTAAGTCTAGTCAAATATTTCTCACTTAAAGTTTTTATTACTTCCTTAACAGTTTGAATTTTAAGGTCGCTATGTATTGCTTCGTTTGTAATAAACCATGGAGCTTGAACAATAAGTCTTAGGGTTTTGGATTGATATCGTTGAAGTATCTCAATGTTTGAGTTGCTTGCGGTTCCCCAGAGCTGTACGCCGTAGGTCCATACAGGTTTCAAAATTGCTTTATAAAGTCTTAATTTATTTTCTATATTCAGTTGTGATTTTGGACCCAGTAACCAGAAAAGTTTTCTATTTTTCATGTTTAAATGTTGCCTTTTGGCTTTTATGTGTTGCTTCCATGTTAGACGACGATCCATGTGCATTCCAAGGTACTTTACACAATCCTTATTAGGGATTTGCATATTATTTATTGTAAGGCTAGGACAATCTCCTCTCCTTAGAGCAAAAGTTACGTGTAGAGATTTTTCTGCGTTTACTTTAATTTTCCATTTTCTTAGCCAGGATTCTAACAAATTTAACTCATTTTGTACACAAGTGGAAGCCATGGAACAGGATTCATCTGTAGCTAATATTGCAGTGTCATCTGCATATGTTGAAATGCTTACTTGGTCCAGAACTGGCATGTCTGCTGTAAAGATCGTGTATAACACCGGGCTAAGAACGCTGCCCTGAGGGACGCCTGCTCTTATATCTAGAATATTAGATTTCTCATCTTGAATTTTTACGTAAAACATTCTATTCTCTAAATAAGATTTGATGATGGAATAAAAGGTAGCTGGAAGAAGTCCTTTTATTTTTGATAACAGACCAGTGTGCCACACTCTGTCAAATGCCTGTTGTATATCTAAGAAAACTGCAGAGCAGTATTTTTTTTCTTCGAAAGATTTTCGTATAACGTTTATTACACGGTGGCATTGTTCTGGTGTACCGTGGTTTTGTCTGAACCCAAACTGGTGTTCGGGAATAATACTCAGATTTTCTAGAATTGGTGACAAGCGACGCAAAAATATTTTTTCGAATAGTTTTGAAAAAATACTTAAAAGGCTTATTGGTCTATATGAAGTGATTTCGTTTTCTGGCTTATTTGGCTTTTTTATCATAATAATCTCAGCGCATTTCCACTGCGATGGAAAGTGATTTAATTGTAAAATTGAGTTATAAATCTTTGTTAGGAATATAATGGCTTTTTCTGGAAGATTTTTAATAACTTTCCCGTCTATATTATCATATCCGGGAGATTTTTTGATATTCAAAATTTTTATTTCGGCTTTGATTTCCGAAGGCGAAATATGTTTTATTGGCAAGCTCATTTGGTATGGAGCATCTAGATATCGGGCAATTTCTTCATCTACCGCAGAGTTATCGAATGGGTGAATTTCAAAAGTTTTAAAAAGATGTTTGGCAAAAGCTTCTGCCATACTTGCATCAGATCGACACCATGTACCACTATCATCTTTGAATGGGGGATTTCTTTTCGTTGGTCTTTTCAAAAATTTTGTTGCTTTCCACAAATTGTGCCCATTATCATTATCTGTATTTATATTGTCGAAAAAATCTTCAATAGATTTATTTTTTAAGTTGGCTAAATGAATTCTAAGATTTTTTGTTGCATGGTTTAGTAACCTTTTGTCGTACGGATTTCTGCTTAGTTGCCAAGTTTTTCTTAATCTTCTTTTAGTTCTAATAAGCTCGCGTGTTTCTGATGAAAGTTTAACTTTGTTTTCTAAGTCTGAAAGATTACATTTTGGATTTGACATAAAAGCAGCTTCATGTACCAAGTTAGTGAGTAGTTCCACAGCGTTATCCAGTTCCAAATTATTTGTTATAGACAAACTTAAATTTAGATTTTTGTCTAACCAATAAGCAAAAGACTCCATATCAGTTTTGTTTGTAATGAGTTTCTGGTTCTTATATGTAAGTTTAGTCGAAGTGTTGTATGATAATATAACTGGTGAGTGGTCTGAACTTAGATCGAAATTTTCCATAATACCAAGTTGATTAATGGGTATTCCCGCAAATACAAAAAAGTCAATTAGATCTGGAGTTTTATTTTGATCGGTAGGCCAATATGTTGGTTTACCCGTGGAGAGTACAGATATGTTTTTTATAGTGAGACACTTATGAAGCTCTCTACCTTTAGGGTTAATAAGACGTGAACCCCACCAAGGGTGTTTGGCGTTAGGAGAGTATAATTGGATAAGTAAATATAGAAAAGTGATCTTTAGAAAGTTGGTTAGAACAGAAACACTTATTTTTATACCCTCCACACTACTGTGCAGAGGGTATATTTCAGTTTGTCATTCCATTATATATATGTATTCTTAATCCTTATAACAACATAAATCAATACAGCGATGTCCGTTATTCGTTTATATATGTGTCTGTTATAATGACGCTTTTTCACAAACTAAACCAACTACATGGGAAAACAGGATAATATGGAGTTTTTTTTTATCTAAATTAGGCTCTAGGTCAAATGTTTTCACTTTAAATAAAGCAAAAAACATTGGCACATTTGTTTCGAAAAATAATCTATATTCTGCATTTATCTATATTCCGAAACAGCGGGAAGAGTCATCAACCCTCATCAATATCCAAAAGCAGTAGATAATATTATTCTTTATTATTTTGAGCAAGTTGGTATTTAAAATAAAGTACGTCGGTCATCAATGCGCCAAGATATACCTAGTATATTGTTAAATATTCTGTTCGTTTATTTTAACAATTCAGTATTGTTTATAAAATTGATCAATTTTTCAAATATTTTGTTTGATTTGTTGTAAATAGTGCAATAAGCCCAGATTCGGTATTGCCGAATTTAACACACTTACTTGTTAAGTTTCGAATAGTTTAAAACATATTGATGTTAAAAAATAAAAACTATATAAAGGTACTTACCTAAATAAATGGTTAAAGATAATGAACTAGAATTCAGATGTACACCATCCTAAAACCGTTTCATATCTAGATTTTTGCATCACAGATTGTAGAATCAATATGTTTAAAGAAAAAACTATATTTATTGATTAACAACCTTAGAATATGTAAGCGACCAAAATTGCTTCATTTAATAATGAATAGCAAAATTTAAATTTTTTTTTAAAGAAACACAATTACAAAAACAAATTGAAAAAAGTTTAAGAAGAAGATCGAAAGAAAAATCGCAATCGCAATTCAAATACCAAACGATAGGAATCTCACAAAACGTGAAATTGATTTGGACTTGTAGTCACAAAACAAAGTAATCATTAAAATTATAGAAGCCACAAACCTTTATAAGGATTATGATCCATTTTCCAAAATAAATAAACCCATTATAAAAAATTACATTCTGAAAATATAAAATTCTTACAATTATCAAAAGACACCATCGATTAGAATGTTGTCTTCCTGAAACTTTATTTAATATATACTAGGTTAAATTAAAATTAATTAAACTAAAATAAACCCAAGAGATTCTAAAAATATGTTTGGAGAAATTAAAAAAAAACTTTCAAAATACTTAGACCCTTATTATTTCATAGCTTAAAAATTCCAAAAAATTCTGAAATTTTTTATATAACATTACTTTGGCATAGAAACAGATAACTCTGAAAATTTCGTTTTATTTTCCCGAAATAACTTTGAAGTATTGAAAACTATTATTTAAATAATTCGTATTTTCCAAAGAACTGGAAAATGATGATATTTCTTATTTTACCAATAAAAGAATAACAGCAATAATCCAAAAAACTTAAAAACGATAAGCTTGCTTCCTAATAAAAGTAAAATTTAGGAAATGTGTATTAACAATAATATAAATTTTTGCAAAGACAAAAACTTAATAAACGAAAGGCAGTTTGGTTTTAAATACAAACACTACACTAACATCACTTACTAACATCAAGCATCAATAGCAACTGGAACAAGAGATTATATACAGATGTATGTTTTATTTATATAGAATAAGCTTTTGACATCATATGGATTCCAGGATTAAAATTTCCTACATATCAAATGATGTTATTATGTAATATGATAGGTGAGAAAATTTTTGAATATATCAAGGAAAACATAACAGATTATTAATGTTCTACACCTAGATATACTTGATAAAATAGAAAACATTATATCATTCGCTAATGATATCTATGCATTAATACGTGAAGGAAAATTCGTTCATCCCTTTTTAAGCACGGAGGAGCGGGAAAATTAGCAAAGTTATAGTTCATATGGAGAAGAATTGCAGAAATGTAAATACTACATATAATATGTGTCAAAAATATGTTAAATTAAATAGCATATTAATAATAAATAAACGTATAAGAGCCTAAAGGTATGCTAATCAATTTTAGCCAATTAACAATTCCTCAAATTGCATTATAACTGTAGATTCCACGCCCTGTGTTGAATTGTGAATTGCATAAAATTGATTAGCATAACTTTATGCTCTTGTAAATTTTTAAACTCTTTTAACTCTCTGCCTGTCTGTCTGTCTGTCTATCTGCAGGCGCGGATCTAGCTCAACCTTTTGGGGGGGGAAATTTTTGACAAAAAATAATTTTCACTTATTAAAAGTTATGTACTTATAAAAAGTAAAAAACAAATAAACTCATAAAATTTTTTAATAAATTCATTACCAATAAAGTAACAATTGTTGATGTAAAATAATTTTAATTATTTACCTTGTTTTAAAATTAATTATATAGGGGTTTAAAAGAATTAGCACTAAAATGACAAAATATGTATATTTTAAAGCAATTAAAAAAAAAATCATTTGATAAGCATTCTTACAGTTCATATACTTATTACATAAAGATACAAAAATAACATTGTTTAGAAATAATAAAAATGAATTATATTCATAACGAAATTAAGTTGGACCATTAAAGAAATTCAATTTCAAGGTTTGCCCAAAAAATTACGTTTAGTTAGTTTTTCGAAAAAATTCTTGTTTATATATCAAAATTTTTTCATATCATATTTTGAATGATTTTCAAAATGCTCGCAACATTTGGATTAAAAATTTATATTAGTAAATCTTTTGCTAAACAAAACAAAGTTGTCAGTTAAAAATTCAATTTACAATTCAAAAAGATCTATGAAAGTTACAAAATTTCAATCGAAATTTACAAAAAAAAAAATACTTAGTAGTCCGAAAACTTAATTTGATATTCAATAATTTCTATAGAAACTTACATTCATAATTTCTGAATTTAAATGAAATTTTCTCAAATTCAAATGGAACTTTCTGAAATTTATATTACATTTTTAACTGATAATTTTGTTATTTTTAGTAAAAGATTTAAAATCAAATAAAAACTTCTTAATTTTAATAGATAATTTAAATTAAAATTAAATGATAATTCAAATTAAAATAATGAATTTCAGTTAAATTTTCTCAGTTACAGTTGGGAATGGTATTTTATATGAAAGTAGTTTCAACAAAATGAGGTTTCTGGTATAAAACGAAAGTTATAATAATAAGAATACTGTTTAAATATTTATTTTGTGGTTGCCCATGGATGAAAATTTATTTAAAACAGCATCTGTAGATATTTCTTCTTTGTGGTGAATATTCATCATGGCTAAAGCACTTAATCTTTCTTCAGACATTGTTGATCTGAGCCATGTTTTAATTCTCCGCAAAGTTGAGAAAGATCTTTCAGCTGTTGAGTTGCTTACCGGCAATGAAACAAAAATTTTAAATATATTTCGGAGAGTAGGGTATATATCTTCATCACAGTGAGATAATGCATCTATGCTTTCATCTGGAACTTCTGCTGAAACTTTCCATTTGAGCTGCCAATGAATAATTTCAGATTCCAGCTTCGCAAGTTGAACTTCTTTTTTTAGTTGGTGCAGTCCACCAAAGTCCTCCAATACTTGTGAAATTATAACTTTCAATTCAGTATACGAAAGTTTTGCGATATTTTTCGGCAAAAGCTTAGGTATGCTAAAAACATTTAGGCAATCTTCCGTAAAACGAGACTTGACATCTTCCGAAATAGATTCTAATAAAGGAATATAACCAACAATACGAAAGTATTCCTCACAGTCCTGTATTGGGTGGTTTCTTTCAAATTTTGTTTTTTCGACTGAAATATCCAGGTCATCACATATTATTTTTGCTTTGTTAAAAATAAATTTAAAGGTTTCCTCTGCTTCGCTTCTTTTATAATGAAGGCTCATTAAAAGAGTTTTTATTATGTCTGACCCCTTGCATAAGTCTAGGTCTTTTTTTTGCAGAATTACGCTCATGGGTTGTGTGAGGGCAAGAATATCACTAAGGATATACAATCCGCATATAAAATCAAATGAACTTAGCGAATTTATTAAAATTGTTGCCTTTGTGGACGTATCTCTGTCCTTCCAATGAGATATTTTCTCCAGTGCCTCCAATATATATTTAATATTACTTGCAAATTGTAATACTGTGTCATGCCGCTCCACCCATCTAGTTTCACACAATATTGACAATTTTGATCCCAAAAATTTCATTAAAACATTATTTCTTTTGGGGTGTTGATTTTTGAAAAATTTTGTCGTCTCTTTTAAAAGCGAAGTCACTTTTTGTATGAGTGGAACTTTAATGCTTTTAGATAATGAGTTATTTAATTTATGAGAATAGCATGGTGTCCTTTTTGCATTGGTTGCTTCTTCCTGTATTTTCTTCACTGTGCCTTTTTCTGCTACCATTAGAGGGCAACCATCCGTACCAATACCAACACAATTTTGCAAATCCAGACCCATTTTCTTCATTAAGTTTAAAATTATAGATGCAAGTGTCGATGCATTAATGGACACTTCACTGTCATCATATTTTTCATTACATGCTTCGTCAAATGCATCAACGAAGCCTAAGAAATCTTCCTTCACAATGTTGTCCTTCGCATCAAAATATCTTAATATCAATGAAATTTGGCTTTTTCCGGAGACATCTGTAGTCTCATCAAAAATTATGGAATAATACCGATTTTCGGAAATGTTATGAAGGATTTTATCCAATAGAACCTGTCGGCAGCATTCAATCAATTGATTTTGTGTAGTTTTGGATATATATGATGCACTGGAAGAACTTCTCTTTAAATGCGATTCCAAAATTGTATCTCCTGCGTCAACTCGAAAGCGAAGTAATGATCGAAAAACACCTTCCGAGTTAGAGTTCTCCGAATCGAATAATGATCCGTCATCACGATGGCCTCGGAACGGCAGATTATGTCTTCCAATAAATATTATAGTTTTTATAATTGGGATGAGACGCTCACGATTTTCCTGTTTTTGTTGAAAAATATTGGTGTTAAGTTGGTTTCTTATTTCGAGTTTTGGATTTTCTTGGGATTTTAAAAAAAGTTTGCCTGCAGCTACTGCATCTTTATGATACAAACAGTTCATATGTTTCTCTAAATCACCTTTACTCCCAATTAAATTTTTGAAATTTGTGAGGGGAACCGTAACCAATGATTTTAAAGATACGTTTTTTTGGTATCCTGCCTCATGTCGAATTGTAAATAGCACGCAATACTTACAAAACAACCCTTTCTTAACATCGGAGAGAACAATCCATTCTTGGTATAACTCCAAATGTTTCGAGCTCACGAAGTGTTTAACTTCTTTTTCGGACACTTTCCTTTTAGAGTAAGGAAAGCTATAATTGTTTGGCGGTGCCCAATGTTGAGTTAGCAGCATTTTTTTTTTAATGTCGTCTATTTTTTTGCTATCTATGAAGTTGCCAATATCTAACCTCGTTCCAAAACGTATTGGTTGTTCTAAAAAATAAGGTTATTCACAATGTATTCTTAAATATATGCATTAAAATTAGGCTTGCTCCTTTATTTATGTATAAAATTTGCAGAATAATATAAAAAAGATTATCAAGGAAAAAATGTAATTATAAATTTTGAATTTAATTTAAAGAATAAATATGGTGAAACGAAACATAAAAAGGAGCAGGCATTTTATAACATCTTACCACTGATATTGGTGTCAAGTTCTACAATTTCTTCAGCTGTAGAAGCACCTGAAATATTTTTGATAACATTTTCTGTGCTAGTAGAAAGTTTATCTAAAAATGTTAAATTTGTTTTTTTAATTTTAATCTTTTTTAACTTAAATATATGTGTATTAACCATATGTAATGTCCTGATCGTTTGAGATCTCTACCTCTTCAGTTAAGTTGTCACTACTCGTGATACTATCCATACGTTTATTTTTTGTTGGCACAGCAAACGATGATATAAGACTTTGACGTTTATTCTATGAAATTAATGTTAAATAATAGAAATAGTTTACAAAAAAATACTTGTTTAAAAGCCTGGCCCGAAATAAAATTATGTACCTATGATTATTGTGTAGCTTTGTAAACATTGGCTGACAAAATGTATTTCGAGGATTAAGCGAAGTAAAATACAAAATGGGCTTAATCAATTTATATCAATTGAATACATTTCAATAATACTAAATAAGTGATTGTATAAAAATTATTGAATTGTCGGCGATTTTTTACAAAAGAATTCAACGGTCTCTAAAAAACAAAATCAGTTGTTGAAAAAATATAATTAATAATTTAAGCTTTATAGCGTTCAAATTTCTAACATTAACAAATAAGTTTTGTACAATAAAAGAGAGATTACTATGTTTTCTATGAAAATAAAAACTACACAATTTTTCTGATAGTGGCTGAGAAATTAGGCTTTTATATAATCAAAATATAATAGTGTGTAAAAACTCCATTGTTCTATAACTTACCATTGTGTACAAAGTTATTTTTAAATATCCTTTTTTTATTTATTTCACTTAAACTTTAAATATTTATATAATTGCTTTTGATGCTCTTTTCTCACTTTCACTTGTACAGATTTAATAGAAACAGGTGCCCAAAAGAACAGCTGTTGCATATTCGACAATATTGCAAAACATAGAAAATGGTACTTACATTTTTAAATCCTATTAGAAAAAACCTACTTGATTATCAGTTTCATAAAACAATAAAATTTTAAATAATTTGTTTATCAAACATAGGTGGCTCATAGACAAAATTTGTCTATTGGTTTAGAAATTCGATGATAATCATATACACTGACTATTTGATTTGATACATAGATGGCTTCCAAAAATATGCTCTAAAAGACGTTAAATTTAAAATGGTTGTGGAATTTTTATGGCATTTTGCGTAATGTCGCGATCATTTCAAAATAAGCTGATCCTTACGATTTTTATAAAAAGGTGTTTGGGGGGGGAAATTTCCTTTTTTCCCCCCCCGTAGATCCGCGCTTGCTATCTGTCTACCATGGGTGGACCCCATTCCCCCCTATCCAATTGATTTGAAACTTGCACCATGGTCTTGTCGTGACTACAGATTAATTTTGGGGTAGTCACGCACAGTCACGCGTAGTCACGCACAGTCACGGAGTGATCTAAATGTCATTTCCCCTCATCCGACCGATCTCAAACTTAGTCCATACATTTGCTGTTAAAAAAAGATTAACTTTGACTTAGTGTCACGCAGTCACGCATGGTCACGCACAGACACAGAGTGATCTAAATGTCATTTCCCCTCATCCGATCGATCTCAAACTTGGTTCATCACTTACTGTGAAAAAATGGTTAACTTTGACTTAGTCACGCACAGTCACGCATAGACACGTACGGTCACGGAGTGATTTAAAACCCATTTTCCCTTATCCGATCGATCTAAAACTTGGTCAATAGAGTTGCTGTGAAAAAAGATTAACTTTGACATAGTCACGCACAGTCACGGAGAGATTAAAACCCCACTTCACCGCTTCCGATGGATCTAAAACTTTGTCCATAGACTTGATGTGGCCAAAGATTAATTTTAAGATAGTAACATACATTCACGCAACGTCACGGATGTATTCAAAACTCATATGCATAAGGAAAGAAAGAGTTTTAATAAAGACTTTGTTTTTATGGGTTAGATTATTTATATATAGATTTAAAAAAAAAAAAATGACAAAACAGTTGACAAGATTAAACAGAAACAAGTAAGAGTGTTAAATTCGGCTGTGCCGAATTTTTGATACCCTCCACCTCGGTTTTAGTATTGATAATAAATGTAAACAAAATATTTGAAAAAGTAAACAATTTGTTAAACTTAATACCAATTTATTTCAGCAAATACTGTAATTTTTTTTAGCATTTTCAGAGGTATCTCCATATTTTGAACCATATCCTGCCACAGTGATGTCCGATTTAACCGATCTAAAACACCAACTTGCTCGTAGTAACGGCAAATAATATTGTTTTAACTTTACCCAGGTAAAGGGTTTATTTTGTCGAATGACCGCAATTTCAAAATCAGACAGACCGACACATGTACGGACATTATATGGGCTCGAGTTGTTATAGGGATTAAGATTACAAATACTTTATGGGGTCGCAATTTATTGCTCACTGCGCTAAAACAGAACACCAATAGTACCAATAGGGAATAATACTTTTCAATATTGGAGAGCTAAAAGTTATGGGGTATTTCAAAATAAAAGTTTCTAAAAATTTGGTTTGCGATGTACCATTAAAATGTGCTTTTTTAAAAAATACTTTAAAAGAATTTACTTTTTATACCCTATACAACTATGTGGTTTGGGTATAATGACTTTGTGCTGCTGTTTGTAACAACCAAAAATATTTGACTTACATCCATCTTTAATTATACCGATCGAATCAGAATCACTATCTGATTCGATTTAACGATGTCCGTCCGTCCGTCCGTCCGTTCGTCTGTGTATCCATGTAAAGCTTGTAATCAAACTGCAGGTCGCAAATATGAATATATTTTGATGAAATTTGGTATTTGATCTTTTATCGTCCATTGGATGAACGCTGTTGAAACTGGTGAGAATCGATCCATGTTCAGACCTAGCCCCCATACAAATGACCCCTATGAAATCAACATATATTTCCATAAGATCCAAATTATCATACAAATCTAAGTCAAATTGGGTTTGTATGTATATTTTACATCTATTAATCAGTAGTCCAAAAATGATCCCTAATGGATAACTCTTTGTCATTGGCCCCATATAGAGCTGCTTCCCGATCTTCTCTAAAATCTATCAAAAAACAAAAATATTGCACTGATTCTTGTCAAATTTTGTTTTTATATATTTTTGCAAAATACAAGAGACTTTACCAAACGATCTTTACTTTACTGACGATCGTTCCATTTTTGGGCCTAGTCCCCATATAGATATAGCATCCAATATGAAATTTTTCATATCTGCAGCCAAAAAAATTAATAAAAATCCCACTCAAATTTGGTTTATGTTTATTTTCTATATCCAGTTAGTTTGGCCTAAGAGATAGGGTCTCTAAACGCATGGTATAGGGTATCATATAGTCGGTCTCGACCGACTATAATTTTCTTACTTGTTTTTTAATTGTATTTGAAAAAAACTTATTTTATATGAAAGAACATTTTTTGAGAAAAAGTTACTTTATAAGAAAATTTACTTAAAAAAAAAAGTTATCCTTTTAAAAAAAGAGTACTTTAAAAAAATATCTTTTTAAGAAAATTTGTAACGAAAATATTCTTTTTAAAAAACGGTAGGAAAATGTACTTGTTTAAGAAAAGATGTTTATTGAAAGGTTATTTTTAATCATTTTTTTTACAGAATAGGTACTATTTAAAACATGGTACTTTTTAAAAAAAATATACTTTTTAAGGAAAGGCACTTAAAAAACAGGTCCTTTTTTAAAAACGTATTTAAAAAAAAAGGATTCTTTAAGAAAGATGCTATTTGAAGAATGGTACTTCAAAAAAAAGTGTTTTTTAAAAAACAACTTCTCTTGCTATAAGGATCAATAAAATTTATGGTTTATGGGCTCAGGAATTTATTTCGATATGTTATAAACGGAAGGACAAACTGATATTTACCCTCTGCATATATACACTTCGAGGGTTTAAAATCAATTTGTAATGAAAAGTTTTGATTTAATTAAAAAAAAAATATAATTGAATTCTAGATCTTTTTTTGGGACGTCTGAAAACTTATAAACAATTGTTAATAAATGAATGATCATCTAAACTATTTGGAGAAATCTTCTTGATTATTTTTTAATATTAGCGCTTACGGTTATAATTTCGGGTTATCCCCGAAAATACGTATTAAGCTTATTAACTGATAAAAAGTTTCATATGGTTAATATAAGGGCATTATACACATTTGCCAGGGTAGTCTTCTAGTACTGTTGCTAGGTGATCGACACAATTTATAATTCTAACTAAATGGAATTCATGTCACAAATCAAACCGTACTCACAACCAATCTTTGCATTCGCAATGGAAGACTGGAAAGTTTTTCAAATGTCTAGCTGAGTTTATTTTATTCCGCGCGATGTAAAGTATGTAAGTTTCAAAACAATTTTATTGAAAACAAGCAAGAAAATTATAGTCGGTGTAGACCGACTATACGATACCCTATACCATGCGTTTAGGTCCAACTAATAAGATATAGAAAATAAGCATAAACCAAATTTGAGTGGCATTATTATTAATTTTTTTGGCTGCAGATATGAATATATATGGGGACGAGGTCGAAAAATGGACCCACCGTGACCATATTTGGCAAAATCACTTATATTTTGAAAAAAAAAAAAATATACAAACCAATTTTAGAAAAATCTGTGCAATATTTTTGTTTTTTAATAGATTTTAGTGATGATCGGGAAGCAGCTCTATGTGGGGCCTATGAATAAGAACTATCCTATAGGAATTATTTTTGGACTACGGATTAATGAGTATAATAAACACATAAAAACCCAATTTGACCGAGATCTATATGATAATTTGGATTTTGTGGCAATTTATGTCGATTTCATAAGGGTCATTTGTATGGGGATTAGGTCTGAACATGGACCGAATTTCACCAGTTTCAACAGTATTCATCCTATGGCCGATATAAGCTTATATACCAAATTTCATCAAAATATATTCATGTTGCGACCTGTAGTTTGATTACAAGGTTTACATGGACACAGACGGACGGACGGACGGACATCGCTAAAGCGACTCAGAAAGTGATTCTGAGCTAATCGGTATAATAAAAGATGGGTCTAGGTAAAATATTTCTGGTAGTTACAAACAGCAGCACAAATGCATTCAAGAGACTCACTTTATTTTTTAAGGATTTACTTTAAAATTTATTTTTTCAGGTCTTTTAATTCATACGTTTTCCAATTATTCTTTTAAAAATATGACTATAAGTTTGGCACATTAATTATACCCTATACCACTATGTGGTTTGGGTATAATGACTTTGTGCTGCTGTTTGTAACAAACAAAAATATTTGACCTAGACCCATCTTTAATTATACCGATCGAATCAGAATCACTTTCTGAGTTGATTTAACAATGTCCGTCCGTCTGTGTGTCCATGTAAAGCTTGTAATCAAACTGCAGGTCGCAAATATGAATATATTTTGATGAAATTTGGTATATAAGCTTTTATCGGCCATGGGATGAACGCTATTGAAATTGGTGAGAATCGGTCCATGTTCTGACCTAGCCCCCATACAAATTACCCATATGAAATCGACATAAATTGCCATAAGATCCAAATTGTCATATAGATATTACTCAAATTGGGTTTTTATGCGTTCATTACATCCACTAATGAGTAGTCCAAAAATGATCCCTTTGACCCCATATAGAGCTGCTTCCCGATCTTCACTTAAATCTATTAAAAAACAAAAATATTGAACTGATTCTTCTCAAATTTTGTTTGTACATATTTTTGCAAAATACAAGAGACTTTACCAAACATGATCAGGATCGGTCCATTTTTGGACCTAGTCCCTTTATAGATATAGCATCCGATATGAATTTTTTCATATCTGCAGCCAAAAAAATTAATAAAAATCCCACTCAAATTTGGTTTTTGCTTATTTTCAATGTCCAGTTAGTTGGGCCTAAGAGATAGGGTTTCTAAACGCATGGTATAGGGTATCGTATAGTCGGTCTAGACCGACTATAATTTTCTTACTTGTTTTTTTATGTATTGTGACCGACTAAACATGCAAATAAATATATCAGTATGTCATTCTTTTTGTAACGGACCGAAAGAGTTATTTGCGACCTCAGAAGGTATATATATCCTTGATCGTGATAATAGTTCGCGTCGATAAAATGATGTCCCCTAGTCCGTTTGTCTATCTGTCTGTCTGACTGCTTAAATCACGCTCATTTACAATATAAACAATTTACCTGAAAGATATAAGAACGATATTATTTATACCCTATACCACTTTGTGGTTTGGGTATAATGACTTTGTGCTGCTGTTTGTAACAACCAAAAATATTTGACCTAGACCCATCTTTAATTATACCGATCGAATCAGAATCACTTTCTGAGTTGATTTAACAATGTCCGTCCGTCTGTGTGTCCATGTAAAGCTTGTAATCAAACTGCAGGTCGCAAATATGAATATATTTTGATAAAATTTGGTATATAAGCTTTTATCGGCCATGGGATGAACGCTATTGAAATTGGTGAGAATCGGTCCATGTTCAGACCTAGCCCCCATACAAATTACCCATATGAAATCGACATAAATTGCCATAAGATCCAAATTGTCATATAGATCTTACTGAAATTGGGTTTGTATGCGTTCATTACATCCACTAATGAGTAGTCCAAAAATGATCCCTTTGACCCCATATAGAGCTGCTTCCCGATCTTCACTTAAATCTATTAAAAAACAAAAATATTGCACTGATTCTTCTCAAATTTTGTTTGTACATATTTTTGCAAAATACAAGAGACTTTACCAAACATGATCAGGATCGGTCCATTTTTGGACCTAGTCCCTTTATAGATATAGCATCCGATATGAACTTTTTCATTTCTGCAGCCAAAAAATTAATAAAAATCCCACTCAAATTTGGTTTATGCTTTTTTTCTATATCGAAGTAGTTGGACCGAAAGATAGGGTCTCTAAACCATGGTATAGGGTATCATATAGTCGGTCTAGACCGACTATAATTTTCTTACTTGTTTTTTGTTGTGTTTACAAAATAGAATTACCGAGTTCATCGTATATGCGCATTTTTGGGGAAACGGTTAACATTTATTATTATTAATATTATTTTAAAGATATTTATGCTCTATAATTAACAAACATCCATTTTTATATGCGCATTTCAAGAAATGAATCATAATAATACATTTAACAAGTTCAAACTTTAATTGCAATTTTACAGTAATGCAGTAAATTTGCATTACATTTTTAACAGGGTAACATTATTCACCGTCAGTGGCAGCAAGCAATAATGATAGAACAAACTTAAGGCCTAGATAACCATACGTAACAGTAGCGTAACGTGTCAGCTGTTTTTTTTTTTTTTTTTTTGTTACATGAAATGCATTGTGACGTTTCGTCTACGTTCAGTAATGTTCTAAATGCTTTTCATGTAACTAACTTAAGGCCTAGTTAACCACACGTAAGAGTAACGTAACTTGTTAGCTGTTTTTGTTACATGAAAGGCATTGATCTATCAATTTTTTTAGTGATGCCAAAACAATGGAAACTTTTAAACTTTTCCGCCTGAGTTGATAAAAAATTTAGAAAGGAATTCTTTTTATTATATTATTACCACACCAACCACAAAAACAGCAAGTCCAGCTATGACAAAAATACATTTAGAATAACAACAAGAACTATACAGAAACATATATTTTTCATTTTTTTTTTTTAGTTTTCAGTGATTTCTCGGGATCTGTTAAACCGATTTTCCTGATTTTCAAACAGAAACCTTCTCGTAATGTTAGTGAATCATTCTCACTAAAAGCGAGCGCCCCAGCTATCCTATTGAGGGCATGATCGTGACAAGAACAACATAGACAAAATATAATTTTCCAATACTTTTTTACTTCTTCATTCAATTCTCGGGACCTAATCAACCGATTTGGACGATTTAAATAGCAAACTTCTCAGAATATTATTGTATCATTTTTTATGCAAACGAACACCCAAGCTGCCCGATTGTAGTCGTCATCGTGATTTCCACAGACGTACAGGCGGACATCGCTATATCAACTCCGCTTGTTATAAGGATCACAAATATATATATTTTTGGGGTCCAGAAATTTTTTCTAATTATTACAAATGGAATAACAAACTTATATGTACCCTCTCACACTGGGAAGCAATTCTTTTCAAACCCACAGTAGATGAATGCAATAGCGAAATAGAGAACAATTTTATAGAATTGGAAACTAAACCTATTTTAACTAATACGATAATACCAAACAAAGATATGATTAAATACTTAGTAGGTATTTACTTAGGTAAATTTCTATATAACCATATCAATGTAATTCTGAATTAAGCCTGAAATGCAAGGGTTTAAATTTTTATGCATCAATAGTTGCTTAGACCAATCATTACATTTGGTGGCCCTATTCAGTTTAATATCTCACCATCATACATGGGAAAAAAAAGTATTTTTGAAAGAAAATGCTTAACAGCTTGTACTTCATTATATAGATCTCCTCAAAGTTATTTTGTAAAACATATATGTATAAAATAACAAATGATATAAAACTTTTCGTGTAATCAGGATAAATAGAGGGTTGTCACCATCGAACCTAAGAGAAATCTTCAGTATAAATCGGCTAAGGCACGAAATGTCTGCTATATCGAAAATTTCTGAAATACTTCCACAATAAAATAGCGCTAAGACTTACAAATTTATGTTTCTACAACCATAAAAAACCAACTAGAATTTCTGGGTTTTATTAAATAAGACGTGAATTTAAATCATTTATTTAAAGAAGTATATTGTATATTGTATTGTATATATTGTATATTGATTGCAAGATCAAATTTACTTTAAAAAAATAGGAGATTACAAAAATTAAATTTTTTTATATTATTTTAGCATTTTGTTCAACAGGATTTAACTCGCTTTATTCAACAATTTATTTGAATTTTTTAATTTTATTTTAAGAAAAAAATATGGAAACAAAAGTTCACAGTTCAATGAAAAGTTTAATTTTTTATTTTTTTTTTTTTTTTTACTTTTTCGGGCTAATTATGGTCAATTAAATATTAAGATGATAATAAAAAAAAATTCAAATTATTACATCCTTTTCACTCGACGTTTCGTTGACGGTATTTCAACTTCTTCTGGAGTGTGAACTTTATTTATTTCTAATGACAAAATATATAAACAACAACATAAATTTAATTTAATATTCAAATCTTAAATACTAGTATCACAGGTTAACTTACGATTTTATTTTATTACATTGTCAAGTATTAAATTTGTATAAAAAACTGGACATCACAACACAAAATTTTAATAAATTTAATAAATAATTACAATTTTAAAAAATCACAGTTTAACCTAACAACTAGTATCACAGATTGTTTTTATTATTAGACTAATGCTATAGAATATTGCAGTTTAATATTATCCTGGTCTTCTTTGGTGTTTAATGTTTTTTGTATTTTTTGTTGTATACGTAAACTTTCTAGTGTATATCGATTTTGTTCGTTTTTCTCCTTATCTAATATGCGTACATCGTTAAAATTTGGTTTGTGTTTACACTCTTTTATGTGTTGAGATAAAGCTGTGCTTTCTTTGTTTTTGTTTACGTCGGATTCATGCTCAGCTATTCTTACACCTAACATTCTTTTTGTCGTTCCTATATATACCTTATTGCACTGTTCATTTTCATTACCGTCACACTTGATTTCATACACAACATTATCCGTTTTTAATTTGTCAATTTTCGATTTTTTGCTTGTAAAAAGATGTCTTAGTGTTTGATTTGATTTATAAGCTATTGTTATTTTTTCATCATTGATCTCCCTTTTCAGTGTTTTACTCTCTGTTAGTTTTGGTATGTAAGGTACACTGTAAAAATTTTTTGCTTCACCGTGTTGTTTGTCCTTTTTGTTATGTTTATTGTTAAGTGTTATGTCTAATAAATTATTAATGACAAAATTGGGATAATTATTCATGGTAAGAATTTTCCTTAGTATAATAATGTTGTCTTTTTTAAATCGTTCGTCGCTTAGTTTCATTATTTTTTGAATAAAATTCATTGCCGTATTCCTTTTCATTTTTTCTGGTTGCGTCGAGTGATAATTTATCATTCTTCCTGATGCAATCTCTTTTGAATACCAATTAGTTATCAGTTTACCATTATCACTTATAATCGTCATATCCAAGAATGTGATGCTCATATTCTTTTCTTTTTCAATAGTAAATTTAAGTTTATTATGATACGCGTTTAGAGTCTTCATGATTATTTCCTCATCCTTTTTATTAATAATCGCAAACATATCGTCTACATATTTGGTTATGAACTTTATTTCTATATTTTTAAGTTTCAATTCATCGATTACGTCGTTTAAAAGTTTATCAAGCACTATATCGGCAATCGTCGGTGAGAGGGGGTTACCCATGGGCATTAGGTTGTCCCGAATTTCTTTTTTTGGATTTCCCTAACGCAAGACCTCTTAAAATTTGCGTAATTGATCGTAGATTCCCAAAATGATTTTAAAAATAAAAAGAAACAATATCTTTAGGGTTCTACCGATCTTCAAAGTTTTAAAAAGTAGTTATTTTCATGATTATATTTCCCTATCCTTAATTTCGACACCTAAACTAAATATACCACGACTATATATAACAACAACACTTTAACGGCGACTACGAATTTGCTAGACACAGTGGAGTTCGTTTATAACGTACACCGGTTATAAAGAATTTTTTATAAAAAAAAAAAATCCGGGAAAAAAATTTTTTCCGGACCCAAAACATTCACTTTCAAATTATATACCAATTATTACAGTTATAGCGAACTCTTGTTTATTACGAACCAGTTTTTAAGTTCCTTTTATAGTTACAGCTTACTCCCTAAAATATAGAAACCCTTGAACATGAAAAAAATAAAAAATCTGGCAACACTTCAAAATCACTTGTTATATTTATTAATACCAAAATACGTAAATTGGGGTTTCCCCAAAAAAGAAAACTAAAAAAACTAAACTAATTTATAATACATTAGTCAGTTGAGTTACAGTATTAAGAGCGGTGTTTGTGATTAAAGAAAAATGAGTTCGAGGCGTAGTGAGACAACTTGTGTTATATTGGGACCATATAAGGAACTTGATGATCGGCAGCTACCAACTATAAGAGACGTTCTTAAATATATTTTATTTATCAAGTATAACATGAAATTAAAGTATAATGGAAAAGATCCATCAAATTCAGATATATATGCGATTGTTTTTGAAGAGATTGACAATATTTGGACCAAAGCTTCGATTCCAATCGTAACAAAGGAACGAGTTATTCAGTTACTCAAATCCTATTTCGAAAAGTACCTCCATTTGAAAAGATACCCCAAAAGCAAACGAAAAAATGGTTTCGAAAACAAACTAAAGTGTTTTTTGGAGTCATCTGAGAAGCTTTTCGACGTTGCTGCTTGCAAATGCACTTCATTTGAATTTTGTTCTTGTTTAAAACCTAAGAAAGTTCCAATCAATGAAAGAAGTTTTTTGTTGGATCAAAGAAATTACAGAAAAATGGTTATATGTGGAGTTGATAAAATAGAAACAGCTCGATTAATAAAACGAAAGCAGAGACAAACTGAACATTCCATAAGGGCAGCAAAAAAGCAGCGTTCTACTCAAGAAACCGATTCTATCCCAGAAAATTGTGTTTCACTGTGTGAATCTTCCCCAGAAACGTATCCGATAACGGAGGCATCTCCCACTAACATACTTTCGCCAGATACACCTTCGACTTCAACGACGAATCGGAATACATTGCCGTTGCCAACAGTTGCTAAGGTCTGTGATAGATACGGTTTATCGACTCGCTCTGCTGCTGCTGTTGCTTCTGCGGTTTTGACTGACTTCGGCTTAATTTCTACCGAAAATTTAACTCTGGTAATCGATAAAAACAAAATACACAGAGCTGTATCTAAAGTCCGGAAAGAAAATTCAAAAGACATTGGAAATATTGTTATTAAAAGCATTTACTTTGATGGACGAAAAGACAAGACTCTGATAAGTGAGAAAATAGGGGATCGTTACCATCGCAAAGAAATTTTAGAAGAACACATCTCAATTTTAGCAGAACCTGGATCAATTTATTTGGGTCACACAACGCCAAGTCGTGGCACTGCAAAGGGCATTCTAACTTCGATCACAACTTTATTAGAAGATAAAGGTTGGAATTTAGATGACGTGATTTGCATTGGATGTGACGGAACTGCAACTAATACCGGTTGGAAGGGTGGCGTTACTCAATATTTGGAGGAGTATTTGAAGAGACCGCTACAATGGTGTGTTTGTATGCTCCATGCCAATGAGTTACCCCTTCGTCATTTATTCTTGACTTTAGATGGTTGCACTTCGGGACCTAGAGAATATTCCGGACTTATTGGAAAACAATTAGTTACTTGTGAAAATGAAACAACGGTGTCTTTTTGTGCGGTGGCTGGTAATTTGCCTGACTTGCCGAAAAATGTGGTCGATCAACTAAGTACGGATCAAAAATATCTTTATGAGATATGTAAAGCTGTTCAAACTGGTTATTGTAGTCCTGAGCTGGCAAACCGAAAACCTGGAAAAATTGCGCACTCGAGATGGCTTACCTTTGCTAATCGTCTACTCAGAGTTTACGTAAGTACCCTTAATCCATCAGAAAAATTGCAACTACTTGTCAATTACGTTGTTAAAGTATACGCTCCGATTTGGTTCCTAATCAAACAAAAAACGTCTTTTAAAGAAGGAGCCAAACATATTTTTCATCTGATTTTGTACTCTCGTTTTTTACCCGAAAATATGCGATCAGTTGTGGATTCTGTTATCGAAAGAAATGCTTTTTTTGCTCACCCGGAAAATCTACTTGTCAGTATGCTGTTTGATGATAGAGACCACATTCGGGAGCTGGCATTGCAAAGAATAATTAAAGCTAGAGAAGCTGAAAGTACCACTAAACACAGAATATTTAAACCACCAAAAATTAACTTCTCTGCTGGAGATTACACCGAAATTATTATATGGCACGAGTGTGGGGTTACAGCACCGCCGGTTCTTCGGTATATTTCAAATGATGACCTTCAAATCATGGCAAAAGATAACAGCTTGGAAATTGTTGACTTTCCTTGTCACACACAAGCTGTGGAAAGATGTGTTAAACTGGTAACAGATGCCTCTCAAAGTGTAACTAACGCTGCTTCTAGAGATGGCCTTATTAGAACCAGGTTGAAATCACGAGCAGAAATGCCAAATTTTTGTCAAAAAAATATGTTTACATTTTAAGTTTTAGTCATTTATTATAAGTTTTATTTTATTGTACATTAATTGCAAGTATAAAATATATTAATAAAATAAATTTTTATCTCGTTTTTTTTTTATTTATTATTTTAAGCATACGGTTTAGGTTTGTAAAAACGTTTTCAAAAGTAGAGCCCTCAAGATGGCATGTAATTGGATTTTTATTACTTCTACCGTGGTCTGTGTAAAATTACGCAAATTTTGATACCTCTTGCGAAAGTGTGGCTCGAAAAACCATTTTTCTCATTCAAGGACGGGACAGCCTAATGGGCATACCATACGTTTGATGGTAAAATTTTCCATTGAACGTGAAATAGTTGTTATCAACTAAACAAAATTGTAATAGCCTTAAAAATTGTTGTCTCTGTATTGTGGTTTCCTTTTTTAGGATTTCCCATTTGTCTAAAATGTTTTTTATTGCTAGGTGTGTCGGTATATTAGTGAATAGTGACACCACGTCAAATGATACTATAATGTCATCCTTTTCAAGTGATATTTCCTTTATTTTTTCTTTAAGTTCTATAGAATTTTTGATGTTATATATAGGAGATATTAGTTGTTTTAATATTGAGCCAATATATTTAGCTAAATTGTAGCAGGGAACTTTTAATGATGAAGAAATGGGTCTGAGAGGAATATTGTCTTTGTGTATTTTTGGGAGACCGTATAGTTCTGGTGCAGCTGCAGCATGGGATGTCATCCTTAATTTCTGACTCCTGGTGATGTTGTTATTTTTATATAGATCCGTTAGTATATTATTGTTCATCCTTTGCAGTTTTGTCGTTGGATCTTCTCGGATCGTCTTGTATGTTGTTTTGTCATCAAATAGTTTATGTATCTTCGTTATGTATTCTCCCTTATAAGTAACCACTGTTTTATTTCCTTTATCTGCTGTAGTTATCATAATTTTGTCCTCATGTTTCTTTATAAATTTTTTGGTTTCTTCGTAAATACTTAATATATATTTTTCCTTTTCATTTGTTTTCTTATTTCTTTTATAATTAGCGATTTGGTTCGCAATTTTTGATCTGGTAATCTCTTTTTCCGTCTCATCCTGTATGGTTTGAATCCATTGTTCCATGTCAGCTATTAGTGGAATTGGGGCAAAGTTTCTATTATTTATAGGTAAAGCGAACTTATTTCCTAATGATAAGAGCCATTTACTCTCCAATTCGAAGTCAATGTTCGTATAATTTAAAGTTTAATTATGAACTATATTTTATAAATTTTTTGATTGTCTGATATAAGACTCCTTCAGATTTTAAAGTCAAAAACCATGTTACAATAAATCTTTAGTTTCATGGAAATATTTATTGATTTCATTAACGGTGATATTTTTTAAACAAATATCAAATCAAGATGATTGAAAAGGTTCTTCTAAAACATTTTCTATACTTTTACCAATATAAAGTTTCGTTAAGTAAACATCATACTAAAGCCGTATTTTCATACCGTGGTTCTTTTCTAAAACTACTTGAAACTTTAGTGGGTAAAATAAAATCATCTTAACCACTCTAGACACTTTAGGTATTTTTTTTTTTTTCATATCTTATTTTACTATAGTACCTGTCACATTAAATATTTTATTTTCCCCAATGACCATAGAACATGAAAAAAAACAAGTAAGAGTGTTAAATTCGGCTATGCCGAATCTTTGATACCCTCCACCTGGGTTTTACGTTTACATTAATATCTGGACTTCTTGCACTATTTGTAACAAATGTATATAAAATATTTGAGTATGTAAACACTTTGATAAACCTATTACTGAATTATTACAACAAATGCTCTGAATTTTCAGCATTTTATAGAGGTGTCTACATATATTAGGTCATAAATTGGCACAATGACTCCCGATTTATCCCATTTTAAATACTAACCTGATCCAGATAATTACAAACAATATTAAGTTTAACCAGGTAAATGGTTTATTTTGTAATTTTCTTTTTAATTTAAATTTTTTAATATAAAGGTGCATTTTATTTTTTACAAACCTTTTCAATTTTCCAGACCTATTAGTATAGGGCACATTTGTGAGTCCGCAAAGATCAACTTTCAACTCTTACTTCTTTTTATTGTATTAAATCTATCTTTGTGTCTTTAAATTAATTAAGATAATTAAGATGAAAATATTTAACAAACTGTTTTTTTTTTAGTTAATATCTGAATATTTTACTGATACAAGACAAAACTAAAACTGCCAAAAATTTCAGTCAAAACTATTTTGATTGTATTTGTTAAATATCGCATAATTTTTTTCAATTTTAAACTTTAAAGTCTTTTTAAGTCTGGTAATAACTCTATAATATGAAGGAAGTAAATATGTGGATTCTTTAATAACAATGACAAGTATAAAAAAACACTTTTTTGTGCATTACATTAAAATATTATAAATTTGAACATAATTAATTTTAGAAACATAATTAATTTTAGAAAAATGTCCGATTCGTTTTTCGATGATGCTGAAAACATATCAAAGAAATACAGAACATAAATCAGATCTAAGTATACATGCTTATAACCACTGCTATAAAAAATCTTTTAAAACCAACAGTATTGCCATAATTTGAAATTGTAAAGATGCTAAATTGCAAAAAAAGAGATGCTTAAACGTACTGGATGCTAAATTCTTTTTTCAAATTTCATTACCTTTATACTGAAAAATTATATACTTATTAATAAATTCTTTGGTTTTTAAATCGAAAAATTAATATAAAACATATGTTTCGATTTATATTTTTTAAATTTTAATTAAAATTATTTTGGATTTCATCTGAAATTTTTATTAACATCAAATTGAGTTTATTTTAAACTTAAATTAAATATTATTAATTTTAGAGGGATTTTTTTTTTATTTAAAATATAACAGAAATTACATTATCAAAAGATACGATTATATTAGAATAATTGGTTTATGGAATCTAACATTTCTGTGATGTCTTCATCTTCAAGTTCTTCTTGGCTCTGATATTTTTCTGACGATCGACTCTTATCAACGACATCGGTATATTGTAAGTGTGACAGCACCGATTTTTCAATTTCAATCCTTCTTTTATACGTATTACAGAACATAACAACTCGGATTTTATTCTGTTCGAAGTTTGCTTTTAACTAAAGCCATTAAACTAAACAAACGTTCAACTTCGGCTTTTGAGAAAGACAAAACTAATATAGACAATACAAATATTGATAACTCCTAAAATGGATTTTCGCCAATAGAATTTTTCAATCCATAAAGAGGTTGTATTCAGTGTTGTATCCCAGTTTTGTTCTTTGATATAACTCCATTGGATTTGAATTTTTTCTGTTTCAGATGATATAAATTTAAACTCTTCTAATATATTGGTTATCTGTTCTTTTACCCGATTTAATGTGTTTTGTATTGAAAATTTTGGCATTTTTTTAATACAATAATATTTTTTGGCAATCGACTTTCAAATTCATTAAAAACTGTTGTTGGTGTTTACATTCTTCTATTTCAAAATGTTTTGTTATATTTGTTGAAAGAAACGAGCAGTGTGGTAAAAGGAGTAGTACACAAAATTGCTGTACTACACTTTGAGAAATAAAAACATATCAATACCATTAAAATTATATATATATATATATGAAATAAAAACATATCAATACCATTAAAATTATATATTCAAAAATTATGAAAAAACAATATCAAAAAAAGATGCTAAAAGCAACTTTTTATTAATAAAAGATTCTAAGTTAGCATCTAGCATCTTTTGATAAATTTTGGATGCTAAACGACAAAAAAAGTTGCTAAATCTAGCAACTAAAAAGCTAAAACGGCAACACTGAAAACCAAGAACAAATATTCTGTTTGAGTTGTAACATCTCATTTGCAAGCCATTTTAATTAAGCTGCGTTCACACTATGTGTTTTGCTTGTGTTTTTCTTATTGTTTTAGCACGTGCAATTTGTACACATAGTGTGCACCCTTTCAAAAACTGTTTATGTACAACACATTTGGCAAAACATATGTAAATTTTTCAATTAGAGCAGGTTCTATTTTGGCATGACAACCATATTAAAATACAATACTGCTTGTGGCGAAAGAAAAACAGAGTAAATTATAAAGATAAATATTGAAAGAAAAATAAATTGTTTAATATTAATTAACAATTAAAAAATATATTACTTTATTTTTAACAATAACTTTTTGTAAATTCACAAATTAAATCAGCTGTTGTTTACATTTAGAGGTTATGTCATACGGAAATACATATGTACGTTTGATCGCAAAAATGATGAATTGTATGTAAAACGCCAATTTTGACACACACGCCGAATTACGTATGGATCGTAAAACTGAATTTACATATGGAAAATACACACCTTTAATTGTGTAAATTTTAAATGCACATCTAACCATATCAAAAAGATGAATTAAACAGAATTGCAAAAATATTTTCTTTATAATATCTGTATGTTTTTTATATTTTTCTTATGTAATTCTCATGATATTTTTATCTTATTTTTTATTTTTACATAATTGAAATTCAAAATGTACAAATTAAAAATAAGTTTTAAAAAAAGTAGTGTAGGGAAAAAAGGGAATTTTTTTCATAAGCGTAGAGATTTCTGAAAAAATCTCCTGGCATCACTAGTACCTATTAAAAAACAATGTAAAAATTCACAAGACAACGCGACATAGACTTGCTTTGTTCAAAAGCTTCCATAAGACTGAATGAAATTGTTGCTTACTTTACTCTTTGGTGAGTATTTTCATTTTTGTTCGGCTGTATACATATAAGAAGCCAATTTGAGTTCGGTTTACTCGTGCTGCTATGCATATGTTTGTGTGTTAACAAAAATATACGATATCCCAGTCATCATTTCGAAGATTGTTTTAACAAAAAATACCTTACTGTGTCTTCTTCGAGCACTTTTGATAATTAAAAACTGCTTAATCACATGCGCTATTAGAAAAAGACTAGATAATGATTTTTGCTTTCTCTTAGAAAGTGATTTATAGAAAAATTACATTAAATAAGACTCAAAAATGAGTCGAAACTGATTAGAAAAGCGGATAAAAAGGACTCTCAAGAAGATTCGCGGGTAAGGTAATATTTAATCCCAACAAAAGAATATTTTGTGATCAGCAAAAGGGCGCATTTATAACTGTTTTAATAGCACATATGAGTCAAAAAGACTCTACATGATCATTTATTGCATAAAATGCTTACTGGGATTTTATTCACTATCTGTAGAAACAGGTTTTTTAAGTCGGGGGTCACACAAGGCAATTTTTATTGCGCAACTTTTTGGCAATTCTCTTTTGAAATTGCTTTTATGTCCACACACGACAATTTCTTCGGCAATTTTACTGTTTTGTTGTGTTTTTATTTTCTTATAATTTGACATTTGTGCTCTAGTCGTAAAGAACAATAATAAAATTAAATACATACATACATAAATTAATTTAATTGGTTTTGTTGAAAAATGAATTCAAAAGAAAAAAATTAAGTCCCGATTCCATTTAAAGGCTATTTTAATAAAGTAAACAATAATTACGAATTCTTCACACCAAGAAGCGAAACACCGAATGAAAAGAAATGTCAAATATTCAACAAAAAAAAAGCGAATGAGAGAATTGCTTGAAATATCCGAGAACCGGCAATTATTTTTCCCTTTTTATTCCCCTCACCGCAAACATCTACAAACTCAAGAATTGCGCAACAAAAGTTGCCTTGTGTGAACTCGGACTAAGTAAAACAAATCTGCATACAATTTCAATTCTATTTCGTTCACAATGATACGATCAGTTTGTTTACTAGCTACTAGTAAAATAAGAAAATAGTATTATAATACAGCGTAATGATGAATTGTACTTCTCAATTAGTTTATTTTTAATGTGCCATAAGAAGTTCGGTTTGTGCTAAAAAAAGCATGAATATATGTTTCCCAGGGCGAAGCTTCATCATTGCACTATGATTGAGTTGAGCTCCGCGACTATTCATAATGTGAATAGCTCGTGTCAAAAATTTTTGGTAGTTGGGAATGGCGTTTGTGTTAAGAAAAGCATAAACGCATGTTTCCCAGGGCAAGGCTCGATCATTGCACATTGATTGAGCTGAGCTCCGCGGTTATTCTTAATGTGGATAACTGTTGAAACAAAATTTTCGGAATGGCGTTTGCCTCCGTCCCGACATTAAATAACAAAGTTTAAAAATTTATTTTAATTAACATCTGACAAAAAATAGTATTTTTCTAAACAACAATTTTTTTTACAGGGTAAATAAATATTTTATGGCTTACCTACCTACTACTTTTGAAAGCAAGTATGCAGGGTTTATACATGTACTAAAAATACAACTCTTAAAACCATACTATTTTTTCAACTCTAAAAATTTCAGAATTTTGTAAAAATAAAATAAAATACCGATTTATTTTAATATGCGCTTATTATGGATATACATATACAAAATATATGAATATTATTTATAGTATTTTGATATTGGCAACAGTAGTATGTATCAATTTGTAACATTTTGTGATGTTATAAAAATCGCAGAATATTGATATTGATTTTATATAGTTTCTTTTATTAATTAATTAACTTAAATATTACACCAAAAAATATTGATATTGATGAATTTTTATATTATTAACACAACGACCACAAAAACAACATGCACAGCTATGACAAAATACAAAATTTAGGAAAACAATATAGGAAAACGTCATATTTTTTTTTTACCTTTTCAGTGATTTCTCGGCACCTATGAAACCTATTGTCATGATTTAAAAACAGGAACCTTTTCAAGATGTTAGTGAATCATTCTCACTAAAAACAAGCGCCCTATCTGCCCTATTGAGGGCGTTATCACAAGAACACATATTCAAATCATATTTTCTCATGACTTTTTAATTCTTCGCTCAATTCTCGGGACCAGATTAACCGATTTGGACGATTTTAAATAGCAAACTTCTCAGGATGTTAGTGAATCATTTTTTATACCAAGGAGCACCCTAGCTATCCGATTGAAGCCGTCATCGTGATTTCCACAGACGGACAGACGGACAGACGGACAGACGGACAGCCGGACAGACGGACAGACGGACAGACGGACATCGTTATATCAACTTCGCTTGTTATAAGGATCACAAATATATATATTTTATGGGGTCCAGAATTTTTTTTCTAATTATTACAAACGGAATGACAAACTTATATATACCCTCTGCACACTGGAGTGGAGGGTATAAATAGAGAAAAAACAAAGTAAAAGTTTTTTAGCAACAACAATCACACTGTCACCTGGAATGGCTATCAAAGTAAAGTTTTTTTTGGTTTTTTTTTATTCTTCATTATACAGTTCTTTTTTTGATTATTTTTATAAAATTGTCTACAACACTTCGTTGTTGTTCTTGTCTTTTTAACTTCTTGACTGCCGAAGGGGGTTTTTTAGTGCTTTGTGTTCTTGGCTGACGGTGTTTGCTATTTGTTTTTATAGTTTATGGTTAAAAGGAATGTAGTTTAAGCCACAAGTGTTTAGTTGTTATTCTTAATTTGCATTTGAAACAATAGTTTAAGATGCTTGATTGAGAAGTGAGAAAAACTTATGGAATATTTTTGTTCGAGGAATGGAAGTAACAAAAATAAGTTTTATTTTTATACATATAAAAAAATATTTTAGCTCTGTCAATAAATTAAAACGAATCAAAAATTTTGTATTTTCAAGAAATAAAAACTTCTTTACTTCTACATCAATGTTTTTGTAAATTAATACATATTTTCAGTTACATAATCATGTCCTCAGCCCCTCAGTGGTCAGAAATAATTAGTGAACTTAAATGACAAGGAAGCTCATCAACAGATCGTTATGAAACTGGTATGTAAGAAGTCAGAAGGAAAACATCTTAACATACATAAAATGCAGTGAACCTGGAGTTTTGATTTTTTTTTTTCACTAAAGTTATATTAAAGCTTATGAACCTGTGGAATTATATTTGGAAATTTACACTGGTTTCTATCAAATGTCGTTTTTACAAATACCGCTTAACATAAGTTTCGGTATTTACAGATCCCTTTATAGCTAACTTTGACTTGCTTCTTCTGCTACAATTGCATATTACTTGTCAAAGCAAGAACTTTTTTTGGAAATTTTGTCTGATTTTGGGCCCTAAAATTAAACAGATACATTTACTTGAGCATTTGCAACATACAAGTTTTGACCCAGAAGCTGTGAAAAATTTAACGGTATGTATGTATGTTTCTTCATTTATTATGCAGCAGGAATATTTTTTTATGAAACGTAATTTCAATTTCGTGCTGCAAATTTGCTGCAGCGTTCATGTATAGAACTTTTTGGACTTTCTGCATTCGCTTATAATTTTCGCCAAATAGTCCCAGCTCTGTGGTACCAGAAATCTTTAAATATGCTTTTCTTTTTTCTTGGCCTTACACACATCATGTGGACGTTTCTTTCCTCCGGAACCATGTTTGATTAAATTTTCTTGATGGTTTTTATTTCGTCACTCATTGTAATCGAACAAAGAACAACTGAATAGAATTGTAATTGAACATAATAAATGTCATATTTTTAAAGATAACTGCTTATTATAGAACACGTAAAAATGAGTGATGCGTAATTTTCTTAGCAGTCCAGTCTTATATATAGTGGTATAAAAAGGTACCAAAAAACGGCCGTTTTTTCACATTTTATGTAGATTTAAGTGAAGATCAGTAACTAACTTTATATGGGGACTATTAATAATGCTTCCACAGAGTTTAGTCTCGGGATACTGGTTGCAGTAAACACATACAACTCAAATTTGACCGAGACTTGTGTGATAATTTGAATCTTAGGCCAATTTTACCCGTACTCATAGGGGTCCTTTGTATATGGCCAAGAAAAGCTTAAATACAAAATATGTTTATTATTGCGACCTGTAGTTCGATTAATATATTTGCATGGACGCATAAACAGACAGCCAGACGGACGAACATACATCACTAACTAGACGCAGCAAATGATTCTCAGTTGATCGATATAATAAAAGGTGGTCAAATAGTTTGAGATCTTACCATCATCAGCAAACCATATAGTGGTATGGGGTATAAAACTATGTTATATGATTTTTCAGTATTATGAAAATCTTTTTGTATAAATTGTATAAATTTATTTTTAATATTCTTCCTAATTATTATAGGTACATACTTTGGCGAAAACTTATGCGCTACTTAAGTTTCGAATAAGTTTTTATACCCCATGTGGTGAGGCTATTAAGGGGTGCGGCAAATATATTGTATATCAGGTATGAACATTTATATAAAAATACCACTAAAATTTGGTTTATCCTTAATATACCCTCCACTCCAGTGTGCAGAGGGTATATATAAGTTTGTCATTCCATTTGTAATAATTAGAAAAAAAATTTTGGACCCCATAAAATATATATATTTGTGATCCTTATAACAACCGGAGTTGATATAGCGATGTCCGTCTGTCCGTCTGTGGAAATCACGATGACGGCATCAATCGGGCAGCTGGGGTGATCCTTGAAATAAAAAATGATTCACTAACATCCTCAGAAGTTTGCTGTTTAAAATCGTCCAAATCGGTCGATTAGGGCCCGAGATTTGAATGAAGAACTAAAAAAAGTCTTGAAAAAATGTAATTTTCTTTGTTGTTCTTGTCACGATCACGTCCTCAATTGGATAGCTAAGGTGATCGTTTTTAGCGAGAATGATTCATCAAATTCATGGGAAGATTTCTGTTTCAAAAATAATTAAAATCGGTGGAACAGGTCCAGGGAAACCTCTGAAAAAGTAAAAAAAAATGAAAAATATGATATTCCTATATTGTTCTTGTTGTTATTCTAAATGTTGTATTCTTGTCATAGCTGGACTTGTTGTTTTTGTGGCCTTTGTGGCAATAATATAATAAAAACTAACCCTCTGTACATTTTTTTTTATCAACATTGGTAGAAAAATTTTAAGTTTCCATTGTTTTGGCATCACTAAAAAAATTTACTAGATCATTTCTGTCATTGCCACGAGCCTGCCTGCAAAGTTTCAGATCGATTGGGTCACGTAAAAGGGGTCAAAATCGATCCAAAAATTTTTCGACAAGCAGACACTACGAGTTAATATAATTTCAATTTCGTGCTGCAAATTTGCTGCAGCGTTCATGTATAGAACTTTTTGGACTTTCTGCATTCGCTTATAATTTTCGCCAAATAGTCCCAGCTCTGTGGTACCAGAAATCTTTAAATATGCTTTTCTTTTTTCTTGGCCTTACACACATCATGTGGACGTTTCTTTCCTCCGGAACCATGTTTGATTAAATTTTCTTGATGGTTTTTATTTCGTCACTCATTGTAATCGAACAAAGAACAACTGAATAGAATTGTAATTGAACATAATAAATGTCATATTTTTAAAGATAACTGCTTATTATAGAACACGTAAAAATGAGTGATGCGTAATTTTCTTAGCAGTCCAGTCTTATATATAGTGGTATAAAAAGGTACCAAAAAACGGCCGTTTTTTCACATTTTATGTAGATTTAAGTGAAGATCAGTAACTAACTTTATATGGGGACTATTAATAATGCTTCCACAGAGTTTAGTCTCGGGATACTGGTTGCAGTAAACACATACAACTCAAATTTGACCGAGACTTGTGTGATAATTTGAATCTTAGGCCAATTTTACCCGTACTCATAGGGGTCCTTTGTATATGGCCAAGAAAAGCTTAAATACAAAATATGTTTATTATTGCGACCTGTAGTTCGATTAATATATTTGCATGGACGCATAAACAGACAGCCAGACGGACGAACATACATCACTAACTAGACGCAGCAAATGATTCTCAGTTGATCGATATAATAAAAGGTGGTCAAATAGTTTGAGATCTTACCATCATCAGCAAACCATATAGTGGTATGGGGTATAAAACTATGTTATATGATTTTTCAGTATTATGAAAATCTTTTTGTATAAATTGTATAAATTTATTTTTAATATTCTTCCTAATTATTATAGGTACATACTTTGGCGAAAACTTATGCGCTACTTAAGTTTCGAATAAGTTTTTATACCCCATGTGGTGAGGCTATTAAGGGGTGCGGCAAATATATTGTATATCAGGTATGAACATTTATATAAAAATACCACTAAAATTTGGTTTATCCTTAATATACCCTCCACTCCAGTGTGCAGAGGGTATATATAAGTTTGTCATTCCATTTGTAATAATTAGAAAAAAAATTTTGGACCCCATAAAATATATATATTTGTGATCCTTATAACAACCGGAGTTGATATAGCGATGTCCGTCTGTCCGTCTGTGGAAATCACGATGACGGCATCAATCGGGCAGCTGGGGTGATCCTTGAAATAAAAAATGATTCACTAACATCCTCAGAAGTTTGCTGTTTAAAATCGTCCAAATCGGTCGATTAGGGCCCGAGATTTGAATGAAGAACTAAAAAAAGTCTTGAAAAAATGTAATTTTCTTTGTTGTTCTTGTCACGATCACGTCCTCAATTGGATAGCTAAGGTGATCGTTTTTAGCGAGAATGATTCATCAAATTCATGGGAAGATTTCTGTTTCAAAAATAATTAAAATCGGTGGAACAGGTCCAGGGAAACCTCTGAAAAAGTAAAAAAAAATGAAAAATATGATATTCCTATATTGTTCTTGTTGTTATTCTAAATGTTGTATTCTTGTCATAGCTGGACTTGTTGTTTTTGTGGCCTTTGTGGCAATAATATAATAAAAACTAACCCTCTGTACATTTTTTTTTATCAACATTGGTAGAAAAATTTTAAGTTTCCATTGTTTTGGCATCACTAAAAAAATTTACTAGATCATTTCTGTCATTGCCACGAGCCTGCCTGCAAAGTTTCAGATCGATTGGGTCACGTAAAAGGGGTCAAAATCGATCCAAAAATTTTTCGACAAGCAGACACTACGAGTTAATATAAAGGGAGTAGAAATTCACCACCATCTAAAGCAAATAATACTAAAATACCTAGTTATTAATAAAAAAAAACAATGTAAATTTAGCAAAAAAAAAATTTATGTATTAATTTATTTAAAGAGAAAAACACGAAAATAAAGTTTAATGTTGTATTTTTTGTGTGTAATATTTAGATATACATACACACATACACATATTAAATAATACACGTAATATACATATATTCTATATATGTATGTATATCCATAATAACTGCATGTTAGAAATAAATCGGTATATTATTTTATTTACATAAAATTCTGCAATATTTTGTTGTGGGGGAAAATACATTTCTTTTGCATTAACAGAGTGTCACTTCATTTTGCTCAGCGTGACTATGCCACAATAGATGGCGCCACAATTTTTGTTCTAATTAGCTTTGCAATAGTTATTTCTATTTTAACATGAATGTCAATATTTTCAACTAGATATCATACAGAACAATGTAAAGAGTATACACCGGCTGGTCTTTTATTTCATACATACGGTTTTTCATTATTCTTTTACAAATATGAACATAAGTTTGGCATATTAACTTTTTGTTGTCTTTACAAAATAGAGTTACCGAGTTCATCAATGAGTTTTTTGCTTTCAAAACAGTTCGACATAGTTACATAGAATTATTATTCTGCTTTACCCACAAAATATCTGATTGCGATTACATCTAATTTTTAAAAATTGTTTATAATTACTAAAGCATTATTATTCACATAAATACAAAATTGCACTTTTGAAATTTTCCATTAAAATTTTAGAAAATATCAACTCTAAAAACTGGAACTAAAATTTCCAATTATAAATTAGAAAATAATAATTGAATTTCAGAAAATCATATCAAAACGTCGGATATAATAATTTTAAATTTAGAAGACATCAATTGCATCAAATTCCAAAAAAAAAAAACACCAAATATGTTTACAATTAAAAAATGTTTACATTTATAAAAAAATATTGGCATCCAGGAGAAATTAATAGCTTCTCAGTGACTTCTTTTAACGATAGTCGAATTGTTAAAAAAAAGAAAAGCAAAATTATCAGTAAAATTTTTAAACGATATTCGCTATTGTTAAAGTCAGCTGTTGTTTGTATCTAAACGACAACCATTTTTGTGTTGTTTATTCAATCGATAAAAACTTAATTTTTTAGGTTGAAATGTCGTCATACATAAATAAAAATCATAAAATAGTGAAAATAATTTGCTTCTAAATATTAAAAAACTTTTTTATATAAATAAAAAAATTAAATAGCATATTCAATTCATTATTTCATTTTCAAATAAATAAACAGAAATATTAGTAAAAAAAAATAGAGATATTAAACATAAACATAAAATCATCCTGTCTAACACGAAGTAATTTGTTTTTTTTTATTCTTTCTTATGTTTCTCGCTTATTTTGACAGAGATGCCACTCGTTTACTATATAAATAAATAGAAAAATAGATTTGTCGACTGTCGTTAAGATGTATGTACTTAGTGAATCACTTAATCCTTAGTGCAAATAACAATAGCTGTCAATATATTTTGCGATTGTCGGATCGTTGAAATTTACAGAATCGGACTACAGAAAACATTGATTAAAATTCAATGAATTTTAGAAAACCTTAAATGATATTTAAGAATTGCGAACATAAAAATTGTTACATAAAGAAACGCAATTTGATGAGAATGTTTTTAATATATTATTTTTCAAAAATTTTTTGGATGAATATTTGAAGTTTTTCAGAAAATAAAGATAACAAATTATTTAATTTAAAATGTTTGGGACATTTGGTTTTTTGCGTTTGGCATCCCTAATTTGATTATTTATTATTATAAATTTATTCTCTATGTTTTCCAAATATGGCAATCTTATATACTAAAAGAATTTATGAATAAACTTTGCATTCAAGATTTTTTTCAATATTTTTCTTCTCTCAAACCTCTATAAGTAGAGTTCTAATTAACGTAGGCTGTTGACATAGGTCTAAGAACACTCAGTGGTTCAAGCTCCTTCTTTTGAGCTATTAACTGCTTAAATTCGTTGGGGAAAGTTTCGCGTGGAGAATCAACTTTACTTTTACTGTATGTTAACTTCTCTTGGCATATTTTGGCATTACTGTACGTTAACTTCTCTTGGCAAATTCGTTGGGTTTGGGGAAAGTTATGCGTGGACAATCAACTTTACTTTTACTGTACGTTATCTTCTCTTGGCATATTTTGGCATTACTGTACGTTAACTTCTCTTGGCAAATTTTGGTATTATATTATAAAAATTAATAAAATATAATATAATGCTGCGGAGCAGCAGGGGTCCTCTAGTATTTTATTAAAAAAGTTGAGAGAGCTTTTCTTTTGGTTATTATTTTGTTACTCCATCCGACCTACATGGCCGCAATGAAAAAATATTTCGCCAGTTAAAAGAAACTATACAGCCATCTCCAATTAGCACGATTTAATGCATATAGCCACCCTACACAACCATTACATTTGCAATGGAGGTTAGGGCGAGTTATTTAATTATCAAAATCTAAATTAAACGAGAAGTTATGTCATATAACCGGAAACGCATGCATATTTTTCCAATATTTTGTTTACATTTATTATCAATACTCAAACCGAGGTGGAGGGTATCAAAGATTCGGCACAGCCGAATTTAACACTCTTACTTTTATTCCCTCAGCAAATATTATTTCCTAGTTTATAGCCGATCGTTCTCGCCATTGAAAATCAGTACATGTTCAGCCCTAATCACCATAAAATAGCCTACTATGACATACATATATTAACCTAATTTGGTAGATATGTATTTTTATATTCTCAAGTCATCATTTTCAAAATAAATGCTATACGTCCAATTTTTTGTCATAGTGCCCATATAAAGATGTTGCCATATATTTACTTAAATTTAGCAAAAGACACACAAGTGACTCAGATTTAATTTAATTTTCGTTCGTATGTGTTTCTTGAAATATAAGTGGCCGTAATTAGTACGACTGTATATATATAAAAAGAACATCGACTATGACTTCTTGCACAATTGCAGCCAACTATATTAAGCAATAGTTGCTCGGCGACACAAACAAAAGAAGATAGCTTTACCAAATATTAATTAGGAAAGCCAGTCAGCTTTTTGACAACTATAATCTTCTCGGATGATGTAAACCCAATAAAGACCTTGAGGATAACAATATATATCACACAATAAAACAAAGTTGCGAATTTTTAATGGTTTGCATTGGCATTGGCCAGTATAGTTTTCATTATTATTAATATATGTATATATATCATGTGCAATATTTATATATGAGCTACTGATTTTAGGCCAAAAATCTATTTCAAACACAACAAACATACTGAGAATATATTTCAATGCTTTCCATATTTCACTGCATTTCTCACAATACATGAGCTCAGTCCACTTTCTATTAAGGACGTTTCACAAATTATCTCAATTGTAATGTTAAATTTATATTCATATTCATATCAACTATCTTGGATTTGTAATAACCATCATATACATATACAAATATAAAAAAAATAAACCAGGCCACAAAGTAGATCTCATCAACAAGCATTATCTATAAATGCGTATTACTACACGTATACCCAGCATATGGGAACAAAATCTTTTCATAAACACTTTAGCAGCAGCTAGTGCCATAGACACTGCAATTTAAACAGAAAAGTTTGTCACAAAATATGTTTTAAAAAGAGAATTCATGTGCAGTGTTAAGGAAAACAATGTTTTAGTGCGTAAAATTAACAGGCGGTTGTTAAATAATAAATGTTAACATATAAATCTTAATAACATTATTATTTTAAGAGAAAATATTAAGACCAAGAGAAGATTTTAACAATAACATAGAAAGTTAACGAAAACATTGCATTTAACAGTAAATATAACTTTAATGTTAATATATGTTATTTAAAATGTTCTCTTAACTGTAAACTATTTCACTCAAATATTGCAGCATAAGAGAATACAACAATACAAATCTTGTTTACAATAATTTTTACAGAAACCTTAACATCTTCTTCAATATGTTTGGGTTATAACACGACTGCCTAACGAATGTTACATTTAAAAATTCCGTGAACTTTAAGAGACAATTCACAATTCAGTAGTTTTAACTCTGTCGATATTTACGTAAAAATCATAATATAAATGAAAAGAAATTTCAGAAATATTAGTACAAAAAGTAAGTTTTGAAAAAACTTGATATTAAGTTAGTACCGTATGATCTTGGCAAAATATGGCGTCACTAGAATAAAAATTCAACAAGTTCATTTAACAGAACTATTCGCATGATACCTGTCTATATTTCCATTCATCAAGTTTTTCGTAGTTGTGCAGTAACGGATGAAATTATATATAGAACCGTGATTGTAACTAATAATGGAAATAAATTGGAAATCTCCTTTGCACATAATTTAATCGGCTTTCAAAAGAGACTTAGAGTCTCAGAGCCAAAATATTTATTACAATAACAATTTACTTTCTACACTCCCGAATGTTCCTCCATGTACATATATACATATATATATGATGGTATAGTATGGATTTAATAATTCAGATAAGAGGTAATATTTTTTGACATGCTCAAATGATTTTATTATTATTTATTATTTATTTCATATTTTTTGAGAAACATAAAAAAACGCAGATCAGTAATGCGATTCTACTCCTATTTCCGGACAATGGTTGTTATTGTATTGAATTCTTTATGTATAAATGACAGCAAATTTGTGTGGTGATAGTTACAGATGACCGAATTATTAGCTTCATCATTTTCTCTGAAAAAATCAATATGTTACTACCGGTAGACTCGAATACTGGATGCGTTATTTGAAACATGGAAAAAAATTATCCCTAAAGAAATAATTAAATTTATTAACAAATATATTTACATCTAAATAATTAACTATACCTGGAACATTGTTTTCTTCGTACAATTATCCAATATTTTATCAACTTCTAACTCTATGTCAATATGAGATAGTACCTCTGTCTCCTCTTCGAAATCAGAAAGATCTTAATTTACGATAGCACTCGACGTAGTCGGCAATTGATACTCAGGAATATCAGAAATTTTTAAAAGAGAAATAACTTCTCTTAGAAGCTGCAAACTTTTCTTTGCTAAATGACGGTTCCTTAGACAATTACTAGATAAGAATGGGTCAAAACAATCTGCAGATCTATTAAAAAAAAACATTTGATATATTGCGTTCTCTAGAGCTCTTTCCGGAATGCGTTATTTTTTTTATAAAATTTGTTTCTCGTCTCAAAAGCATTTTCTCCAGTGCATCTCCAGGCACGATTGAGGCTTGTACTATTTGCGAAGAATGTGCTAAATTTTTATGCAAGGTCGCTGATATGCATACCATTCGTAATTTTGAAAATATATATCAGCAGTTGCATAGCAACAACTCGTAAAGTTTTCGACACTTCACTCAAAATTAGAAGAAATTGCAATTAGTATGATTTGCAAGTGTTTCTAAACCTCAATGTTAACGTCTGTTATATACGCAAATAATTCATTCGTTGAGCCACTTTAATTTCTTTTGGACTTATTGACATGGAGACCCATTTTCTTCCAGAATTGATACTGAATTTCACTTTTTCTCTGTTGCATTAGTACTTTGTCCTCAGTATTTCCAATTTGCCATTTTTAGTATAAAGTCGAATCCAGAGTGTAATGGGGTTATGCCATACTTTAACTAATACATTTTTGGCTGAAATACCAATGAGCTTAAATCAATTACTGAAAAAAATTTCTTCGGATTTCCACCAAATATTGGGCACGACTGAGAAGACTTTATTTCCGTAAGCATGTTTAATATTTTCCCATTTATTTTCACCAAAAAAAATTAATTTTATTTTATATTCGTACTCAATATTAAAAGGCAAAGAAACTAATTTAGAGCTGCAGTTGGTTTTACAAAGACATGAAAGTACACATTACCTTTTTCCACATAGATATTGTTCAACGAATACATCTGAATATACAAAGTACTACTTCAAGAAACAAACGTTCGACAAAAAAAATTACACAGAAAAGACGACACAATTTGTCACAAAAAATTATTTACTACAGCAAGTTTTTTATGAAACTTATCATTAAAATATTTTTTTATGTACCTCAATTAATATTTTCCATTTTAGAAAAATTCTGTATAATTATAATATTTTGTTTAGCAAAAAAAAATCTGATATTTTGGTTTTAATTCATATGTTGCCACCTGATTCTAATTTTTAATTTTTATTTACCACTATCATTATTTTGTCATTTAACCCACTGTTCAGTGGCGACTATTAATATAACTATTCAATAAAATGTGTTCCAGCATCTGCGTTAATATTACCCATCAGATGCTTTTTTGCTGATATTTTATAGCAGAGGGTGCCACCGAGTCGCAGCTATGTTGAGAAAGCTACTGATATGGCGAAATTTTCATCATTTCGGCTAAGAAGATAATTAGAGATTCAGAAAAAATGCTTTTGCCTGTGCCCCCTGGAGCATCCTCTCTGTGAATATGCATTAATACCTGATCAAAGATATATTATGGTTCAGGAGCAATTTTGATATTATAGCCAAAATCCATGTAACAATCCTTTGTCTTCAATAATTGGGAAAGCCTCTCTATAAATTAAATTATCGAAATAAATTTCGGAATTTGAAATTTGTTTTGTGTGAAGAATATCTCCTGATAAATAATTTTTAAATCATTCAAGAGATCCATACTTCAAGGGGTTTGAAGAGGCCACACAGAATAGAAAGGTGATCCCACATTATGTTGGAAAAATAATAAAATATAGCTCCTCGCATTTTTCATCAATCGCCATTGCTTATTTTGGGACAGCAATACATGTTGGCCAGTTGAGAACTTATATGTGACCGGTTGGAAAACTATATATTTAGAGGATTTCATTAAAAAGGACACCATTATCCGTTGTTTTTGACATAGAAAAACTAATTTTTCAGGATATATTTTTCGAGAAATTTCATCCGACAATTGTCAGACATCGTCATCAATATCACCACATTCAATTCATCCAAAAAGAGCAGAATAGACAGTTATATAATAAGTTATTACCGTAAAAAGTACAACCAAATTAAATAAATATTCTTTATGAACAGATCATGATGTCTCGAAATATAGTTATACAGTTCGATCCCTAGCATCGAAAATTTGGTGAAATCGTTGATTCCCCGCATGTCGTTTTTCATCTTCACAGATTTATTAAGTAATTAAGACTTTTATTTCAGAATTAGCAAATATTAATTTTAATTTGCATTCCTTTTTTTCTGGGATGTTTAGGAATCGCTCTTGCTGCAATTGTTTTAAAATTCTAGCATATGTTTGAACAGAATGAAGTTAAAAATTTATAAATAATTTTTAAAGTTTTTTAAATTCGTAAAGTTTTCGACACTTCACTCAAAATTAGAAGAAATTGCAATTAGTATGATTTGCAAGTGTTTCTAAACCTCAATGTTAACGTCTGTTATATACGCAAATAATTCATTCGTTGAGCCACTTTAATTTCTTTTGGACTTATTGACATGGAGACCCATTTTCTTCCAGAATTGATACTGAATTTCACTTTTTCTCTGTTGCATTAGTACTTTGTCCTCAGTATTTCCAATTTGCCATTTTTAGTATAAAGTCGAATCCAGAGTGTAATGGGGTTATGCCATACTTTAACTAATACATTTTTGGCTGAAATACCAATGAGCTTAAATCAATTACTGAAAAAAATTTCTTCGGATTTCCACCAAATATTGGGCACGACTGAGAAGACTTTATTTCCGTAAGCATGTTTAATATTTTCCCATTTATTTTCACCAAAAAAAATTAATTTTATTTTATATTCGTACTCAATATTAAAAGGCAAAGAAACTAATTTAGAGCTGCAGTTGGTTTTACAAAGACATGAAAGTACACATTACCTTTTTCCACATAGATATTGTTCAACGAATACATCTGAATATACAAAGTACTACTTCAAGAAACAAACGTTCGACAAAAAAAATTACACAGAAAAGACGACACAATTTGTCACAAAAAATTATTTACTACAGCAAGTTTTTTATGAAACTTATCATTAAAATATTTTTTTATGTACCTCAATTAATATTTTCCATTTTAGAAAAATTCTGTATAATTATAATATTTTGTTTAGCAAAAAAAAATCTGATATTTTGGTTTTAATTCATATGTTGCCACCTGATTCTAATTTTTAATTTTTATTTACCACTATCATTATTTTGTCATTTAACCCACTGTTCAGTGGCGACTATTAATATAACTATTCAATAAAATGTGTTCCAGCATCTGCGTTAATATTACCCATCAGATGCTTTTTTGCTGATATTTTATAGCAGAGGGTGCCACCGAGTCGCAGCTATGTTGAGAAAGCTACTGATATGGCGAAATTTTCATCATTTCGGCTAAGAAGATAATTAGAGATTCAGAAAAAATGCTTTTGCCTGTGCCCCCTGGAGCATCCTCTCTGTGAATATGCATTAATACCTGATCAAAGATATATTATGGTTCAGGAGCAATTTTGATATTATAGCCAAAATCCATGTAACAATCCTTTGTCTTCAATAATTGGGAAAGCCTCTCTATAAATTAAATTATCGAAATAAATTTCGGAATTTGAAATTTGTTTTGTGTGAAGAATATCTCCTGATAAATAATTTTTAAATCATTCAAGAGATCCATACTTCAAGGGGTTTGAAGAGGCCACACAGAATAGAAAGGTGATCCCACATTATGTTGGAAAAATAATAAAATATAGCTCCTCGCATTTTTCATCAATCGCCATTGCTTATTTTGGGACAGCAATACATGTTGGCCAGTTGAGAACTTATATGTGACCGGTTGGAAAACTATATATTTAGAGGATTTCATTAAAAAGGACACCATTATCCGTTGTTTTTGACATAGAAAAACTAATTTTTCAGGATATATTTTTCGAGAAATTTCATCCGACAATTGTCAGACATCGTCATCAATATCACCACATTCAATTCATCCAAAAAGAGCAGAATAGACAGTTATATAATAAGTTATTACCGTAAAAAGTACAACCAAATTAAATAAATATTCTTTATGAACAGATCATGATGTCTCGAAATATAGTTATACAGTTCGATCCCTAGCATCGAAAATTTGGTGAAATCGTTGATTCCCCGCATGTCGTTTTTCATCTTCACAGATTTATTAAGTAATTAAGACTTTTATTTCAGAATTAGCAAATATTAATTTTAATTTGCATTCCTTTTTTTCTGGGATGTTTAGGAATCGCTCTTGCTGCAATTGTTTTAAAATTCTAGCATATGTTTGAACAGAATGAAGTTAAAAATTTATAAATAATTTTTAAAAGCCATATTTTACCAAATTAAACTGCTACATACATTTTAATTTAAAACAGTTTTAGTGCTAAACTGCAAAGGGCGCCCATTTCGTTGTGCATGAGAACGTATATGTATGAGTATTTTTTTGGAAAAAATTCAAAAATATAATCACTCGTAATTCACTACATTTCATCACTCTTAAAATTTCAATAAAAATATGAAACTACTTATAACGTTTATGGATATTACTTCAAAATAAACGTCCCAGCAATAATCTATATAAATAGAAATGAAATGCTGTTCGCTGCTAGGCGCATGTCTTGTGAACAGCTGGACCGATTTGGCAAATTTTTTTTCTTTATATAGCCCGAATAAGGTGGAAATAGAATTAATAAATCAATTTATTATACCCTCCACTCCAGTGTGCAGAGGGTATATATAAGTTTGTCATTCCGTTTGTAATAATTAGAAAAAAAATTTTGGACCCCATACAATATATATATTTGTGATCCTTATAACAACCGGAGTTGATATAGCGATGTCCGTCTGTCCGTCTGTGGAAATCACGATGACGGCAACAATCGGGCAGCTAGGCTGCTCGTTGATATAAAAAATAATTCATTAACATCCTCAGAAGTTTTCTTTTTAAAATGGCCAAATCGGTCGATTAGGGCCCGAGATTTGAATGAAGAACTAAAAAAAGTCTTGAAAAAATGTAATTTTCTTTGTTGTTCTTGTCACGATCACGCCCTCAATAATATAGCAAAGGTGATCATTTTTAGTGAGAATGTTTCACCAAATTCATGGGAAGATTTCTATTTCAAAAATCATTAAAATCGGTGGAACAGGTCCAGGGAAACCTCTTAAAAAATAAAAAAAGTGAAAAATATGATATTTCTATATTGTTCTTGTTGTTATTCTAAATGTTGTATTGTTGTCATAACTGGACTTGTTGTTTTTGTGGTCTCTATGGTAATAATATAATAAAAACTAACCCTCTGTACATTTTTTTTATCAACTCTGGTAGAAAAAATTAAAGTATCCATTGTTTTGGCATCACTAAAAATTTACTAGATCATTTCTGTCATTGCCACGAGCCTGCCTGCAAAGTTTCAGATCGATTGGGTTACGAGAAAGGGGTTAAAATCGATCCAAAATTTTTCGACAAGCAGACTCTACGAGTTAATATAAAGGGAGTAAAAATTCACCAACATCTAAAGCAAATAATGCTAAAATACCTAGTTATTAATAAAAAAAAAAAACAATGTAAATTTAGCAAAAAAAAATTTTATGTATTAATTTGTTTAAAGAGATAAACACAAAAATAACGTTTGATGTTGTATTTAATAATACAAATAATATACATATATTCTAATATATTCTAATATTTACATATTATATATATATATTATTTTATTTACATAAAATTCTGCAATATTTTGTTGTGGGGAAAATACATTTCTTTTGCATTAACAGAGTGTCACTTCATTTTACACAGCGTGACTATGCCACAGTAGATGGCGCCACAATTTTTGTTCTAATTAGCTTTGCAATAGTTATTTCTATTTTAACATGAATGTCAGTATTTTCAACTAGATATCATACAGAACAATATAAAGAGTATACACGGGCTGTTCTTTTATTTCATACGTTTTTATACCCTATACCACTATGTGGTTTGGGTATAATGACTTTGTGCTGCTGTTTGTAACAACCAAAAATATTTGACCTAGACCCATCTTTAATTATACCGATCGAATAAGAATCAGTTTCTGAGTTGATTTAACAATGTCCGTCCGTCCGTCCGTCCGTCCGTCTGTGTGTCCATGTAAATATTGTAATCAAACTGCAGGTCGCAAATATGAATATATTTTGATGAAATTTGGCATATAAGCTTTTATCGGCCATGGGATGAACGCTATTGGTGAGAATCGGTCCATGTTCAGACCTAGCCCCCATACAAATAACCCATATGAAATCGACATAAATTGCCATAAGATCCAAATTGTCATATAGATCTTACTCAAATTGGGTTTGTATGCGTTCATTACATCCACTAATGAGTAGTCCAAAACCGATCCCTTTGACCCCATATAGAGCTTCTTCCCGATCTTCACTTAAATCTATTAAAAAAACAAAAATATTGCACTGATTCTTCTCAAATTTTGTTTGTAAATATTTTTGCAAAATACAAGAGACTTTACAATTTGCTTCACTTATCTTTCTTTCTTTCCCTTAAGGCATGATCTTAACTCTCTACTTTACCAAACATGATCAGGATCGGTCGATTTTTGGACCAAATCCCTATATAGATATAGCATCCGATATGAACTTTTTCATATCTGCAGCCAAAAAAAAATAATAAAAATCCCACTCAAATTTGGATTTTGCTTATTTTCTATATCCAGTTAGTTGGGCCTAAGAGATAGGTTCTCTAAACGCATGGTATAGGGTATCGTATAGTCGGTCTAAACCGACTATAATTTTCTTACTTGTTTCATTATTATTTTACAAATATGAACATAAATTTGGCATATTAACTTTTTGTTGTCTTTACAAAATAGGATTACCGAGTTCATCAATGAGTTTTTTGCTTTCAAAACAGTTCGACATAGTTATGTAGAATTATTATTCTGCTTTACCTACAAAATATCTGATTGGGATTACATCTAATTTTTAAAAATTGTTTATAATTACTAAAGCATTATTATTCACATAAATACAAAATTGCACTTTTTAAATTTTCCATTCAAATTTTAGAAAATATCAACTCTAAAAACTGGAACTAAAATTTCCAATTATAAATTAGAAAATAATAATTGAATTTGAGAAAATCATATCAAAACGTCGGAAATAATAATTTTAAATTTAGAAGACATCAATTGCGTCAAATTCCAAAAAAAACACCAAATATGTTACAATTAAAAAATGTTTACATTTAAAAAAAATGTTGGCATTCAGAGAAATTAATAGCTTTTCAGTAATTTCTTTTAATGATAGTGGGTCGTTAAAAAAAGAAAAGCAAAATTATCAGTAAAATTTTTAAACGATATTCTCTATTGTTAAAGTCAGCTGTTGTTGTTATCTAAACGACAACCATTTTTGTGTTGTTTATTCAATCGATAAAAACTTAAATTTTTAGGTTGAAATGTCGTCATACATAAATAAAAATCATAAAATAGTGAAAATATTTTGCTTCTATTAAAAAACTTTTTTATATAAATAAAAAAATTAAATAGCATATTCAATTCATTATTTCATTTTCAAATAAATAAACAGAAATATTATTAAAAAAAAAAAATAAGAGATATTAAACATAAACATAAAATCATCCTGTCAAACACGAAGTAATTTGTTTTTTTCTATTCTTTTTTGTGTTTCTCGCTTATTTTGACAGACATGCCACTCGTTTACAATTTAAATAAATAGAAAAATAGATTTGTCGACTATCGTTAAGATATATGTACTTAGTGAATCACTTAATCCTTAGTGCAAACAATAATAGCTGTCGATATATTTTGCGATTGTCGGATCGTTGAAATTTACAGAATCGGACTACAGAAAACATTAATTTAAATTCAATGAATTTTAGAAAACCTCAAATGATATATAAGAATTGCGAAAAAAAATTGTTACATAAATAAACGCAATTTGATGAGAATGTTATTTTTTATATATAAATTTTCACAATTTTTTTGGATGAATATTTGAAGTTTTTCAGAAAATAAAGATAACAAATTATTTTATTTAAAATGTTTGGGACATTTGGTTTTTTGCGCTTGGCATCCCTAATTTTATTATTTATTATTATAAATTTATTCTCTATGTTTTCCAAATATGGCAATATTTTATTAAAAAAGTTGAGAGAGCTTTTTTTTTGGTTATTATTTTGTTACTCCATCCGACCTATATGGCCGCAATGAAGAAGTGTTTGACCAGTTAAAAGAAACTATACAGCCATCTCCAATTAGCACGATTTAATGCATATAGCCACCCTACACAACCATTACCTTTGCAATGGAGGTTAGGGCGAGCTATTTAATTAGCAAAAACTAAATTAAACGAGAAGTTATGTCATATAACCGGAAACGCATGCATATTTTTCCAATATTTTGTTTACATTTATTATCAATACTCAAACCGAGGTGGTGGGTATCAAAGATTCGGCACAGCCGAATTTAACACTCTTACTTGTTTTTCCACGTATTCACACATTATTTGACTTCTTATTGTCAAATTGTGAATTAAGCCAATTGGTAACGTTGTGATAATTTTTCTGTATTAAATTTTGATTATACTGTCAAAATGTTAAAAAAATATTAAATCATTTCCGAAAAAGTGAATTTTTGTAATAGTGGTTAGTTTTTTGGAATTGCGATTCCGTTGTAAGTTTATCGCAATCGTTTCATTAAATGCAACAAATTTACAAATTTAACTACGAAGTGACAACCGGTTATAAAATATGGACAAAGAAACTAAATTTAGTCGTTTTGCAATGCGCCTATAAGCCTGAGCAATTTCGGTCACAAATCTCGCTATGCTAAAAACCAAACGTATTTTCAATATAATCGAACTGCAGAGCAACGCAAAGAGCAAGAACATAAGAAGGAAGAGTAAATGCAAACGAAGTATACATATATGCATCGACAGAGACACCATCGTTCAGTGATTATCTCAACATATTTGCAGTTCAAACCGATTATTTGTAGCCCATATATAAAATGGCATGTCTTATGATATTTTGCATCAGATGCGTACTAGAAAATCTAACACAGATTTGCAAATGAACGAGTAAATTCACAACGAGGCTTTGATATTAATTGGCATGTGCCTGATGATTCATTTCAAAAGTCGGCAACATAAATATGTATACGACACTATCATGAATGTTTCGAGTGATGGAACTGGAGAAATTTTGTTTTTGGATGCTTTCGGCGGAACTGGATAAACTATTCTGATTGTATTGTATTGCACCTGGTTCATCAGGAATTGTAGCTACGTTGTAGGAAGGCGGTCGAACTGCTAACTCAGCACTCAAGTTGCCGTTGAATATGCAAATCAACCTGCAACGTTTCGAAGACCGTTGGGATGAATGTACTGTACATAAAAAGCCTTAGGAGGCATTAAATAAAACGATGCAAATTATCAAATCCAGTTTGACGGCGTGATGTTTCTGTTGAATCATCAACGCCAGTCGATGAACTTAATGTTTGAGGTTTTGTGGAAACACGTCAAGAAATTCTAATTGAATACGATCATGCGTGTCGAGTTGCAGAACGACAATTTGGAGAAGTATCTTATAAAACAATTCCTCCACATTGGCAAGAAAAAGCGCGTTGATATTTCGACTGTCTGCATCAAACTTCCCGTTGATTTTTTCCAGTTCACCGAATCAAAGAGTATTACCAGACATTGCACAATGTTACAAAAACCTTGTTTGGTTCAACATACGTGCTATAGTGGCTCCGACAAACATTGATGCCGACAAATTGAATTTTCAGATTCAAAGTGAAATTAATCATAATGTTGCGAAATATCAACCAACCACGTCTTTGTAGTGACATCGGCTTGCAGGTAAAAAAAAACTGATGAACAATGTCATCCAAGCAACAATTCTTAAAAGAACGTACAAATGAGAAGACGTTTTGATACCATGTATCCCAATCATTACGACCGACATGCCATTCGACTTTAAACGCTTGAAGTTCCCGGTGCGGCTTACATCCACAATGACAATAAACAAATCGCAAGGACAGTTATTGAGTGTTTGCGATTTTAACCTTGAAAATCCATGTTTCTCGCATGGGCAATTGTATGCCGCCTGTTGCCGTATCGGACAACAAAACAAAAAATATCATTTATAATAGAGCTATGCAATGAATAAAAATTTTTAACACAAAAAATTTTCGCTCAAAAATACGTTTATTTGTCTTTGTTTGTCACCAAAAATTAATTGAAATTTGAACAGGACAACGTCTGTGGGGTCAGCTAGTTTTTCATATTTGTATATACTTTTCTTGAAATTTATGCCACATTTCTGTGCAATTCTCTTTCGGTTAAAAAAGTTTATTTTTCTAAATATTTTTATTTATTAGAAGATCTTCTAACACATTTTTTGTCAAAGCTAAGTTACACTGCGCAACAGCCTTTCTGCGAGTGAGAAAATCCAACCCTGGTGTAAGTCCTAGGCCAAACCTAAAAAGAGTTTTCGAGCTCTCAGTTCATTACTAACATATTCAGGGTTTATTATTATTATGTAATATTACTCATATTTTTAATATAAAATCAAACATACATCGGTATTTTTATCCAATTTTTTACATGAATATATGTATCAGGGTGCGCAAAAATTCGCAAACAAACGTTTGAAAATTCAATCTTCTCATGAAAAAGTTGTTTTCAAACGAATTTCAAAACGATAAATACTTGACGAATTAACATTTAACAAAAACATTGCTTTTGTTATCTTTCATGAGAGACTGTATGCAAAGATCTTATCAATACACTTTCAAACGAGAGAGTATACAAAGAGAGTATTCACACGTATAGAGCGCATTTGCAAACACTTGTTAAATATAGTCTCTCATGAATGAAAACAAAAGCAATGTTTTTGTTAACAGTTAATTCTTTAAGTATTTATCATTCGTTCGAAAACAAATTTTTCATGATAAGATTGAACCCAATAGACCAAAACTCTTTAGAAAAATATTATAACAAGCTTGCGAACATAAGCCTTAAGCTTTAAAAAGATTTGAGAAACTATTGAAAAACGCTTTAAATTTATTGTAGAATAATCAAAAAGGAACCCTCGTGATAATATTACTGAAATAATAATTTAATAAGCTTATATTCTCAATTGTAGAAATAGCTTATCAAAATAATATTTTATTAAACTAAATGAAAATAAGCTTAGACCTACAATTGTAGAATTAGCTTATGCTAGCAATTGTAGAATAAGCTTATACCTACAATTGTAGAATTAGCTTATGCTAGCAATTGTAGAATAAGCTTATACCTACAACTGTAAAATTAGCTTATGCTTGTAAATATAAAAACAAATTTTATAGAATTTTTTTATTGATTAATTTTTATTTAATTAAAATTAAAAATACAGCTCCTGTTTGGTCATTATAGATAGTTAAGTAGGATTAGTAGTTTTAACAAAAACAAATAATCAAATAGGTTTTTCTAAATTTTTTACATTCAACAAAAGTTTATTAATTAAGCAGAAAAAGTTTATTAATTAAGCAGAAAAAGACCAAATTCATGAACTCTTTAAAAGGTAGATTAAATTAAGTAAAAATTAAAACGTTATAAAAGTTAATAAAAAATGAATTAAACTGAATTGAAATAAAGAAGTTAGGTAAAATTAGTTAGGTGTTTCTTTATTTTGTTTTATAGTTTTTGCGTAATTTTTGCCGGGACTTAGCGAACTGGAAAAACGTTTTTGTGCTTCTAATATAATCGTCTTCGTTTTGTCCAAACCCTATTGTTACATCTGTAAAATAATAAAATTTAATGTTTTAGTAGGTTTATTATTATTATTGCTGTTTATTGTTTTCTTACTCCGAGTTATAGTATGTTTAACAGCCCACTTAGCAAGCTATTCCCTTATGTTTTAAATTTGTGTGCATTCGTTTGACAAACCACAATCTTCTAAATCTGAATCATGTATTCCAGCTCCTATGTCTCTTGGATCATTGGCAGTAAAATCGCTGGGTAAAAAACTATCCCTAGAATGTTCTATTTTTTGCTTGTTTTGTTTTTTTAAAAGAAGCTCAACTACTTCTTTTGCTTCGTTTCTTATGCCTTTTTTTTTATTAAATTTGGCATGTTTTATTTTATTATTGAAGTTTTGTATTCACTTTTTCACAATTTCTTTTTTCACTTTTATTTTTAAATATTTATATCTGCTGATAGCTAGCACTCACTTGAAGCAACATTTGACAATGACAATCAAATGACAATGCACACTTGAGAAATTTTTAAGATTTTTAAAAATTGTTATCTTTTTACAAGTATGTTTAAAAAAATATTAAGAAGGAGAATAGTTTTTCAAACAAGATTGAGAAACTCTTAATATTTTTACAATTAGTAAGCTTTTTATATATTATGTTTAAAAACATATTGTGAAGGATAATTATTTCTCAAACATGATTAAAAAATACTTTAGTAATTTTTTTAAAATAAGCTTATTCTATACTATGTTTAAAAATATATTATGAAGGATAATAGTTTCTCAAACTTGATTTAAAAACACTTTAGCAATTTTTTAGAAAAAGCTTATTCTAAAGAACTATTATACTTTACTTATTTTTTGGTCCATTGGGAATTTTCAATTGTTTGTTACGTTTGTGTGATCAAATATTTTGCTAATTAAATTTGTTTTGTGTTTTGTTAAGTAAAAAAATGGGTAGAAAATCATATATTAATAAGGAAACCCTTGTTTCTTATAATAACTAAAAAATTATTCAAAGTGCCTCGTGTGTGAAAAAGAACTTAAAGGTTACATACTAGGAAATATTAAAAGACATTATAAGGTTGCACACAAGCATAATTTTGATGAAATCGCTCCATCCACAAGTGACCAAAACGTTTCCAATTGGCGAAGTTCTAACCAATTCGGTCTAAAATTAAATAAAAGTGGTTTTCTTAAATGTTGTGTTGGACTGGTTACTGTCAAAAACATTCCGTTACGAATTTTTGATGACGAGCTTTATTTTAAGCAAATAATTGAACCTCATGAAAAGCAATATAAAATTAATTTAAGTTCCAAAAATATTGTCGAATACATACATCTGTGCGCAAATAGCATAAAAAATAGATTAAAACGAAGTTTATCGAACAAAATGATAAGCTTAAAAGTCGATGTAGCTACCAAAATGGGTAAGAGTATATTAGAAATAAACATTCAATACTAAAGATTTCAAAATTGTTATAAACACAATTGGAATGATTCAATTGAAAAAAACACACACAGCCAATTTTTTAAAAGATGCAATTTCGAAATGCTTGCATGAATATGATATTGACCTTGTTCAAATATATTCAACTACAACGGACAACGGAGCTAACATGTTGAAAGCTTCAAAACTTTTATAGCAAGACTTGCTAGAGTTACAAAATGATGAAGTCGAAACAATTTCTGAAAGTGAGAATAATGACTACGAATTAGTACACGATCATTTAAATTCCGTACTGTCAGTAGTAAGATGTGCTGCACACACAATCCAATTGGCTGTTCATGATTCTTTTAAGGATATACAAAATAAACTGGAAGACTGCAGAAAACTTGTAAAAATTGTCAGAGTTAGTATAAGAAGTGGGATATACGTTTGTCACCGATTGACAATATAACCCGATGGAACTCAACATTTGAAATGGTGGAAGCCCTTTTGAAAATAAAACAATATATTAACGCAAATGAGGTGGAATTTTCTATTGACTTTGAAATTGATTGGAACTTTATAGAAAACTTCGTAAATATATTTACTTCAACGGCACAATGTACAAAGCAACTTCAAGCAAAACAATACACAATCGGAGATTTTTATAGAGATTGGCTTATATGTGAAGCCCAATTAAAAAACATGGGAGAAAACACGTTTGCAGTGAAGTTGTTGGAATCTATGCAAAAAAGGAAAGAAAAATTAATCGACAATGATGCATTCCTTTCTGGTTTATACCTTGTTCCAAAATTTAACTTTCTGGATTCCCCTTATATTAGTGACGACCAAAAGAAAAGTGCAATGGTACATAGTACAAAAATCTAACTACCAAACATAGAAATTAATTTTATTTATAGGTACATATATTAAGAACAAATACTACTATTGACTCCTTGAATGCAGAAAGAAATTCTAACAATGAAGAAAGTGAACACCAAGAAGATATATCAGTGTCACGGAATGATCGATTTAACATTTTAGAGGAGGAGTTAAATATGTTGATCAGTAGCAGACGGACAACTCAAAATAGTGCAAATATACGACAAAAACTTGACAACTTAGCATACGGCCAAAGAGTTCCTTTCGCTACTGATATACTCGAATATTCGAAAATCTTATCTATTAGAGAAAGGGATTTATTTAAGATTGCTGAAGTTATTTTAGCTGTCCCATCTAGTCAAGTTTCCGTAGAAAGAGCATTCAGCGCGCTATCTACAATAATCACAAAACAGCGTTCTAGATTAAGTAGTGACACCATCAATAATTTATTAATAGTAAAGTTATTAAAATTAATATTAAAGTTATTTATTAATAGTAAATTGTTGCTGTTTTTCTTTCATTATTGAATTTCTTTATTATTTCCTTCATCTTTATTTTATTTCAACTTATTTTTATAAATTATATTTATTTTCTTTTTTATTTCCTTCATTTTTATTTTATTTTAATATAACAATGAATTAATTAAAAAGTTAAATACATATATATTTGCTGGCAACAACCAATGAGAATTCAAGCAAAAGTTATAATATTTAAGCCTCTTCCAATATAACAAACTAAAATATAGAACAACTTTGAAACAAATGTGCCAATGTTTTTGCTTTATTTAAAGTAAAAACATTTTATCATGAGCCTGAATAATTTCAAACTCAATCATTAATTATTATTACCTCGATCAATTTTGTAGTGGTAACCGTATTCCAACCAATCCATTCTCTGTGTGTATCTTTGAGATGTGTATTTGTAATAATCATCTTAAGTGGACATGCCGAACGATGTTCATCAATTATATTTAAACTCATTCACACAATAGTAAATTATTTTAAATGCTAAGAATAATATGTCATTAACTTCACCCTTCCCGCCGTAGATATCTTTCAAGGTGTTGTCCATATATCTTCCATATCAGTTCACGGACCTTCTTATTTCCCAAGGTCTGAAAAAAGCAACTGTTATTTCCATTAATTGATTGCAGTAACAAAACCACATGATCAGTGTCTCACCATTTTAATTCAGTCTTGTATAAAACCTCTATTCAAATGAAATATTTATTCTTCCAAATCAATTTTGTCGTCTTCAAACTAATTCTACTTTAATACAATGCACTTATGCCAAAATTTTTTTCAATCTTCGAAGCAGTTGTTGAAGGTGATTTGTGGCATGAATTTTAATGCTGGCAACTATTAGGGGTTTCTCACCTCAATCGACTCAAAATGCTCTTTACCCTTTATTGAATAGCTTAAAGTCACGCAATGCTAAATATGGTCAATACGGTGGTTATAGGATGATATGAGATGAAATTCTGTCGAAGTGCCAAAACAAACTACAAATTATATGGTCATAATGTTGGCTTCTTTTCGCAAATAGCTTCCAGCAAACGACTTTTTCTAAAAATTTTTGTGTTTTGGAATCAATCGAGATTTGATGCACTTGAAGCATAATATATATTTGTAAATGTTATTGAGTAATCCTTTCGAAATCCAAGCTATCACTAGGATCTCTAAATCTCTAATTTTCTTGGAAAAAAAAATTTAAATTGAAAACTCATCCTTCATTTGGATGGAGTATAGCCCTTTTCAGAAACAAAGTTGTTTCTAAACTACAGGTATGATCTCTAGGATCTCAGATTAGATATTTTCGCTGTACACTCTAGTTTTGCTTTGTATTGAAAAATAAGGAAAGGCGACAATAATCCGCATTAATTCGAATTTATTATGAAATATGTTTACTGAAACAACAAATTATGCTGGTTTCAACAAACTGTTGCTTATTTGACAGTAAATTGATTTTCTTTTAACAACAAACATTACAAAAATTAGTTACACAATCACATCAAAACATTTATAAACTCTTGTTTTACAGCCTATGTGAAGGATAAATCTATATGATGTTGATGTACTGCCTTAGCTACCCTTCAAAATGTATGCCCTTCTATAAACAATCTAACCCATAAGTGTAATTTTATAATGATACACATATTATGTCATCATGAAAGTAATTTCCTTTTTTGTTTCTTTACGACTTGAGGCTTTTGGATATGTTGTATGTTTGTATAGGGTTTAGCTGCTCTTTTAAGGATGCTTGTTAAATTGTTGTTTTTTTTTATTATTCAATTAAAAAAGAAGAAGTATATAATTTTTTAGAAGAAAATTTTATGATTTTAATTTTTAATATAAAGAATAATATAAATTTTTATTGAAATATTAAAAAAGTTAATATGGTTTTTGTTATTACTTATATATTCAGAAAATTATTCTAAAACATTTAGAAAGCAGTTACTTGCAAATTTTATAATTTAATAGAAAATTTAGGAAATTTAAAACAGAATTTTAGGTTAGAACCAACAGAATATTTAATTTATAAACTTTTTTTATTTAGTTCTTTTTTATTATTCTTTTTTTTTTAAATCTTTTTTGTGATGAATACAACACAACAAGAACATATCATAATTTATAGCACTAAGTAGATAAAGTCAAACGTTGAAATTTGTTAAAAAAAATTTAAGCTATTCGTATTTAAATATTAATATATGTTAATAATAGACCTTTTGGTCACACTTCTTAAAGATCCTCAGAATTTCTCTATTACATATACATATATTTGTAATAACAATGACAAATTTTTGTTTAAAATAAGATTCTTTGGGCAACTGTTCCATTAAACTTACACAGTGAAACTGGCATCCGTGGAATAAGAAATTAACACATTGTTTTTATACTAGTACAATTCGGTGTTGTGTGTAAAACAAACAGTAAATCTCAAAAATTTATAATGATAAATATGAAAAAATTAAAAGAAAAATTAAAAAATTTATAAAAAATTTTGAGAATTTTTAACTTTTTTGAAATCAGTTTATTGGTAAACTGTAAGCTAAAAATCTTTCCTGAAGAAGAGGAAGTCTAAGCAAAGTGCTTCCAAACAAAACAAAATGGGTACAAATATACAACTAAACTATTGGTCAGATTGAAGTGGGATTATATTGAAATATACGGGCCTGCAAAATATTATATTTATTTTGAACAACCCTATACAGCTTGAGTTACTGGGAGCAACAAAAGATCCAAATGGATCGTAGTGTCAACCAATTGGCTAGATCTAAAGCTGATGGCCTCGAGAAGGTGATTACCTTTATTGCTGATCACATAAATGTAACCAGTAATACTTATTTTGCAAAAAGGTATAATTGTTTGGATGTCGTATTGAACCTAATGATTTTTCTTTTTTTTTTTTTCAATCGGTGTATGAATTATATCGCACTGAAGATGGATATGACCTACAACAAGAAATTTGTGATCAATGGTTTCAACACTTTGATGGTCTTTTAGGACTTTCGTAAACATTGCACATATATGCGAGTTCCGATTTTGACCACAGCATGAATCGCTGTATAAAACAACATTCTTTACTGAATTTTTTAAAAAATTGCAGGAGCCTATATGATTTGCCCAACGTTTTACAATAGTTTCTTTTTATTCTACACTTTAATTAGGCTCGATAAAATTTGAAGACGTTTATTGTACTCTTACAAACTCCAGTAAGCTTCGAAAATGTTTTTTTGCTGCCCGAAATTGATTTTCGTATGACACTTTTACATACATTTCTCTAATTTATGAGTTCTTCTGGCATGAATTATTTCGTTTTTATAAGTAACAGATTCTTCTCCTAAATTTTTATTACGCTTGTTAATTTTTTTTTTGGAGGTGCAAATAATTCTCCCTCATTTAGCTCTGGTGAATTGAAATTAGTTAAGTTTAACCCTAGAATATTACCCATAGCTCGAATACTTTCTGAAGTAGAAATTAAATCCAAATTTGACCTGTTTTCCGAAGGAATAAAATCAGAATCATCGAAGTCAGTTTCATGAAAAATATCGCTTTGACGCCCCACTTCGATATTCTGTTCCACTTCAATATTTTGTTTTTCTATGGGATGAATTTTCCATAACATACTGTTAATCATTCCGACATCATTTGAATTGTTTGTTTCATTAGAAAGTAGTTCCCCTATTGAACCCTCTTCACGATCTAGCTTGGAAAATTTTTCTTTATTGTCAATTTTATTTTCTAACGTATTTTAATCCTGATTTAAACCAACAGATATCCTTTTTTTATGAAGCTACCACATACCTATACCACAAATACGTTCCGGTTAGAAAGAAAACTGTTAAATCTTCTACTAAGCCTTGGTTTAATCAAAATATTTGTGATTTAATAGTTAAACAAAATTCTGCTTACGATAAGTGGAAAAGATATAAAACTACACAGTCAAATGAAATTTTTAAATCACTACGTAGATCTGTTACTAGGGAAGTAAAGTTAGCTAAGCAACGCTTTTATAGTCGTGTATTTTCAGAGGCTATGGATACTAAAAATATGTGGAAAGAGATAAAGAAAATTGGTTATAAAGATGAAAGTGAATCGGTAAATCTTTCCACTTTTGAACTAAATGAATTGAATAGACAATTTACTTCAAATGACTCAACTCCTCTTCGTTCTGACTCTTATGCAAATCTACCAGATTGCAATCTTGATTCTTAATTTAGTTTTTCCTGCGTTAACCAGGAGGATGTTCTGGAAGCTTTTCTTTCCATAAAGTCAAAATCAATTGGTCTAGACGGTATGAATCCAATATTTATTAAAGCTATTTGACCACAGGTTTTACCCTATATCACTCATATTTTTAACACTATTTTTACAAAATCTGTTTTTCCTGATTTGTGGAAATGGGCAAAAGTAATTCCCTTGCCGAAATCTAATAAAGAATACAGGCCAATTTCCGTACTTCCTTTTCTTTCGAAAGTTTTATGAGCAAACAAATGAATGAACATATATCCAATAATAATCTTTTATCATCTAAGCAATCTGGTTTTCGCAGGAAAAGAGGGTGTATCACTACTTTAATTGATGTATCGGAAGATCTTCGTTATATCGTTGACAGTGGTAATACTGGTTTTTTGACTTTATTGGACCACGCTAAAGCTATTGACTCAGTGGACCATGATATTCTTGTTAAAAAGCTTAAACATATTTTTGGTTATTCTGAAACCTCCTCTAAATTGATTAGCTCTTACCTTCGGAATAGAGAGCAAGTAGTTGTCTCTAAAGACAAGTCGTCTACCTCTGCGTCTTTAAGTAGGGGTGTTCCGCAGGGGTCTATACTTGGCCCTCTTTTGTTTTCTATTTATATAAATGATCTACCACGCGTAATTAATTCATGCCAAATGCACATGTACGCTGACGACGTTCAGTTATACACATCATGTAACGTACGAGATGTGGAAAATTGTGTACAGAACCTGAATACTGAACTGAACCGCGTATTGGAATGGACTAGGTTGAATTGTCTTACCTTAAATCCGAAAAAATCTCAGTGCCTTGTTATTTTTAAAAAGATATATGATACCTCTTGTCTTCCGAAAGTTAGTATTAATGGAGTGGATATCGCCTACGTTTCAAATGCTAAAAACCTTGGATTGATTTTTAATAATACCCTAACGTGGAATGATCAAATTAACAAAGCTTCTGGAAAAGTTTATAGTATTCTCCGTAGTCTTTGGTCTTCTCAGTACTTCACACCGTAGAAAATTAGATTTGTTCTTGCAAAATCGTTTATCTTACCTACGCTTTTATATGGTTGTGAATTGTTGTCAGGTTGTGATAGTGCAGACATGGGTAAACTTACACGCGTCTTTAAAAGTGTAGTTAGATATGTTTATGGTTTACGCAAATATGATAGTATATCCGCTTTTCTAAATAAAATTTATGGCATTTCATTTGAAGACTATCTTAAATTTAGAAATTTACTTATGGTCCATAAAATTATTTTCACTAAAGAACCCGTTTACCTTTTCGAGCGATTACTATTTACAAGATCTAACCGTAATAACTGTCTTGTACCAATATTGTACAATAGACTAATATCCGAAAGACACTTTTTTGTAAATGGCATTCGTCTCTGGAACTTGTTACATACTTTAAATAATCAACTTCACAAAATATCAAATACAACATCATTTAAGAAAGAACTTTTTAAACTTTTTCTCAATTGATTTTTAATACTTCATTTTAATTTCTTTAGTTAATTTAATTTTAATTTCTACATAATTTTTACCTGCTGTGCAGGATATTTTTACACTTTATTTTTACATTTTTATTTCATTTTTTAAATATTTTATATTATATTTTATTTTATATTATTCTTCTAATTTTAATTATAAATTAAACTTACATACATTCTTCTTATTGAAAATTATTTTTTTATGACTAATGTTGTTTTATAAGATTTTAAATCTTGTTACATTAGGATTTTCATTAATAAAAATTAATAATTAAATAAAATATTTTCTGTTTGATTTGACTGTTTCTTTACAATAGCTGCCTCTTATTCATAACAAATTTGTTTTCTGATGACATATTTTCTTTAAAATGTAACATTCTTTGCCATAACTGTCAGCAGCCGTCTTCTCTCCATTTTAGTATAGTTTCTTGCCACACGAAAAAGCTTATTTACTCTATGCACCTGACAAAAGCCCTTAAATAGATATAAAAAAATTTTTTAAACTTTTTTTTTGAAAAAGTGTTGTCTCAATGATAGTTCAACGCAAGTGACATAAAAAATCAACTTAGTTCCATACTTTTTAAAATGTGATAAAAGCACTTATTTCAAGTTATGTTTTTTTTTTTTTTGAGCAAATTTCAAAAAAAAAGTGGACTACTAGGACGAGGTAAGACGTTTTGCCAAAAGTTCATTAGAAATTTATTTAAAATCTTTATTTGTCTTTCGACATATGTAAAGTAATTTATTTTGTTAAAAGTAAATATTTAAAATCTCGATATAAGTTGACCTTTCGTACATAATATAATTGCAACTAAATATCGTAAAAATATGGCGATTAGACCAAAAGAAGCACTATAAAAATTTACATAGGTACACAGGTATTATCTATGGTTTTTAAATTATAAATATTATCACTACTTTTTTATACAAAAAGAGCAAATTTTGCAAGTATTTCACTGATGTAATGCCAAATAACATTTTCGTCATTTTTTTAATGAACCCTTCATTACTCTTTTTTGTACAATTGGTCTAGAATTGAATCTCTAGCATATGAGTGATTTTTAACTATTTATTTACTATTATTTATATGAAATATCATTTTATATCCATTCTGTTCTTATAGAGTATATTTCTGGATCCCATGATTTCAGTAAATATTTCATTAAAGCGGAATATTGGTAATATATGGTACACTCCACCGAGGGACCAGAGCCCAAAAATATCATCCTTTGTAATTTTGTTTAATAAATTATTATTAAATTAATATTATTACTATTATTATTCTAATGATTACCCTATACTGTTTTGATATAAGTTTTCAGATACACAATTATCACCCATGTTGAAATTTTGACATTCACATGCAATTAAGAGATTCAGTAAATTTATGTGTTATAGTTTTAACTATGACATATTTCTTACTCATTTATTTTCGATCAGGAGAACCTTAGAGAGAGCAAGAGAATGTAAATTTTTCTTAATGTATCCGACAATCTAAATAAACATTTGGTATTTACAATTTACAAAAAATTTTTATTTTTTTTTTTTAATTTTACCAAAATAAATATAATTTTGTAAATATTTAGTTTAAGAAAAAAGAGATTTACAAAAGCCTTAAAATTTATCTTGTATGTTCTGGCTTTGAAATCGTTTGCAATCCACTTTTATTTCTCCCACTTAGAACCCGAAAATATGTTAAATCTTTTTATTTCATGCCGTTGTGAAAGTTAGAACACGGAAAGTTTCAATCCGATGGTAGGCAAAACATCTTAAGACATTCAAGCATAAAGTAAACTAATTTTCTAGTAATGTTAACTTAAAACAGTAATTTTTAAAATCAAAAAAGAGTAAATTACAGAACATGAATTATTAAATAATGTGAATTTAAGAAAAATGTCTGCACTGAAAGTACATACAACCGTATTTTTAAAATAGCTTGCTTTGCTTTTAAATTAAAGATTGGGAGGAATATTCGCCAGAGACGAGTAGAATTCTGGAAGAAACGTCGATTATATATTTTCTTTTATATCGTTAGTATTAATATTTTTAAGCTGGTTTGAGCGGGAAAACAATATTCCGTTATAATATAATGGTCGACCTCATTTATAAATACACCAGTGACCTCTTAGGCATTTCAGTAAATTTTCAAATCCAAAAAACTTTATAGATGCAGGTGACTTTCTGAATTTATTTCTAGTCTTAAATTAACTTTTAAAAATTTTTAAAATTATTATTTTGGATTTCTAGTTTTCATCTCGTTTGTTTGTTTTCTACATTCAACAAATAAATTATTAATATATTTTAATAAAGTACAAAATTCAGCTCTTGTTGATGTTGTATATTCCCAAAGCTATTCAGAACTTGCTCACTTACTTAAACGGCAACATCACAAAACAAAAACATCTAAAATATAATGATGCAATCGAGATGAATTTTAAACGAACAAAAGTAATCTTACTTGAAGATAGTTTGCACTATATATATTTGTTTAATAATACAAAAGCACATCGACAATAGTAAAACCGAATAATACTTTGAGATAACAGTTAACTATTCATAGCAATAGTTTTGTACAATATAAAATGGAATTTTTTTTCACCAATTTCAGCAACAAAATCACATATACAAAATGTCAGAAAAATTCATAAATTTTTTTCTAAATACTAATTTATTTCAATTCTAATTATGTAATATGAATCTAAATGACGATGTATACATGTTGCTACCACAGATGTCTATAAGAATTGTCGTATTTTTGCTTCTTATTTATATAATCAATTCGTTTATTTTCACCGATTTGTAGCTTACATTTTTTCAGTAAATTAAAATGGTTTGCTAAATGTTTTATCAAGCGGTTTTTGTTATTTAAAATTATATGAAAACAAGTAAGAAAAGTATAGTCGGTCTAGATATGAAAAAGTTCATATATGGGGGACGAGGTCGAAAAATGGACAATATTTTGCAGGGTTACTTATTTTTTATAAAGAAACATACAAACCAAATTTTAGAAAAATGTGTGCAATATTTTTGTTTTTTGATAAATTTTAGTTAAGATTGTGAATCAGCTTCATATGGGTGATATGAGAAAAAATTGGCCCATAGGGTTTATTTTTTGATGTAATGTATGGATGTAATAGATGTAATAATCATACACAAATCTAAATTGACCGAGTTTTATATAATTTGGATATTATGGAAATTTGAGTCGATCGCATATGGGTCATTTGTATGGGGACTAAGTCTAAAAATGAACCGATTTCCACCAGTTTCAACAGGCTTCATTCTACGGCCGACAGAATCTTATATAGTAAATTTCATCAAAATAAAATCATATTTGCGATCTGTAGTTTGATTACAAAGTTTACATGGACACATAGACGGACGGACATCATCGCTAAATCGACTCAGAAAGTGATTCTGAGTTGATCGGTATAAAAACAGATCAAGGGCTAGGTCAAATATGTTTGGTAGTTACAAACATCAGCACAAAGTCATTATACCCTGACCACATAGTGGTATAGCGTACAAATACTTTAAGTTCAACCGAAAATGTGGTAGCCTGGATTTGAAATGTATATTCGTATGATTTAATATACATTTTTAGTTAATTATAACAGAGTAGATTGGGGTATAAAATTATTTATTTGTGACTTTGACCAATGAAAAAAGAAGCATAAGCTCCATTAAAAAATATTTATATTTTGTTTTTAAAGAGATAACAACAAACATGTTATTTTTTTTTTTCATGTGAGGGGTGAGCTGGCCTAATGGACAGTTATAATAAATTCAGTAATAAATTCATTTGCAACTAGACTACAGACCATTTGAAAAACAAATTAATTGCATTGTGACGTTATTATTTTAAAGTAGAAATACTAACAAGCATTCATTGTAACAAAATCCACAGACATGCCCCCACACATACATACATAGAGACCAATATGACAATAGCCATCATATTGCCCTTGGCGATCAGAAATATCCATTGGGTTTAACTATTGATTTTGTTACATTGGTTAACAAAGTTATGTTGGAAATTTTGTTACACATACATAAACAAAAAGGCATATAGCAAATAATGCGCTCTAACATACATGAAACATGCTTAAGTGTAGATGTAAACTGAACTTCAAGGAATACATTGTTCTGGGAGAGTTTAAAAAAAGTTTATCAATTTAAAATAAATTTATTTTGTCAAATACGAGTACTGTCAATATGTATTATTTGTGTCTCTCCTGGTTGTGAGTCCAATTGGTTTGAAAACAGTTTTATTAGTCAATTTTACCTAAAGGTACATTACATAAACACCGTATGAAGCGGTGCACAGTGGCTGAAAATAGTTTTGCATTGATCAAAGTTCTGTAACTTTTGAACCGATCAATTTTTTTAATGGATAGATATTTAGTTGAACTTGAGGCGGTTTAAATTTCATTAAAATGGATTGAGTACTTTTAAGGAATTCTAGGTCAAAGTTGAACTTTTAATTTTCTGAAAAAAAAAGTAGAAATCAACTGGAAATTTTGCTTTACTATTGAAAAATTTAAAAATTTTTGCTGTCAAATTTGCAAATTTGTTTACACTCAAAAAATATTTACGCTTAAAAACGTTAGTAATATTATCTAATTACTACTATTTACTATACAAATGAATTTCCTGCATATGTTTTCTTTACTGCATGCATTAGTGCATTGTTTGGTAAAACAAGTAAGAGTGTTAAATTCGGCTGCGTTTGAGTATTGATAATAAATGTAAACAATATATTTGAAAAAGTAAACAATTTGTTAAACTTAATACCAAATTATTTCAGCAAATTCTTTGTGTTGATCCGCTTAACAGATGATTTTTGCTTATTTCAAGAGTTGGTCCATAAACCTCTCTCACATTATTTCGGATAAAAGAAAGCACGTTTCGGTGTTTGCTTTTTGGTCATCAAGGTTGCTGATCGGCATGCATTTAGGTTATATACCTATTTGCAAGCGTTTCCGGTTGTATGATATAGCCAGTCGTTTAATTTAAAGTTTTTGCAAATTAAATAGCTCTCCCTAACCTTCATTGCGAAAAAGCTCTCTCAATTTTTTTTTTTTTTTTGTTAAAATATTGCCATATTTGGAAAACAAATTTTTTTACATATTGAAAGGGAGTTTTATCTATTAGATTTTGATGTAACACAAAATAACACAACACCATACAAAATCTAACCCAGTGATGCCAACTTTTGATTTTGAATTAAATTATGTTAATAAAATATATTTTCATATATTGACTCCAAAAACTACTACCTGGGAATTATTATCGAACTTAAATTTTTTGGGTTTTACTTTGAAGTCAAATTTTGAAGTCATCATGATGAACACTGGTTCAAATAATGAATGCCAAATGCAAAAAACCAGGTGTCCCAAATATTTAAAATAAGATAATTTGTTTTTTTTTATTTTCTGAAAAACTTAAATTTTCATCCACAAAAATTGTGAAAGATAATATAAAAATAACATTTTCATCAAATTGCGCTTTATTTATGTAACAATTTTTATGTTCGCAATTCTTAAATATCATTTGAAGTTTTCTAAACTTCTTTGAATTTAAATTAATGTTTTCTTATTCTGAAATGCTATTAATGTCTCCTGAATGGCAATATTTTTTTTTTAAATGTAAACATTTTTAAATGTGAACATATTTGGTGTTTGTAGAATTTAAATTTGTGTTTAAAGAATAAAATTTATATGTTAAGAATTCAATTGATGTCTTCTAAATTGCAAGTTACTAACGAAGTTTTTATATGATTTTCTGAAATTTAATTGATATTTTCTAACTTATAATTAGAAATCCGAATTCCAATTTTAGAATTGATATTTTCTTAAATTTTAATGGAAAATTTAAAAGGTGCAATTTTGTATTTATATCAATAGTAATGATTTAGTAATTATAAAAATTTTTAAAAATTATACGTAACCGCAATCAGATATTTTGTAGGTAAAGCAGATTAATAATGTTATATATCTCTGTAGAACTGTTTTGAAAGAAAAAAAACTTATTGATGAACTCGGTAACTCTATTTTGTAAACACAACAACAAAGTTAATATGCCAAACTTATGGACGTATTTGTAAAAGTATAATGGAAAAACGTTGACAATAATGTTAAAATAGAAATAACGATTCCAAAGTTATTAGAACAAAAATTACGGAGCCATCTATGGTGGCATAGCAACGCTGAGCGAAATAAAGTTCGAAATCTAATTAAAAATCATGTTAAAATAGAAATAACGATTACAAAGCTAATTAGAACAAAAATTGCGGCGCCATCTACTGTGTCATAGCAACACTGAGCGAAATGAAGTTTGATATCTAATTAAAAATGTTGACATTCATGTTAAAATAGAAATAACGATTACAAAGCTAATTAGAACAAAAATTGAGGCGCCATCTAGAAAAATTGAGGCGCCATAGAAACACTGAGCCTAATAAAGTGACACTCTGTTTGTTAATACGAAAGTAATGTATTTTCCCTAAAACAAAATACATATTGGAGAATTTTATATAAAAATGACATACCGAGATATTTTTAACATTCGGTTATTATAAATATATGTACATGTGTAGAATATATGTATTTTATTTTGTTATTTTTTATGTAAATATTATACACAAAAAATACAACATCAAAAGTTATTATAGTGTTTTTCTTTAAAGAAATTAATACATAATTTTTTTTTTTTTTTTTTTGTAAATTTACATTGTTTTTTTATTAACAACTAGGTAGTTTAGCATTATTTGCTTTAGATGTTGGTGAATTTTTACACCCTTTATATTAACTCGTAGTGTCTGGTTGTCGAAAAAATTTTGGGTCGATTTTAACCCCTTTCGCGTGACCCAATCGATCTGAAGCTTTGCAGGCAGGCTCGTATCAATGACAGAAATGATCTAGTAAATTTTTTTAGTGATGCCAAAACAATGGAAACTTTAAATTTTTCTACCAGATTTGATAAAAAAAAATGTACAAAGGGTTAGTTTTTATTATATTACTACCACAAAGACCACAAAAACAACAAGTCCAGTTATGGCAACAATACAACATTTAACAACAAGAACAATATAGAAACGTCATATTTTTAATTTTTTTTTAATTTTTCAGAGATTTCCCTGGACCTGTTCAACCGATTTTTATGATTTTTGAAATAAAAATCTGGTGAATCATTTTCACTGCAAAGGATCACCCTAGCTGTCCTACTGATGGCGTGATCGTGACAAGAACAACATAGAAAATCATATTTTTTCAAGACTTTTTTTAGTTCTTCATTCAAATCTCGGAACCTAATCAACCGATTTGGGCGGTTTTAAATAGCAAACTTTTCAGGATGTTAGTGAATCATTTTTTGTGTCAGCGAGCACCCCAGCTGCCCGATTGATGCCGTCATCGTGATTTCAACAGACGGACAGACGGACATCGCTATATCAACTCCGGTTGTTATAAGGATCACAAATATATATATTTTTTGGGGTCCAGAATTTTTTTTCTAATTATTACAAATGGAATGAAAAACTTATATATACCCTCTGCACACTGGGGTGGAGGGTATAATAAGAAGGTATAAAAGATAAAGGTATAAAATAAAAAGGTATTGACATTCTTTCTTACAAATATATCAAAAGGGTTGTGTATTTTATAAGAAGATATCAATACTGGTAATAGAACAAATAATGATTATTATATATAGGGTTATGGAGGACACTTTCACCTTTGTCCGGGTGGTGTAAGTTTCTAGTTCCCTTTTGTTCCCTTCCACTATTTCACTAAATTTGAAATTCGACAGAAATATAGTAGTTTAATAAATATTTCATAACTCCCTTAGTATTAAATGGTCGGGCTGTGACCACTTACAACAACTAAATACCTCAATTTTACCAACCTTGTAAAAAGGACAGCAGGTCATTATTGATGATAAAAAATCACCCTTTTCGGGGTTTAAAAAAACAGTTGAGTTTGACAGCATGCCACGCCCATAATTAGCAATAGTTTAACCTAATATTTTGGCTACGTTAATCTGGATATATTATCTAAAAAATGGCATTAAAATTTTAAAAATCGGTGACAATAAAAAAATTTCGGCCAATGAAATCAAAATTTCAGCCACAGTGCGGTGACTAAATATAAAATTGCTACAACTTGCATAGGCATTTATGTAACAAGTGAGATTTCAATATGCGTTCGCAATATTTTTGTATAATTGAAATGTTTTTTACTACCTTAAGTATTTTCTTTAGTGAAGGTATAAGATAATATATTGCGGATGGTCTATAGTAAGATGTGAAATTTGATAATAAGAATGCCCTATTTTCAGATATTTTCAAAGCTATTTCTTAATGCCATAATCGCTGCTTATAAGGCATACTAATAATTTGCAGTTGAACGTCATGGCTACTATTTTTATTGCTATCGTGATTTGGAGTTTTATGGTTTTTAAAATTTTTACTTGATTCAGTGTTAATAAAAGTTTTTCGAAAGAACCATGCTGGATTTCATTTCAAAATTCAAATTGAGGTATATCATTTTATACGGTTTTCGTTTATAAGGTACCATGAAATAATTTGGGTATCATGAAATTATTAGGTATTCACAAGGGTGTCCTAACTGTTGTATGTGTCGTATGTACTAAAATTATACGACAGTTGTATATTGTTGCTATTTTCCATACAAATAAATTTTACGACAGTACAACTTTGTGATCAATACAACTATGTGAACAGCTGTTCTTTGTTTACTATTTAATCAGCTTTTGTAGTTTATTCCAACTATTTTTTGTACGTTTCTTGAAACAATTGTAGTAAAAATTCAGGTAAGTTTTTGTGTAAAAGAACAAATATTTTACTTTGATTTGATTTTTTTTCAGATTGTTGTATATGAATATACTACAGGTAGTTCACATATATTCTATTTGATGTCTTGTATTTCTTTACAACTTATGACTTTAGTACACCTTATAAATTCCCTATATGTTTTATGGGAGCTAAATAAAGTATTTTCATATTACTGGTTTGATGAAATATGTCGCGCCCACTCATGCGATCCCTCCCATATATAATGCAGAAGTGTACAGGTGTATTTTGAGAATTTGTTGAATTTGTAGTTGGAAGCGAATTAGTTTTTGAAAACAATTATTTACGTGAAAGGAGCCATGCCTCTCGTCCCATTCCGCCCATATTTATGGCAATTCTTAGAACAGTAAAAATAACATATTACGTAAAATTTCGTTAAAATATCACATACCAAGAACATTAGCATTTTGTGGGTGCTGCCACGTCCCTTTGACCATTCCTAATCTTGTGTAACTTATACATAGAATTATTGACTAAAACGTTTATACATAAATAGAAAAATAACAACTTGAGTTTATAAAACTAATTTTAAAAAATTATGCGAAATTAAAATAGACGAACTTCATAAAGAATTAAAATTATTTTATTTCAATTCATCAAAAATGTATGAAATTTAATGTGTTAATATTTGGTCATTCAACCACTACTCCGTAGGACAGCGAATACTTGGCTCGAAATTGAATACACAGTTATTCTAGAATACTATCATCCATATGTAGCTGTGCTTTGAAAATAGCCACTTCTAAATATTCAAAGATATTGCTTTCCGTTGCCATAAACATTCTCCACACATGTTCTATGGTATTGTAGTATTGGGATTGTAGCCGATTAAAGAAAGATTTTTACGTCCTTGGGGACAACAATACGTCTTCAGCATACTCTGGTATCTAAATCCTCATCAAACTATAACGTTACTTTTTGGCTATTTCAGGAGTATCCAGACTGATTTTTTTTTCATCATTATTTTTGCCGCTCAGTTAACCATGGCATGTGAATTTTTCCATATATAAGGAAAATTACTAATTTTGCTTAAAATGCTTAGCATTAAATTAATTATTTACAATTAAAGTATTTATTGTTATTTTTGTTTATTATAGAAAGTTAATTTATTAAGGAAATTCTTTTAAAGTTCTGCAGAATTGACATGGGTCACCCATGTTGTTTAGTTGCAATATTATATTAGCTTTTGATATTTTTCGAGGTGTGTTTATAAAGTAAACTGGAATTTGTGTTTTTACATCGGTATTTGTGTATTTTGAAATATTCATATACTGACAACCCCCTCATAGTCGGTACATATTTTCATTGTGTTTTAGTTATTTTGACAAATTATTTAAATTAGATAACAAAAATAGTTTAGACATAACTAGTTTGTATTTAGTAGGTATAATTAAGTTTAATTGTTTGAACATTTGTAGGTATTCAAGAGCATTGTAAAAAAATAACAACTAAACGTTTTAGCACGGTAGTCATTTCAATTTACTTTTTTCTTCCAAAAAGTTTAAATTTTTCATAGTTTTAACTTTTTAACTGTAACCTTAGCATATTTGATGCTAAATCGAGCCTGAAATTTTATTTTATCCTGTGGATGTTATTTTTCTAAAAGTAACTTAATGGAAGACAATTTTCAGTATAAATTTTTCTTATTGACTTTTTTGATAATACTGGCACACTAATACCACATCCACTATGGCCACTCACATTAAAAACTATTCGGATGCTTCCTAACTGAAGTATTCAAAATATTGTTATACATTCTTTCCTTTCGATTATAAAATTATACACGTTACTCAACATGGAGCTAAATAGAAAGGATACGGAAAGTTTGATGTCTCTCCAAGATAACTAGCCAAGTTTTATTTCTTCGCCACAGCATTCTTCAAAACTTTAAAAAATGAATTTTCGATTACATCAACAGATATTTTGTTGCAGTTAGGAGCCATTTTTGATGGTTACTATCTTTTAGGAGAACTGAATTTTAATAAATATTACTAGTTTCATCACAATTCGGTTAACAATAAATTCGGTAGCCAAATGAATCTGTTTTCTATATGTATTTATCAAGCATTTCCTTTACTTGAGTTAAGATTTTTGAATAGTTGCCAAACGCAAACTGGAAAATGGAACTAGCTTGGTTAAGGCTAGTTTAAACTATCACACTTTGTAATACGACCTGTCAAAAAGTCGAGTATTATAAAAAAGTCGTATCATGTAAAAAGCTTATGTTATGAAATTGACAGTCTGTAGGATTTTATTTCCGAAGTCCGATGGTTTTAGAAACATTTCTAAAAACTTGCCATTTTCATCGGACTAGAGTTGTTTTTTTGGTAATATTAAAAACGAAGGTAAACAAAAACAAAGAAAGTGGAAATAACATATAAATTTCAAAATAAATTTGCTCGTTATTCTAAACAGCTGTTTTCATAAGACTTGAGTGTGATGCTGTAAATGCCCAAGTATGCAGAAATAATGTCGGTACGACTCTATGGCAGTCCGATGAATTTCATCGAATGTTTTATTTCGAAAAATCATACGACAGAGTGGTATCGTGTAAATGGGCCTTTAACGGGATCAGTGCTAATTTGAATATACTTTAACCCATTAATTCCCACTGGGTATAATTGATTTTTTATTATAAAGCGGAAGGATGGATCGACGTAAAAAAAATAAAACAGAATTATCTTCTGCAGTTTACATCAAGTATTTTATCGGTTAAAATCGCGTTTTTTTTTGTTCAGTATATGCTCGAGAATAGTGTTGTCAATTTTTGGGAAAATGGGAAAAAGAAACAACGCGCATCGTTTCCAGGAGCGTTAAACTGTCCCTTCACAAACTTCCTTTGGAGAAACGCCAGATCAAATGGATATGTGTATTCAAATACCCGACAGGCCGAGGTGTATATTTAAAATAACTATAATTTTTTGTTGTATGGAAATTTTTGTGTGAGGTGAATAAATACCCTAAAATCGGAATGTTTGTTATTTTATTAAGGAATGACGACGTATATAAAATATAAATTACTTAGCCTTAGAATTAGAAATCTCCATTTTTTTCTGGTGCAGCACCATTGTGATAATCAAGAAAGCAAGTGGGGGGATGTAGGTTCGTCTTGCAGTTTAAGCAACCGTATTCGCTTTTGACACCACACTGCGTACAACGAGTTTTCCAATGATATTATCTATATGATCACAACGCATTGCCTGAGGCCGAAACTTTACCCTGATGGTGGTAATCGTTTCGCAAACCTCCATTCGGAATTCGACGAATGCAATGTAATATCCACGCATTTACCATAGCCGCGACTAATGCATTCGTTCTTAACGGCCAATACCATTTCTATCACCGACTCTGTATTCGATAATTATTGATTGCGTTATCAAAAAAGTCTACACCTCCCATGCGATGGTTATATCGATTGACCAAATGAGGCTGACCAGCTGAAATCATTTTTTGTTGGTTTCGATCATACCTCTTCGCGCGGGCCATTCGTGTATACCTTAGAAAATTTCCTGAGAAGATAGCGACCAAAAAAGACGGAAATAAGAGCAAGAAGCATAATCGATAGACCAAATAGCAATGACTTACAGCATTATCGTTCCAACACACAGCGAGTACAGAATTGTTCGTGTCAAAACGAAAGTCAGATGTCCCGCGAGGCTTCTTTCGCATTTCTTCGATATTCATCAATGGTTCGATTATCACGAACAGTTCCCAAAGCGAAAAACGCATCATGAGATAAACGGGTCATTAGTTTGTGACTTGTGAAAAAGTTGTCAAACGTAACAGTGTGCTGTTTAATTTTTTTCAACCCTTCCCGAGAAATAATCCTTTTACCAGCGCTCATCCCGATTCCCGATTTGAACAATAAGAACGTGAGTCCTAAGCCAAAAATTTACTTTTACGACAATTATTACACTTACGTATACTAATTTTTTGTGATTTTTATAATTTTTTCACGCAATTAAATGATCACCACTGATATGACAAACTTTCTTTTGCGTTCGTACGTACACACAGGGTCTGGCTAATTGCGGGGAAGAACACACTTCTACTCTTGGTGAAGGAAGGAAAACGTCAAAAGGGAAGAACACATATTTACATTTACTAGCAGATTCCAGCGCTCGAAATTCGAGTGCAATTTCTAGGCCTTAGCAAATTCACAAACCAACACTTATTTCGTTTATTATTATTGTGAATGAAGATAACAAACTCATTAACAAATACATTAACAAATTTAATAAACACGCACATATCATATGTATAATTTTATGTATGAGCTATTAGCAACTTTAAATGCAATTTACTCAAAATAAAGGAAAAAATTAAAAAATCTGGAAATATGGTGAACAACTAAAAGGAAATACCTTTCAAATAATTTACGCTTTGTCAAAATCGGGATAAAACGGTAGAACAAAATATCGGTAACAAAAAATCGCCAAGCTTATTAACATTATAGATTAAATACTAGGGCGCATGCAAATTTGGTGCTAAATTTTGAGCGATGTTTTTTGGTAAATAAGTCAAAGTGAAAGTATCACACCATGTCGGGTATTTAAATAACCATGCTATATCTCAGATGTCCGGGCAGATAGCAAAAAAATAATTTTTTCTTTCAACTTCTATGGACTATCAGGCACACATATTAAAATTTTATCAAAATCGTGCGAGCCGATCTATGGGCGGGTCTTAATGGGTTAAGGAAGGTTCAAAAGGACGTACTTATTGGAACGATCTCGTTGTATGAAGTTCATACTCCAACAAAAACTCTGGCATTAAAGTGAAAATTTTAAACCTGATGAATACCAGAACTATTTTTCACTTATCGAAATATAGTACCATGATTATAAGGAGAGAAAATACATTTTCTTCATGAAAAATCAGAGACTTTTTGTTCCTTGCAGAGACTAAAGGAACATAGAAGAGATTATACACTTCAAAAATGTAAATAAGAGTAGAGACTGATATTGAAAAACAATGGTTAAAAACAACACCTACTAGGGTAAACCAGCTCTTAACATGAAAAATTTAACATTTCGACCAGTGGATTAAATATTCTTCCCCTCTTTGAGATTTTTAGAATATCTACTTCCCCTTATGTTAATTCCACTACAAATAAACTTCACACATAAATATTCGAAATAACCCTCAAACATAAAGTTGGAAAAGAGCATATAATAAGCTTTTCGTAGAGCTTTTGCTGCTATTCAAAAGCCAAAGACGCCACCTGTTAGAAATTAAAAGTAACGTTTTAATGGTTAAATGACATTTGAAATTTTTTTCGCTGGATTGTAGTCTTTAGTTATTATATTAAGAATAATAATCGCTATAAATATATTTATAAATTTGTGGATAATGTTTAGTTTATTCCAAGTTATTAAAGTGAATTTCTGAAAGCTTACGAACATATTCGTGAATACTTTACTTACGTCAAAAAGCTTTCTGCATTGAACCAAACAAAATATTTTAAAAAATAGCTTAGATTTTTAGCTTTTAAAAATTTCGAGATGAGAAAATAAACCAGCTATAAATTAAGATGTTACTGTCACATAAGTAAATAACAGCCCGTTATTTTTTAAACAATAGCACAATTTTCTAAAGGAATCAGGTATTCGCGAAATTCTAACTTTAAACTAAAAAAAATATTATATTGCTATATTTGGAACTTTGCTATTTAGAGAATAATTTTTTATTCTGTACAGAACACGTTAAGTCATCAGAAATTAGTAATCATTCTTTTCAAAATACTGTTTTGAATTATTTCTTTGCCACGCTATCCGTTATTAAGATGTGTTCATTTAAATATAAACAAGTATGAAAACTGTAGTCGGATACCCTATACCATGCGTTTAGAGACCCTATCTCTCAGGCCCAACTAACTGCATGTAAAAAATAAGCATAAACCAAATTTGAGTGGGATTTTTATTAATTTTTTGCTCCAAATATGAAAAATTTCATATCGGATGCTATATTTACATATATGAAGACTAGGCCCAAAAATGGAACGATCCTGACTATGTTTGGTAAAGTCTCTTGTATTTTGCAAAATTATATACAAACAAAAGTTGAGAAGAATCAGTGCAATATTTTTGTTTTTTTATAGATTTAAGTGAAGATCGGGAAGCAGCTCTATGTGGGGCCTATGACTAAGAGTTGTCCCATAGAGATCATTTTTGGACTACTGATTAATGGATGTAATAAACAGATACTAACCCAATTTGACTAAGATTTATACGATTATTTGGATCTTATGGCAATTTAAGTCGATTTCATAGGTCTGAACATGGACCGGTTCTCACCAATTTCAACAGCGTTCATCCTATGGCCGATAGAAGCTTATATACCGAATTTCATCAAAATATATTCATATTTGCGACCTGCAGTTTGATTACAAATTTTACATGGACACACAGACGGACGGACGGACGGACATCGTTAAATCGAATCAGGTAGTGATTCTGATTCGATCGGTATAATTAAAGATGTGTCTAGGTCAAATATTTTTGGTAGTTACAAACAGCAGCACAAAGTCATTATACCCAAACCACATAGTGGTATAGGGTATAAAAATATTCAATAAAACTCCGGACCCTAATTCTAAAGTATACTTTCCTAATCAAATATAAATATACTTAATTTGATGAAATTCGTATAAAAGCTCATGTCGGTCATAGGGCATGTTCAGCTTCCCTAAAAATAATCCACATGCGATCGGTTAAAGTTTGCTGTAAGATCCATATTATCATATAGGTATAGGTCAAATTGGATTTACGCTTTTTAACCAGTAATCTAAAAATTAACCCTGTAAAACCATTTAAATCAATCAAAAACCAAATATGTTACCTATATTTTTTCTCTAAATTTAGTTTGTTTCTGTTTAAGTTAAAAGCTAAGTTTTCATATATACTAATACACTGTGGAACAAATTCAGGTTGGCAAAAGTTAGGTCGATTCTGAGAGTGAGGGGTGAAAATAGAGGCTAAATTTGAAGACCCGTATCGAGGCGTTAGTTTATGTTAGTTCGAATTTTTTTTTAATCGACCTTCGAACATTGCGGTCAAATGCCGATTTTCAGCATTTTGTTTATATGGTTTTTTTTGGCTATAACTTGTCGACTAATTGATATTTTTTCAATCTGTAAATTATTGCTAGAGAAATGTGCAACAACTAAAATTTTTAAAAAAATTGATTTAGGAAATTTTTGTGGTGCTTATGAAGCAAAATGTTGGAAAAATTATTTTCATGCTTTTTTAAAGTATTTTTCACAAAACTAAGTCTTTTTTGCTTTCTGTTTGATCTATAATATGCTTCTCAGTTTCTTCAATAAATTTCATTTGAAAAGAAAATGGTCTTAGTCGATAATTTGCGTTAAAAATCCCAAAGCCATTAAATAAATAGCGCTTTAGGTAGAAGTAATTAAAAAGGGAAGTTCCAAGAATTAGGAATTAGTAAAACAACTTTTTTGTTTTCAACCACCGCACAGGTAGCGATTCAGTTAAGACTCGAAACTCAGCCGAAGCTGATGTCTTTTAATTTTCGCTCGGTCGAGATAAAATTCGCTATTAATATGTCGTACAAAATTCATCTCTTGCATCAGCATCTTGATCAACTCGCTCAATAGTTGCCAACTGAATCTGATGAGCTAGGCGAACGTTATCACCAAACTGCGCTTCCTTTTGAAATAAGATAACTATACAGTGTGCATATTTTGAATTCCTAGATTTTTCTAATATATTTGTCAGAGTGCACAATTTAAACATGTTAACGATTGAAAACTATTTTCATTTCAGGTACAGAGGAAAGAAATCTCCGGATGCAATACTCGCTGAAATTTGTTGGTGGTATAAAAACACATTTGAAGAAAAGGAAGACGAGGAAAAAGTGGAAGAAGGGGAAGACAAAGATGAAATTCCAGGATATCTGTTGGACGAAATTATCGACCTTTCTGATGATGATGACGATGACCAAGGTATTAGAGAGAGCAGTGATGTTGATCCATAGCCGCCTGCTAAACGGCAACTGGCCAAATCATTAATTTAATTTATTTTTTTACTTAAAACTTTTCATAACTAACATTTCAAAAATATATTTTTTTTTTCCATATTTTTATAATATATTTTTCAATGTTTCTTCAAGACCAACACTGAACTAAATTAGTAAATATTAAGGTGGAAAACGCAAGTTTTGTGTTATGATTGTTTTCCTTTCAAATGAAATTTATTGAAGAAACTGAGAAGCATATTATAAATCAAACAGAAAGCAAAAAAGACTTAGTTTTGTGGAAAATATTTTCAAAAAGCATGAAAAAAAAATAAGTTTTCCAACATTTTGCTTCATAAGCACCACAAAAATTTTCTTAATCAATATTTTAAAAAATTTTAATTGTTGGACAGGTCTCTAGCAATTCGTCGACGAGTTATAGCCAGAAAACCATATAAACAATATGCTGAAAATCGGCATTTGACTGTAAAGTTCAAACGCCGTGATACGGGTCTTCTAATTTAGCCTCTATTTTCACCCCTCACTCTCAGAATCGACCTTACTTTTGCTAACCTGAATTTGTTCCACAGTGATGTAATAAAGAGGTAATGTGTGTTTGTTTGTAGGAGGTAATCTCCGTAACTACTCATCTGATTTTAAAAATGTTTGATTCAATATTATGAATGGTCCTTAAGAATGGACATAAGCTATACATTTTTAGTGGGCGTGGCACCTCCCAAATAAAGTGAACTTTTAATAGCATATACATTGAATAATACGGCAGAGAGAGCTTTGCAAATGTGTATGATGTCAGCAATTATTACTGTTAGTAGTTGTGCAAAAAATGGATAAGTGGGCGTGCCACCCATACTAAGTAAATTAGTCTAAGGTCATCTATTATTAATGTGAGTAGTCGGATAAAAAATGGGTGGTATCGGACTAATGGGCGTGGCACCTCCGATACAAACTAAATATAAAAAATTATCTCGAGGACTGTAATAGTGAGAGCATTGGGGCTTTGCGTGAGCCAATAAGTAATTCATATGATTAGTCGAACAATAAAGTAGTGATCGGAGCAGCGGGCGTGACACCGCCCATACAAAGTAAATATATAATATCATATATATCAAAAACCGCTAAAGCAAGAAAATTGAAAAATGATGTTCTAAATTCAATGCTGTCGATAAGTGTTGCCGGATTTCATTTGAAAAATTCACATTTTTCTCATGGGCAGCTTACGTAGCTAACTGCAGAGTAGGAGCGCCGATAAATTTGCTAATTTTTGCATCGAATGAAAAAACAAAAAAAAAAATTGGAGATCAGAAAGCATTAAAATAAAAAAAAAATTAAATAAAATACATGTCAATAAGTCTCGGAAAGTCGCGCAGCATGACAGGGCATACTAGTTTAGTATAAAGTAGGAAATGTAAAGCAGACTGTTTCAATTCAATTCACCACTGGAGGAATCCACGCATAAAGCATATTTTTAATAAGGAAAAGAAACCAACAAATTAGAAATAATATATATATCTTATGTAAATAGCAGACTGGGACAATGGATTAAGTTTGACTCTTTTTTGTGTATCTATTTTTTTTTCTTTTTGCTGGGTGAATCATATATAAGTTTGTACCTAACTCTTATTGATAAAGATTATAGACTAATAAGATATGTGACAAAACTATTAAATAACTGAAGTGTTTCTGAAAGTCTGCAATTCTAAATTACCGGTAACTAGCAAGCAACCACAGTGAAATATACGTATCGTGTCATAATATCTCTTTGATTCTGTAATGCAATTTCCGTCGATAACTCATTCAAAAACCTTTGCTTTCAAACTCACAGCTTCATAAAAATATGAACAGAAAAACAATCCAATTTAGATAGTAACTCTTAAATTTTTTGTGAAATAATATAAAATTAATAATTTCCCACAAATATATATCATACGTACAGTCAATAAAATAACAAATTTTTCTATAACAAAAAAGGTATATTAAGTCTAAACTTCATCATATGCAAAAAAGACAACATTCAAAATAAATGATTAAAATCCTCATAATCGATAAATCCCAATTATTTCAATAAAAAATTAAAACACTTTGAGGATTAAATTATATATAAAAAAAATATACCATGACTTAAAATCTTTACAAAAAATCCTCAATAATCCATTTAAACTTGTATCTAAAGTTATTATTTGTATTATTTAAGCCAATTTAAAAACACTAAAACGATTTTTTGTTTTGAGTCTTTTTTTTTGTTTTTGAATTTTTTTTAACAACATCCACTAAATGTCCATTTAGTCGATAAAACAAAATAAACAAAAAAAAATCAGCTAATTTTTTAAAATATATACAATTTTAGTTAAACAACAACAACAGTTGAGTGGTGACATTTTTCGATAGAAACATCAGCAATATTGGAAAATGCAAACAATAATAGTTTGTTAAAGCCGATTAAAAAGCATTTAAGTTTTTTCTTATTTCAATGACAATATTATTTGTTCACTTGAATTTGTATTAAGCCAAAACAATGCAAAATTTAAGGACTTAACTACAAAGCACATAATGCAGTATCTGTTTTTTTTTTGTATAGAAATGTGAAAATTTTATATAACTCTTAATGGAAAAACTAAATTATATGAAATAAATAAAATGATTGAACACTTAGGTCGGTAGATTTTCGTAAAATAAAACAATAACAGTTGGATCTTAGTTTCTATTAAAATTAAAATATGAATTCTACCTCTAACAGATCCTGAAATATATCCCCCAAAAATGGAAAAAAAACTGCGAAGATCTGTAATAATTGTATGTATTTTCGTTTTGAATATATTCTCAAAACGCAGTAGTTATTGAGTTACAGTTACAGAGTTACAGTTACAGAGTTACCAATATCAATCTCACCATTTTGTTTAGAAACTTGTGAAGGGCAAAAATGATTAGCTCCACACAAATTAATTTATCTATAATATTAATAGACTAGGCGATTTATTGTGATCGCTGTTTTGTTCTACCGTTTTATCCCAATTTTGACCAAACGTATATTATTTGAAAGGTATTTCTTTTTAGCCATTTTGCAGATTTACAGATTTTTAAATGTTTTCCTTTATTTTGAGTAAATTGCATTTAAAATTGCTACTAACACATACAAAAAATTATACAATGCTATGTGTGTGTTTATTAAATTTGTTAATGTTTTTGTAATAAAACTGAGTTTTTTTTCTGTTGATTTGTGAATTGGCTATTATTGATAAGCATACCTTTAGGGTCTTTATTTAATGAAAAAATAAAGTTTCGAATTTCGAGGGCTGGAATCTGCTAGTATATGTAAATCTAAAATAAACCAAGCCAGAGCCATAGGAATCATCATATGATCATCATCCATACAAAATAAAATTTTTGGATATATAAAGAGGCTACATATACTACAATGGTAGATCTTACCATGATGTGTTCAGTGAATAGGGTTTTTGCAATACCACAAAAAGTGGTTGGCTTGAGGAACGCCAGAAGTATAGATAATATATAGAATCTTTTATTTGTATATCCTATGCTTTGCTTGCTATCCGTGAGATATGTATTTTCCCGAAAATAAACACATTGGAGTCATTTTATGTGTTTCTTAAAATACCAAGTAAATATTTTATTTGGAAAAAAATTAAGAAATAACTTAAATGAAATATTGTTTGATTGTACACTACTTTTAATTAAATTTTACAAAAATCACCTACATATAAGGACACTCTTAGGAAATACGTTCACAGTTTTTCCGTTTTAGCGTAAATATGTGCAAATATTGATCGCTTGAGATATATAGTTGCATTGTGTCGCCAAATGTAATCCGGTTATTTTTAAGGTTTATCCTTGGATCTAATTTACTGTAATGGCAAATGCTAACTTGACTGGGAATTGCAGGCATTTGAACTAAAATGGTAAATCTGCTGGTATGAGGGGTATTCATGGAATGAAAACATCTTCTACTTTTGCTGGGCCTGTTAATATAGTCGCTCCTATGAGATCTTTCGACATAACAGTATCAATGGATTTGTATACTTTGGAGATGCCGGATATTTGACGGTTAATGTAAACCATGAATATGTTTTTGGTGCTAATAATGCTCTTTCGCATAACCAGGATTCGTGGGGCATTTTTCGAATAATTTCCTGATAGTCTGAGGACAGCAGTTGTTCTGCAGAGGACACTAAATTGCAGAATGCTAGTTTAATGATATTTCTTCACTGATGTCTTTAACCACTTCACCATTTCCAATTTTGAGTAATTCTGCTGCATGTGTTCCAACAGTGAAACCGTTAAGCAGATACAATCGCATATTGCTGAAAAGGCTTAATTTCAGATTAATGTCATCATCTACTGTTCCTATCGGAATGACAGGCCGCCCATAAGTGCCTCGCGACTGCAGATGTTCTACAAACTTCGAGTTAAGGCCGAAATTGCACGCTTGTGAGACATGGTGCACTCGTCCCATACCAGTATTTTGCATGTTCGTAGGGAAACTCCCGAGCTATTATTTTTACGAATGCTGCAAGTGGGGGCCTCGCTCTGGGGTAATTTGAGAGCAGAGTGTGCAGTTCTACCACCGCTGCGAAGAGTTGCCGAAACCCCTGAGGAAGCTATTGCAATATTGTTGATGTTAGAGTCTTTGCGAATGTATGCCAATAAAATATTTATTAGAAAAGTTTTCCTTGTGCAACCAGGAGCATCCAAGAAAAAAAAAAGAGCTCCATCGTCTCTACTGATCTGCGTTTATTATCTTTTCAAAAACGATTTTTTGTTCGGGGAGTAATCTTGGCATCTTTTGCGCGGTTTCTGCAGTGAGGCTGTAACTTAATTCTCATGACATCCCATCGGCCACATTTAGTAATCTAACTGACCACGGAATACCAAATTGGCCTGTTTCTTTCTCCACTACCGATATCAATTTGTCGTCAATAATAAATAGAGCCTCGTTATTGATATCATCGTCAAATGTAGCATTAGAACTAATTCCTTGTCTCCTACGAAGAATGTTTTTAGATATATCATTCACGTAATCCTGCCAGATTTCCAAAGGTTTCGATAACCCACACATATCAATTAATATTCAAAAAAGCTCCCTCAGTTTCCATGGTGAAGAACATAACAGGGCCTCTTCCATGGCTAGGTCACAATGTGTGTTTCGCATTTCCGGCTATTAATGGTTTTCAAATCTGTATGACACGTTGGTCCTTTTAAAATGTTTCGAGTTGAAGTAAGTTCTATTAGTATTTAAATTACGGCTTAACCAAATGTGTTGAATATGGTAACAAATCAAATATGAATGCTTTTACAAAAGTAGATATGGCAAAAAAATTAAATGAATGCATTTACGGAAGCATTGAGATCATGTACACCAAGAAGACTCTGGTGGCCAAAGACTTAAATGGTGAAATGCCTGTGTGCAAGCAATCGATCTTATAATATTAGAATTGAGTATTCTATTGAAGGCATCACCTGTGTGCAAAATTTTCATGTAATAAGTTTAATAGTTAAGGTTGCGTAAAAATAGGTTTTATAATGTTACACAAAGTGGGCGCAAAAGGGGGTGTGTCATCCAATCAAAATCTTTACAGACTATGGCTCGTTACATTTAATGTGATTTTGTTCAGTAGTTTTGGCGTGAAAGGGTAACAAACAAACAAACATGTAATTTTTATTATATACATATATAAGGATGCAATGACGAACATTTTTCTCGGGCGTACTTGTCAGATTTCAAATTCCTTGTGTCGTGTTCTATTTGTGTACAAAGTTTAAGTGTTTATTATAAGGATTTAGTCATAAAATTTTGTAGTTTTTTTTTAATAATAATTTGAGAATTGATGAAAGGTACGTTCCGTTTCAGGGCTGCAAACTTATGTAAAAGCTTTAAAGAACCTATGAGAAGAAAACAGATAGCTTGAGTTGTGGAGATTCGATATGGATACTCTTTGGAGTGATAATATTGATCATTTTGATAAGTACTTGCATAAAATTTCGCAAATATATTGATAATTATATCATAATCATATCCAAGTTTATCAAGCTGCATAACAAATGGATAACCATTGCATTTTCTTTTCGAATTTACGAATTTGTAAAATGATTTTGAATAACTGTTTTTTAAAATTTTTAAAATTTTATAATTGCTTGTTACTCCATGGTGGACCAGTATGTTTAGAAACTGTTTCCTCTGAAACACATTTATCCATAAAAGCATAAGTAGTATTATAAAAATTATCGAGCAAAACAGTTTTTTCAAATCAAAATATTTGTTAATTAGCTTCTCATACAGTGTTGCCATTCAAAATGAAGGTACAACTAATTTCAATGGATTCAGATAGAGTTGTTACAAGTTACAAAGCAATAGTCACGGTCGTTAACAAGCACATAGTCTAGCAATTATAAATACTATTCATTCGATAAAGGGAAAATCAAAAGTTACATTTAAAAATTCATCATTCGAGTTTTTAGAGACATGAGTTACAATACAATTGACGGTAAATTAAATTCACCTTTGAATATAGGGATATGCACATCAGAATTTAATGAAGCCAGCTTATCATATTCAATAAGCGTAAATATTGTTGTCCAAAAATAAGTCCTGTAAAACCATCTTCAATCACAGTCCCCAAATAAAACTGCTTCTCGATCTTTACATAAATATTATAGAAATTTTCTTCAAATTGGTTCTGTACAGGGTTTTGAAAAATATGGTCATAATTTGTCTTTTTTACAGCTAGTCCCCATAAAAACAAGTAAGATACCCTATACCATGGATAGGGTCTCTCTTCGGTCCAACTAATTGGATATAGAAAATAAGTATAAACTAAATTTTGGGTGGCATTGTTATTAATCGTCTTTCCTTTGAATATGACAAAGTTCATATCGGATGCTATATTTATATGGGGACTAGGTCGAAAAAAGGACCGATCCTGACCATATTTGGTTATATTTTGAAAAAAAAAAAATATACAAACCAAATTTGAGAAAAATCTGTGCAATGTTTTTGTTTTTTGATAGATTTTGTGAACATCGGGAAGCAGCTTTATATGGTTGCTATGACAAAAAATTGCCATATGGGGTTTATTTTTGGACAACTGATAAATGGGTGCAATAGACACACATAAACCCAATTTGACCGAGATCTATATGATAATTTGGAAGTTGTGGCAGTTTAGATCGATCTTAGATCATTTTATGGGGACTTGCTCTGAATATGGACCGAATTTCGCCTATATCAATAGCGTTCATCCTATGGCCGACAAAGGCTTATATACCAAATTTCATTAAAATAAATTCATAAATATAATCATAGTTTGATTAAGGACGGACGGACGGACGGACGTACATCGCTAAATCGACTCAGAAAGGGATTCTGAGCCGATCGGTATAATAAAAGATGGGTCAAATATTTTTGGTAGTTACAAACAGCAGCACAAAGTCATTATACCCAAACCACATAGTGGCGATTTCTTGTGACTGATGTTTTGTTCTACCGTTTTGTCCCGACTTTGACCAAACGTATATTATTATACCCTATACCACTATGTGGTTTGGGTATAATGACTTTGTGCTGCTGTTTGTAACACCCAAAAATATTTGACCTAGACCCATCTTTAATTATACCGATCGAATCAGAATCACTTTCTGAGTTGATTTAACAATGTCCGTCCGTCCGTCCGTCCGTCCGTCCGTCTGTGTGTCCATGTAAAGCTTGTAATCAAACTGCAGGTCGCAAATATGAATATATTTTGATGAAATTTGGTATATAAGCTTTTATCGGCCATGGGATGAACGCTATTGAAATTGGTTAGAATCGGTCCATGTTCAGACCTAGCCCCCATACGAATTACCCATACGAAATCGACATAAATTGCCATAAGATCCAAATTGTCATATAGATCTTACGCAAATTGGGTTTGTATGCGTTCATTACATCCACTAATGAGTAGTCCAAAAATGATCCCTTTGACCCCATATAGAGCTGCTTCCCGATCTTCAGTTAAATCTATTAAAAAACAAAAATATTGCACTGATTCTTCTCAAATTTTGTTTGTACATATTTTTGCAAAATACAAGAGACTTTACCAAACATGATCAGGATCGGTCCATTTTTGGACCTAGCCCCTTTATAGATATAGCATCCGATATGAACTGTTTTATATCTGCAGCCAAAAAAATTAATAAAAATCCCACTCAAATTTGGTTTTTGCTTATTTTCTATGTCCAGTTAGTTGGGCCTAAGAGATAGGGTTTCTAAACGCATGGTATAGGGTATCGTATAGTCGGTCTAGACCGACTATAATTTTCTTACTTGTTTGAAATGTATTTCTTTTTAGCTGTTTTGCAGATTTACAGATTTTTAAATTTTTCCTTTATTTTGAGTAAATTGCATTTAAAGTTGCTACTAACACATACATCAAATTATATAAGCCCTGCAGGAAATGTCAATAGTGAAGCAGTACTGATTCACTATTGACTTTGTCAGTAGTACTTGTGACCAACTATACCCCAGACAATGTTATTTTCTATAGACATTTAACATGTACGTGTCATTACAAATCACAAGTGACATTGGTACTATTGATTAGGTAGTGACTAGGTAGTTCTCATGGGACCATATGTAAACATTGGAATCAGATATTCTTGTAAAAATTTGATTGTTCTTTTTCTTTTCTCTTATAACTTCGTTTACTTATTATGTTTTTCTATGTGATTTATTATAAAATATATTTTTATTTACCTTTTATATTCAATTTTTCTACATCTTGTTTTAAAACTTAAGTTTTTTGTCCAACCACGTGTTTTTAAAACAAAACTATAGAAATCAAGAAGAAACAGAAACAACTTCGCTATGGAAAATTTTTTTGACAGATAAAGTAAAGTAAATAGTGTAGACGCTGAGTTGACAATGTCCACAAAATAATAGACAAAAGTAGTGACTTGGGGACACTTGACCCCAGGCTTCCTGCAGGGATGCTATGTGTGTGTTTATTAAATTTTTTAATGTGTTTGGAATAAAAAAGAGTTCGTTTTTTGTGTTGGTTTGTGAATTGGCTATAATTGATTAGCATACTTTTACGGACTTTATTTTATGAAAAAATAAAATTTCCTAGAATTTGCGCTCGAATTTCGAGGGCTGGAATCTGCTGGTATTTATAACTATGCAACTTAAAATTGCTTATGCTTGCTCGTTATATCCAATTTTGATATCAGCAAATTTGGATCTAAGACCCTTTCTCAAAACTCACGATGGAGGTTTTCGTATAGTCGGCCAAAAGCAACTTTAATTTTCTTATTTATTTTTATTTTTTAGTTTCCTCTATACCTTTGAATAATGTAAAAAAATTTATTAAATAAAATAAATCACTTAATTTCTCAACAAAAAACGGATGTGTCGAACAAATTGAAATGTCATTTTATTGGACAATAACAACGTAATATATTTTATATTATATTATATTTTAACATTTTTTTATTTCTGTACTAAACTTTTTTAACTGTCACTATATAACAACATTCTGAAATTGAATTTAGATCTAATACACACATACAAGGAAAAGCTGAATATGTGCTTGGGATTTTTCACGTTGTTCTTTCTTACATTCTGTGTTCATACGCTACAGGTTTTTACTATTTGATAGTAATATAATATGTTTTCCATGCATCGACATGAACACACATATTTTTTTATTTTTTTTTTTCCTTATGAATAGTTGATGTTGCCATTTGAACTTTATATTTACTCTATTACTATATTTACTAATATTGAATTGTAAGTAGCTGAATTGAAATTGTTAAGCAGCTTTTTTCTATTATTATAACAGAAAGTAGCGAGAGATTAATAGAGAGATACCTATGTAAGTATTTCTACACTTCAAGTAATTCGATAAATATTGAATTAAACATAAAATGTCATAAAAATACGGAAAACTATATACTAATACGTGAAGGAAAATTTTCAAATCCCTTTTTAAGCTAAATGCTGGTTCATATGGAAGAGAAATGCGGAAAGATAAAATTTTGCACAAAAATGTCTTAAAAATATATTAAATTAATAAAAATAAAATATTTATAATAATTCGTTACGCCCTGTTAATGCGAATGCTTTAAATTGTATATCACACGCCCTGTGTTGAACTGTGAATTGCTAAAATTGATTTGCATACCTTTAGGTATAAATTTTTTTATACACATACATATATAGATTAAAAAAAAATTGAATGCAAAAGTAATATATTCCAGAATTTGCAGTCGAATTTCGAGTGCTGGCTTATACTAGTTAGTATCAATTGGTGCAATGGAAATGCAAAAAGTTTCTTGTACATAAAATTTTTTATTAATCCATAATTGAGTGTGATTTCTTATATTAACATTTTTAATTTTTTTCTTTCTAAAAAGCTTTATCTATTCTTTGAATAAAGCCCTAAACACAAATCTACAAGCAAAACAACTTATCATTTCGCAATTCACAATGCACAATACAATAAATACACACTGATTCTCCTGTCATATGTTCATAAATACAGCTAATTTTCCTGTCATCTGATTTTTCTCGCACAGAAAATAGAATAAATTCTATTTCCCTTGCGACTGTTTTTACAACCTAAGTTGGCATTTTACATTTTCCATTTTTCGTTTTTTATTTTTATTAATTTTTAATATTTAATTTTAATTATAAAAAAATATATGGTAAAACTTGCTTAGGCCATTGTGACATGTGCAGTATTAATATACACACAACTGTAATGACTTCAACAATACGAAGAATTACAACATTACAAAATGTGTTAAGAAAAACAACAAACACACTGAAAATTTTTATTTTTTCAAAGTTTCATTCATAACTCTTGAGCCCTTTGACCGATTTTGACTATATGAAATAGCTACTCCTGTGGATGTTAATAAACGATTTTATACCAAGACGAATGGTCTAGCTTAGATATTGACGGCACGATCGTGATTTCCACAGACAGACGGACAGACGGTCATCGCTAAATCCACTTCCCTAATTATAATGATCAAGAAAATATATTGTTTTGGGGTCTCCGGAATTTATTTCGAGGTGTTACAAACGGAATGACAAACCTATATATACCCTCTGCCACTGAGATGTGTAGGGTATAAAAATAATGGTAACTTGAAACAACGTAACTCATTTTTTAGGTAACGCCAGTAAATTTAAATTTAAATAACCTTTAAGTTGTGCTAATATTATTTTTTTTATACACTCAACAGTTTCGGAGTTATTCAGAATGAAATGATGAAAAAATAGATTTCTAGCGCAAAATTTAATTTTTACAAAACTCATATAAAATCAAAATTGGCAAATCATGGCATTTATTACTGTTAAATCATAACGAAACATAAACGTGAAAATCTATGAGTAAATGTTGATTTTATTCTTAATAAGTGAAGGTTTTGGTTTTGACAAAAATTGCGAATTTTTATTTAGTTTATTTACTTTTATTGAATAGGTTTTGCAACGTTAAATAAATAATCTAAAAACAATTTAGACTTGCTTCGCTTTCAATGATTTATAAATATAAGCTAATAAGGCTTAACGTGTTAATGTAAATAAAACCAATGAATTACATATTTAACCGAAGGTTCGTCAATGGTTTGTTGATTTATTCAAGGTTTTTATACCCTATACCACTGTGTGGTTTGGGTATAATGACTTTGTGCTGCTGTTTGTAACTACCAAAAAAATTTGACCCAGACCAATCTTTTATTATACCGATCGACTCAGAATCACTTTCTGAGTCGATTTAACTACGGCCGTCCGTCCGTTCGTCTGTGTGTCCATGTAAACCTTGTAATCAAACTACAGGTCGCAAGTATGAATATATTTTGATGAAATTTGGTATATAATCTGTTATCGGAACATTGTCATGTTTCACTTAATGTTCCATCGTTAGTAGCAATGTTTCCGGTTAAAATCCATGTTTCAATTTTGGTTCCTCAAATATCAAATTATTTTGATATTTTATGTTTCCAAACTCAATGTTCCATCGTTTGTGTCGATGTTTATAGTTTTTGTTCTCTTATTTCATTGAAAACAGTCGTTTTGTAATGTTGTTTTGTATATCGGAGTAAAGAAAATAAAAGAGAGGCGAAAATTACGAAAATTTAACATAATGAAAATTTGAAAAATTTTATAAAAATGAATAGTGATAATGAAAATTTGAGGAATTTTATAAATTAATATAAAAATTTATAAATTAATATATTTTAAAAATTTTAATGTGGAATATAAAATTTATTTTCTTCCGCGTATATTTGTTTAGTAGTAGTATATTCAATAAACACACAGAAGTGATGTTGCGTTTTTGGTTCCATCGTCTGTATTTAGAAATGGAAACTTGTTTTTCGCATGTTTCTCTTAATGTTGCATCATGTGTACGCAGCATTAGGTTGTCTTGCATTAAAATTCATTAATCTTCCTGGTGACATATCTTTTGCGTACCAATTAAAGTAGATTCTGCCGTTTTTCCTAGGTAGTTTAGTATCCAGATATGCAAGTTCCCCATTATTTTTGGATGATATTTATTGAAGGCATCTAGGATTTCGTCTCTGCCATCAACATTAATTATGGCTAGAATGTCATCTACATATTTAGTTATGTATTTTAGATGAATATTTTTATTTTTTAATTCAGCAAACTGTCTATACAACTATATCCGCTATAGTAATTGAAAGTGGGTTACCCATTGGCATTCCAAAGATCTGATTAAATATTTTATTGTCATATATAAAGTAATTATTGTCCGTAAGACAAAATTGGAGTATCCGTAAAAATTTTGATTTTGGTATTTGTGAAAATTTCTTAATCGTGTCCCATTTTTCCATTATGTTTCTAATTGCCGTATGTACAGGTATATTTGTAAATAAAGATATGACATCAAATGATATTAAGATCTGGTTATCATCAATTTTCATTTCCTTTAATTGCGATTTTAATTGTGCCGAGTTTTTTTTATGTTGTAAGTGTCTGAAATAATGTGTTTAAGTATTTGCCCTACATATTTAGAGAGCTGATAATAAGGTACGTAGACGTGTTTCTATCTTGTGTATCTTTGTGCAATCGCTGAGGAGCATTGTAATTGTCCTTTTTCCCATCCATCAATACCATTTTCATATGGTAATCATTCTTATACATTTTTACCGTCTTATTTCCTTTATCCGCTTGAATAATAATGATATCGTTGTGCTCTCTTAAAAAATTTTTTGTTAGAATGAATTTTTATTTTGAGGAGTTTTCAATTTTTCTTTTCAACGCTGTGATATTATTCGTTAATTTAGTTCTAACAATATTCTTCTCTTTATCTATACTGTCATCCATTGCCTGTATACCTTGTTCCACATCCGCAATAATATGCAGTGGTGAAAAATTATATCTTTCAACCAGTGAGGCAAATTTTTTCCCTAAGGATAACATCCATTTACACTCTTCGGGTATATTTAGGTCTGTTTTATTATTATTTATTTGGTATTATAAGAGGCCCCAACACAGTTAAGTTATATAGGCCAGTTAATTTTACATAGTGACTTATATTCTATTTAATATATACATATTTACATTATTTTTTTTATATACATATGTGGATTTAAATCGAATTATAAATATTTATTTCAGTCAAGAATTTTTTAATTTTTTCAAATTCATTTTCTCTTAGAAGGATATTAATGTTATTTATTTTATATTTTGAACGTTTGCCCTGCAGAAGATTGCATTCATTAAATATGTGAGAGATGGTTAGCATTTGCCCGCACTCACAACATGGGGGTTGTGTCTTATTAATAATATATTTATCTGAAAATAAAGAATGACCTATTTTAAGTCTATTTAGCTTAATAAAGTCAGTTTTTGGTATATTAGGTATTCTAAATTTGTGCGATATGTTTTTTTGAATTTTAAATAATTTTGTTTCGTTATTATCTTTCCATAAATCATTCCAGATGTCAAAAAATGTATTTTCCAATGTATTGCCTGTAGTCTGAGTATTGAAATTTATATTCAGTAGATATGTCATTTTTTAAAGAGTTTTTGGCGAGCTGGTCAACTTTCTCGTTTCCACCTATGTTTAAGTGGCTAGGTACCCATAATAGGGTAATTTTATGATTATTTAAGGAAGTTATTAATGTCCATATTTGTTGTATAATCATGTTGTTGTTAAAAGGATCTTGTAGTCCTTCTAGGGCGCTTTTACTGTCAGATATAATAAGTGTTTTTTTAAAAACGTTTTCAAGATTTTCTAGACATGTTTTAATTGATAATAATTCACTGGAATATATAGAGGAAAGATTATGAATACGCTTTGATATGGCGATATTCTCACCAAAAACTGCAAAGCCAGCTTTCTCGTTCATAACAGAACCGTCGGTAAAAAACTGACTATGATTTGAGTATTTGATATTAACTAATTCCAAGAATTTCTGTTTAATTTCAAAAGAGGTCATATCTCGTTTATTTGTATATGCAAGGGAGAAGTCTATTATAATATTTGAAAAGCTCCAAGGTGGTATAAGAGAGTTCGTTATGTTTTCTATATTATTTGTATTAATTGTTTGTTTTGAAATAACTTTGTTGAACTCTTCATGAGCCGTTACATAAAAGGGTATATATTTTTTGTTTTTTTATTGGAGTCGGAATTGGTTAATTTTTGTCGTATCAGTGATTTTTCCGTATAGCGGATGATTTTGTAGCGAAAATATTTTAAGTGTGTAGTTGAGCAAAAACTTTAATCTTCTCAAGTAAAGGGGTGGGCATGAGGCTATAACTTGTAGGCTTTTAGCTGGACTGGTTCTAAAGGCTCCAATAGAAAGTCTTATTCCTGTGTTTAGGATTGGTTCCAATGTTTTTAAGTCTGTATTGGTGGCAGATGAATATATTATTGACGCGTAGTCTATGGTTGGAAGAAAAATAGAGCACAATATTCTAAGAAGGGTTTTTGGATCAGATCCTACTGAGAGCATCTTAGCATTTTAATTATATTTAGCTTGGAGTTAGCCTTAGCCTTAATGTTCCGAATGTGGGTCTTAAATGTTAGTTTTTTGTCAAAAGTTAATCCTAAAAATGTATGTTCTGCTACGAATTTTATATATTTACCGTATAGTTTCAAGGCTGTATTGTTGGGGATCACTTTATAACGTTTGGAAAAATGTATTGCTACAGTCTTTTCATCATGAAATTGGAAACCATTGTATCGTTCCATTTTTCAAGTTTTTTAATAGTTGTTTGGAGTTGATTAATTATAACAGAGGCTTTTTTTACCCGGGCAGTAAATGACAAGGTCGTCTGCATATAGTAAGGCCTTTACATCTTTATGACAGTTATTTAAAATATCATCTATTGCCAGAAGGAAAAGTGTAACGCTAAATACGGACCCCTGGGGGACGCCGTTTTCAAGGAGATGATAACTTGATGTTGTGTTTCCAACCATGCAACAAAACGCACTCTCATATAAAAAATTTGAAATGAAAGCAGCCATGTTTCCCCGTATTCCTGCCGAATTTATTTTCTTAAATATTAATTGTTTCCAAACACAATCATACGCTTTACGTAGATCAAAAAATGCAGCTATTAAGTCCTTTTTTTGAGAAAAACTTTCCATAATGTCAGAGTGTAGTAACGCAAGGCTATCAATTGTTCCTCTACTTTTTCTAAAACCGGATTGGTTGACATTTAAGATTTTATATTTTTCTAAATAATAAACCAATCTTTTATTAATAATTCTAATTTCTAATAGTTTGCAGAGGCAATTTGTAAGTGAAATTGGTCTGTAGTTGTTTTTATTTGTACTGTATTTCCCTGGTTTTAAAATAGGGATTACTATAGCTTTTTTCCATTTACTTGGGAACACCTGTTTTTCCCAAATACTGTTATAAAAGTCTAAAAGTTATTGTGTAGCTTTTCCATCTAGGTTTTTTATCATTTCATATCTAATATTATCTGGCCCCGGGGATGTCCCATGACATGATCTCAGGACAGATTTTAGTTCAGATAGTGTAAGTCTGTTATTATATGGTTCGTTATTGTTTGATACTTCAATAGGAGAATTATTTGTGCTACTGTAAAGTCTAAAATTAGTTGAGTAGTTTATAGAAGACGAATTTTGGGCAAAACCACTGGCTAAGTAGTTAGCGATATCTTTTCTATCTGTCAGTAAAATATTTTTGTTTTCTAGTGCTGTAATTTGACTAAATTTAGAGGTCCCATTTAGTGATCGAATTTTTTTAAAAACTTCAGATGATGAAGTTCGTAAGTTTATAGTATCGCGGAAATCATTCCAGGATTTTCTTTTACTTTCTCTAATAGTTCTGCGTGCTTCCAATTTCGTTTTAAGGAATTTAGCCAGGTTTTCTGAGCTTGCATTCCTTTTAAATAGCTTTAACAGTTTTCTTCTTTGTTTTATTAATATTTTAATGTTTTCATTCCACCAAGGGACTTCTTTTCTGGTATGGTTTGTCTATCTAAGTGGTATTGCTTTATGTGCCGCGTTTAAAATTGTTGTAGTAACATATTTTTCGGTTACATTTATGTCGCTGAAACTATCTAAAGTTTCCGTAAAACTACAATTAAAATTTTCCCAATTTGCACGCTTTATATTCCAACTAGACCTTCGTTCGAAGTTTGGAGAGTGTCCATTTATTGAAATAATAATTGGGTAGTGATCGCTTGAATATAGATCGTCACTTATATTCCATTCAAATAAGGCTTAGATCTCTATTGCTAAATGTTTTATGTGCAAAACTAAAATGTGTTGCGCAGTTTATGTTATTTAAAATATTAAGATTATTTGCGTCTATAAAAAATGCGACAGTATTTCCTCTTGTGTCGGTTTTTTTTTATCCCCAAATATGGTTATGAGAATTAAAATCACCTAGTAGGAGATATGGAAAGTCGAATTGTGATATTAAATTGTCAAGGTCATTTTTGGATAGATTTTCAGAACCAGGAAGATATATGGAGCAAATAATAAAATTAATTGGGAATTTTATTTTTATAGCCACAACTTGGAGTTGTCAAATAACAGGTAATTCTTCACCATCAAACATATTATTGAGATAAATACAAGTACCACCGTGGGCATTTGTATTAGAGCAAACATTTTTAAAGAAACAAGTGAAGTTTTTAAGTTTAGAATAATAATTGGATTTAAATCTAGATTCTTGAATACATATAGCAAGGCAATTGAATTTTGATAATAAAAGTTCAATTCATCAAAATGATTTAAAAAGCCGTTGCAATTCCATTGTATTATTTTATATTGACTACTCATCACTAATGCTGGAACAACTGGATGTGTCGTCATCTATATCCATTTCATTTTTTCCAATTGGGTCGTTCGATTTTATATATGATGTGTTTGTTGAGTTTTCTTTCTTCTTTTTTACTGCGCTTAATATTTCACGTTTTTTTCTCTTTGATAAATTTTTAGGTAACAACTCAATTTTTGATCCATCTGTTTTTGTAATTTGGCGAACTGTGGAGGGGGGGGACTTTGTTTTTGGTGTTGTATTATTATTATTTGGTTGTTTATTTGCAGTGGTGAGTTTTTTGTTTTCGCTGTCTTGGCATTTGCATTCGCAATTACACGATTTTACAACATTAGAATATGTTGCTGGAAGTTGGTTCTGTCTATCATATTCTTTTTGTGCTTCTCCTATAGTTTTTTTTGTGTTATTTTTATTTTTTGAATTGCATATTCTTTTTTATAGAGAGCACACTCTTTAGAAAAGCTGTTGTGTTGTTGTTGACAATTTCCACATTTTTCCGGTTTGTCACACTTTTCACGATGACCAGTCTTATCCACACTTGTATGATCGGTATTGCCACAATGTGGGCAAATTTTTACTTCAGATGAGCACCTTTCTGATACGTGTCCAAACTGGAAGCACATAAAGCATCGTAGAGGATTTGGTATATAAGGTTTTATTTGGGTTGATAAATATCCCAACAGAATTATTTCTGGCAAATCACACACACTAAAAGTCACTATGTACAAACCAATATCGACAGTTGTCAGTTCCTTAGTTTCGCTGTTTCGTTTTTTTAATCTTTTAATATCAGTGACATTTGGGTTTTGCTCTTTGATTTCTTTTAAAAGTTCATCATCAGACAATTCTATAAGATCGTTGGAGTAGAATATTCCTTTAGATTTATTAAGGGATTTATGCTTCTAAACTTGTACGAAAATTTCAATGGATAATATTAGCATTTTAATTATTTTATTCGCTTGTTTTCCATTAAAACATTGAATAAGTAGTTGTCCTGACCTTAGTTTTTTGCAAAGTTTGACTTTGCCTCCAACAGTATCAATTGAGCGTTGAATAAAAAAGGGTGATACGTCCGATAATCCTTTGGCCGCTTTAACTCCTGCCCTGCTCATTAAGAGGAAAACAGGTAAAAGAGATTCGGGGTTTTCTACCTTTTTGTCCCTATCAAATAGGAGCCCCCCATTATGGGAGTTAAATCAAATGTGCACGTTACAGTTGCGATTTGTCACCAATTTTTTTTTTTTTTTAAATTTTGTACACGCGTAACTAAAACGAGTTTTGATTTTGTTTTGAAGTTTTTTTTTTTAATTGCTTTCCGTTTTCTGAAACTCAGTGTGCACTCAATGAGAGTATAAACTGAACTGAGGTCTGTTTTATTTACAAACCAATTGTCATTAAAAACAAGTAAGAGTGTTAAATTCGGCTGTGCCGAATCTTTGATACCCTCCACCTCGGTTTGAGTATTGATAATAAATGTAAACAAAATATTGGAAAAAGTAAACAATTTGTTAAACTTAATACCAAATTATTTCAGAAAATTCTTTGGGTTGGTTTTCGTCTTTTCTATTATTTCGGATTTATTTCGGTGTTTGCTTTTTGGTCATCGTGGTTGCTGATCGGCATGCATTTAGGTTATATACCTATATGCATGCGTTTCCGGTTATATGACATAACTTCTCGTTTAATTTAGTTTTTGCTAATTAAATAGCTCGCCCTAACCTCCATTGCAAAGGTAATGGTTGTGTAGAGTGGCTATATGCATTAAATCGTGCTAATTGGAGATGGCTGTATAGCTTCTTTTAACTGGCCAAATATTTCTTCATTGTGGCCATATAGGTCGGATGGAGTAACAAAATAATAACCAAAAAAAAAAAGCTCTCTCAACTTTTTTTAAAATATTGCCATATTTTGAAAACATAGAGAATAAATTTATAATAATAAATAATCAAATTAGGGATGAAAAACGCAAAAAACGAAAAGTCCCAAACATTTTAAATAAAATAATTTAATGTTATCTTTATTTTCTGAAAAACTTCAAATTTTCATCCAAAAAAAATTGTGAAAATTTATATATAAAAAATAACATTCTCGTAAAATTACGTTTACTTATGTAACAATTTTTATTTAGCAATTCTTAAATATCATTTGAGGTTTTCTTAAATTCATTGAATTTAAATTAATATCGACAAATCTGTTTTTCTATATATTTAAATTGTAAAGGAGTGGCATCTCTGTCAAAATAAGCGAAAAACACAAAGAAGAATAGAAAAAAACAAATTACTTGGTGTTTGACAGGGTGATTTTATGTTTATGTTTAATATCTATATTTTTTTACTAATATTTCTGTTTATTTATTTCAAAATAAAATAATGAATTGAATATGCTATTTAATTTTTTTATTTATATAAAAAAGTTTTTTAATTAAAGCAAAATATTTTCACTATTTCATGATTTTTATTTATGTATGACGACATTTCAACCTAAAAATTTAAGTTTTTATCGATTGAATAAACAACACAAAAATGGTTGTCGTTTAGATAACAACAACAGCTGACTTTAACAATAGCGAATATCGTTTAAAAATTTTACTGATAATTTTGCAATTTTTTTTTTTTTTACGATTCGACTATCGTTAAAAGAAGTTACTGAATCGCGTTACTGAAAAGTTATTAATATCTCCTGAATGACAATATTTTTTTTAAATGTAAACATTTTTAAATGTAAACATATTTCTAAATTTAAAATTATTATTTCCGACGTTTTGATATGATTTTCTGAAATTCAATTAATATTTTCTAATTTATAATTGGAAATTTTATTTTCCGTTTTTATTATAATTGATATTTTCTTAAATTTGAATGGAAAATTTAAAAAGTGAAATTTTGTATTTATGTGAATAATAATGCTTTATTAATTATAAACAATTTTTAAAAATTAGATGTAATCGCAATCGGATATTTTATAGGTAAAGCAGAATAATAGTTCTATATAACTATGTAGAACTGTTTTGTAAGCAAAAAACTCATTGACGAACTCGGTAACTCTATTTTGTAAAGACAACAAAAAGTTAAAGGTGCTATTACATGATGTGTTTTTTACATATGTACTGTCAAATTTTCCCACAACAAAAGTTGTACACATCGTGTGATACATATGAAACATTGTTTATGTACAATACATGAGGAAAGTCACATTTACATTTTTCAATTAGAACAGGTTCTATTTTTGCATGACAAACATATGAAAATACAACACTGCTTGTGGCGAAAGAAAAACAGAGTAAATTATAAAGATTAATATTGAAAGAAAAATAAATTGTTCAATATTAATTAACAATTAAAAAATATATAACTTTTTTCACAATAAATTTTTGTAAATTCACAAATTAAATAAGCTGTTGTTTACATTTAGAAGTTATGTCATACGGAAATACATATGCACGTGTGATAGCAAAAATTATGAGTCGTATGTAAAAGACAATTTTGACAGACATGAGGATTTTCGTATGGATAAAAAAAATGACAGTACATATGTAAAAAACACATCATGTAATAGCACCTTTAATATGCCAAACTTATGTTCATATTTGTAAAAGAATAATGAAAAAACGTATGAAATAAAAGACCAGCCCGTGTATACTCTTAACATTGTTCTGTATGATATCTAGTTGAAAATATTAACATTCATGTTAAAATAGAAATAACTATTGCAAAGCTAATTAGAACAAACAAAAATTATGGCGCCATCTACTGTGGCATAGTCACGCTGAGCAAAATGAAGTGACACTCTGTTAATGCAAAAGAAATGTATTTTCCCCACAACAAAATACTGCAGAATTTTATGTAAATAAAATAACCGATTTATTTCTAACATGCAGTTACTATGAAGATACATACATACATACATATATATAATATATGTATATTATTTGTATTATTTAATATGTGTATGTATGTATATTTAAATATTACACACAAAAAATACAACATCAAACGTTATTTTTGTGTTTTTCTCTTTAAATAAATTAATACATAAATTTTTTTGCTAAATTTACATTTGGGCAATTCACAACAGGTGTTGTATATTGTATGTTGTATTGAAATACACAATACAATCATTTGTTGTGAACACTCAGTTGTATTTTCATATTGTAAAACGCTTTCTTCAGTAATTTTCGATCCAACGAGGAAAGATCGCTTCGTCGCTTCTGCTATTTTGTATAAGAGAAAACACTTGTCAGTGTTTGCTTTTTGGTCGTGAGATATACCCTGGAGTTTTAGTTACGTACCTCTTGCATTTTCATTTATAATGAAAAAAAAAATGTTAAATGTTTTGGTTGGTACTGAAAGAGAAAATACATACTAAAAAAATATAAACATTAATTTTTATATAAATAAACTTATCGATGATTTGCGTTATTTGCATTATTTGCCGTATTTTATTTTATAATTATTTATGCTGATAATATTCTATGTATTTGTTTTTTCTTTTTCATAAAAACTGGCATTCACTTGGAACTGATATGATATTATATACAACATTTACTAAACATAGCAAATGAAGTTGGATCGTGTATCAGATTTTTCAGTGAAAATTACCAACAACAATTTTACACTATTGTAAAGTGATACACGATACAACGATACATTACCCACTGTGAATTGCCCAATTGTTTTTTTTTTTATTATTTGCTTTAGATGTTGGTGAATTTTTACTCCCTTTATATTAACTCGTGTCTGCTTGTCGAAAAAATTTTGGATCGATTTTAACCACTTTCCCGTGACCCAATCGATCTGAAATTTTGCAGACAGGCTCGTGGCAATGACAGAAATGATCTAACATATTTTTTTAGTGATGCCAAAACAATGGAAACTTTTAAATTTTTCTACCAGAGTTGATAAAAAAAAATGTACAAAGGGTTTGTTTTTGTTATATTATTACCATAACGACCACAAAAACAACAAGTCCAGCTATGAAAACAATGCAACATTTAGAATAACAACAAGAACAATATAGAAATATCATGTTTTTAATTTTTTTTTTACTTTTTCAGAGATTTCCCTGGACCTGTTCCACCGATTTTAATGATTTTTGAAGTAGAAATCTTTCCATGAATTTGGTGAATCATTCTCACTAAAAATGATCACTGTATCTGCAGTATTGAGGGCGTGATCCTGCCAAGAACAACATAGAAAATTATTTTTTTTCAAGACTTTTTTTAGTTCTTCATTCAAATCTCGGGGCCTAATCGACCGATTTGGACGATTTTAAATAGCAAACTTTGCAGGATGTTAGTGATTCATTTTTTATGCCAACGAGCACCCTAGCTGCCCGATTGATGCCGTCATCGTGATTTCCACAGACGGACAGACGGACAGACGGACATCGCTATATCAACTGCGGTTGTTATAAGGATCACAAATATATAAATTTTATGGGGTCCAAAATTTTTTTTTCTTATTATTACAAACGGAATGACAAACTTATATATACCCTCTGCACACTGGAGTGGAGGGTATAAATAAAGCCATGAAATCTAAAATATTTTTCTCTCAGTGTACTTAACTTTTTTTTTAAGTTTTTGTTTTCTGTTATGTGCTTTGATCTGTCTATTTGCCTACCAACAAATGTTGTGTAGTCTTCCTCTGTTAGCATATTTTTAATACCAGGTCCCTATTCCACAAAACCACTTAACAACTTTTTACTTTGCCATTATCAAATTGCATTTCCTCAATATTCTTTGCAAATCTCACTTTGCACTCTTTGCAAATTTTTGCAAAGGTTTTGTACTCTTTGCAAATTTTTGCAAAGACTTTTTACTATTTGCAAAGTCTTTGCACTCTCCTGCAAAGTAAGTGAGCAAAGTGTTCCACAAAGCATTTTATCATCTTTGCATTTCTGTCTTATCACTTTTCACCTTGCGTTGTGTTTAATATCAATATTCTAAACAATCAAAATATATACGTATTGCTTTTTCACTTATACTCTTGGATTTGTATTTAACGTAGATTTATACTTAGTTAATTTGGCAAATCTGCAATATAGTAGTTATTTTACATTTACTTCCAATGAATTATCATATCTTTAAGTACTATTGTGAATGAAATGAAATATATGATTTATTTGTACTTAACGTTAACTAACTTGTGAAACCTTTTAAAAAATATTGAAAAATAATAAAAGTCACTTACTTTGTAACCAGCAACTGAAACGGTGGCCCACCAACATCTCTAAAAACATCTCTTGTTTTATAATAAAGGAAATACCTAATAATCTCTGTAATTAAATCTCTCTCTTTTTGTGTTATTAGTTTTATTTATAATTATTTTTATGTATTATTATTATTCTATTTTGTAATATTTGTAATTTTTCTAAATAAACAATAAGTGAATTTCATATTTTTACTTCTTATATTATTTATTTTCTGAGATCTTAACTTCAAACCCCAAAAATGCCCCCAATAGAAACAACGTGTTGGTATTAGGAAAACTATTGAAGTAAGCCTTTGCGTTCTACTCGCATGATCCATATTATTAAGGGCATCAATTTCTTATTCAGCATTTTCCAGATCTAATTCTCCAGATCTAATACTCCTTTTGATGCTACGGGCAATATTGTGTAAGATGGCACAAACAATAACTACCTTTCCAGCAAACTCAGGCCTCAGTCGCAAATAATTTAGACACGGGAATCTTTCTTTTGCGGCAACGATTAAAAGCCTCTTCAGCAGGGTTATCGGGATTTCGGCGTAGTGGTGGTATTAACCAGTTTTTCAGTCCGTAACCACTATCACCCCCAAACAACAGCATCCAGAAATGGTCTCCATCCATTGTCAAATCTTTGGCATACAGCCGAATTCCGTAACACCCTTGATCATAAACGCTGCCCGGCCAACTTGCATTTCACTGTAAAATATGAAGTCTGGCCCGTATATCATCATCACTTTCAATGAGTGGTTTCCAGGCCGGTCTACATATCCTTCCTCGTGCAATGTGGGCGCGATAATTTTAATGACTGTGTCATCCACGCATCCACACACACAAGGGAATCCACCCATCATAAAAACCTTTGCAGCAATACCACTGACGTCATCGGACCACCGTACTGTGTTTTGCGTTAAAACGTCTATTAGAACATCGACAACTCTGTGGATGGTTCTGCAAACTGTTGATTTTGCAACACCATGCACAGCTGCAACTCCATGGTACTGGCAACCATTTCCGTGCCAATGAAAGCAGTACCAGTTGATTTTCTGCGCATATCTGCACTGCGTATTCTGCTCTAATTGTTCTCCAATTTTATATAAAATGAAATCAACTTGGATTTGATTTAAGCGAAAGCCCTCTTTAAAATTAAAGTTTTGTAGTTCCGAAAAATTAATTCGGTCTTTATAATTTGTTGTTATAACCGAGTCTTCAGTATGGTCGAACAAAAACTCACGTCTTAACATTTTGAAAGCTTCACTAGTTATAACAAATGAATTTGTGAAGCGATCGTTCATCTTGCAAATTTTTGTCAAACATATCAAAATTTACTTTGCAAAAATAGAATTTACAGTTTTTGTGGAACGAAACAGCATAATTATTTGCAAAGTCTTTGCAAATTGCACTTTTCAATATTAACTTTGCACTTAGCACAACGTACGTGGAATAGAAATTTCAAAGAGAATATAAAAATTGCAAAGACTTTTCAAATTACACTTATCATTTTCAACTTATCACTTATCAAATTTTATAGTTCTGAAGAACGTCAAGTTTTGTCAAGTGAAAAGTTGATAAGGTGTTTTGTGGAATAGGGCCCAGTTTGAATATGATGAAGTTTGGGTTTGACTAGTTTAATGTTGGCCACTTTAATGAAATTAGCTTGACTATACAAAAAAAATTATTACACTTTTAGATATTTAGCGATTTTTGGATAGGGTTTAAGTAAATCACGAATGTCTAGACTAAGCAATTTTCCTAAAAGTTCGCAATAATCAATCGAAATGACTTCCAGGCAGATTTCTCATCGGGTGATGGTAATGTCTGAAATGTAGGGCTTCGTAGTGGTTTTCAAATTTGTGTACCATTCAAAACTCTTTCAAAAATTTTTCCCATAGAAAGCTGTGTGAATATCACAGGGGCGATGTATTAACACCTAGTAATTAATTAATTTTTTTAAAATCAAACAGAAAGCGTCATCTATGTATTACTTATAGTAATCAACTGTTCTGCTAATATAAAAATATTTATTATTATTTATTATTTTAACCGGTTAATTTTTTTTTTCGTTTTTTATTTTTCATTTTTCGTTATTCATTTCTGATTTTTCATTTTTTCAATTTTCATTTTTCGTTTTTCATTTTCTATTTTTCATTTTTCAGTTTTCATTTTTTATTTTTCTTTTTTCATTTTTAATTTTTTATTTATCATTTTCATTTTTAATTTTTAACTTTTTATTTTCCATTTTTCATTATTTATTTTTAATTTTTTAGTTTTCATTTTTTATTTTTCATTTTTTATCTTTCATTTTTCATTTCAAATTTTTAATTTTTTATTTTTAATTTTCCATTTTTCATTTTTCAGTTTTCATTTTTTATTTTTAATTTTTCATTTTTCATTTCTTATTTATCAGTTTTCGTTTTTCATTTTTTATTTTTCGTTATTCGTTTTAATTTTTCATTTTTCATTTTTATTTTTTCAGTCTTAATTTTTCATTTTTTATTTTTCATTTTTAAATTTTTTTCGTTTTTCGTTTTTCATTTTTTATTGTTCATTTTTCATTTCTTACTTTTCATTTTTAATTTTTTTTTTCGTTTTTCGTTTTTCATTTTTTATTTTTCATTTTTCATTTTTTCATTTTTTCATTTTTTAATTTTTTCATTTTTTATTTTTCATTTTTCATTTCCAAGCAGGTTATTACATGTCATAATTTTTTTACCAATACAAACATAAGTCACACCGATTTTGTCTTACGGCTCACATGTTACGCTGCTGTTGTGTTTGTATTGTGAAATAGAAATTTACCCCCCTGCGCGTATAGATGTTTACACATCAATAAGTAATCGCTTATCTATCTTTGTCTATTGTGTTAACAAAAATTTTTACTGATCCAAGTTTGATATGTAATGCAATGGTGGCATAATTACATTCTCCTTTTTGGGTAGGACAGCATGTCTTTTATTGTGATGTTGATTCTTGTCGACTAATCTTTCTTAACACAACGCACGTTTCGAGCTCGACTATCCCAAAGACAGAGAAAACAGAAATTTTTTGTGTATAACCTTGCACAAATGTCAATAAAGCAACAACTTTTAAGTCACAACATACTCGTGCTTTTCATACTTAATATTTTTTAATAAATTAGTCATGGCTTCATATGATTCGTTCTTATTTATGGCGTATGCGAAGGGTATTGATGGCCTCTTATTGCAATTATGCTTTAAGACTTTTTTGCTACTATCGACAAATAATCCCCATTCACTTGCATCATATATTTGGCTAAGCTTTTGAAGACGTCCACTTATGCCGTAACAAAAGCATATCGAGGTTATAATTCAAAAAGCGTTATCTGCAATTTACAATATAATTTATGTTTGGTTTTAAACTATTCTCTATTCAATAGTAAGATTAATTCCTAATAGATATTGTACTAAACACTTTTAGATCTAATGAATAAATTGGTGTCCTCGCTATCCTAAAAAATTTTGTTTAAGCAGATAGCACTTTTTGGTTGTATAAAAATATTCATATGGGTTATGCTGGTGATTATATGCCTTTGTTTTATAATTTTTTTTTTAACATATTTCTATCTCTTAAAGGAGATGCAATGAGCTCCGATTTTTCGTTCGTAAAATCGAGGTCTCTCGTGAAATCATTTAATTCTTGCTGCATCAAATGCTTCGGATTCGATGCGTCTGAAGTGATACACATGCATAATATATAGACTTCCATGATATGGAACTCCATCTGAGTGTAAAACTTAAAATGTAAATCCTTGATCCCAAATCAAGGGCTTGGACATTAATTATCTTTACAAGGTAACCTAAATAAAAATTCGCAATTTCTGCCAAAACCCAGTACCTTCACTTTATTAAGAATAAAATCAACATGTTCCCACAGTTTCATGGTGTATATCTTTGTTAATTTCCAATAAAAAATGTCAAGTTTCGCAATAAAGTTGTTTTTCATCATTTTATTCTGAATAACTCCGAAATTGTTGAGTATATAAAAAATAACATTTGCATAACTTAGAAATAATTATACCCTATACGACTATGTGGCTTGGGTATAATGACTTTGTGGTGCTGTTTGTAACTACCAAAAATATTTGACCTAGACCCATCTTTAATTATACCGATCGAATCAGAATCACTAACTGATTCGATTTAACGATGTCCGTCCGTGTGTCCGTCCGTCTGTGTGTCCATGTAAAGCTTGTAATCAAACTGCAGGTCGCAAATATGAATATGTTTTGATGAAATTTGGTACGTAAGCTTCTATTGGCCATAGGATGAACGTTATTGAAATTGGTGAGAATCGGTCCATGTTCAGGCCTAGCCCCCATACAAATGACCCCTATGAAATCGACATTAATTGCCATAAGATCCAAATTGTCATATAGATCTTACTCAAATTGGGTTTGTATGCACTTATTACATCCATTAATGAGTAGTCTAAAAATGATACTTGGGACAGCACTTAGTCATAGGCCCCATATAGAGCTACTTCCCCATCATCACTTAAATCTATCAAAAAACAAAAATATTGCACTGATTATTCTCAAATTTTGTTTGTATATATTTTTGCAAAATACAAGAGACTTTACCAAACATAGTCAGGATCGTTCCATTTTTGGGCCTAGTCCCCATATAGATATAGCATCCGATATGAACTTTTTCATATCTGCAGCCAAAAAAATTAATAAAAATCCCATTCAAATTTGGTTTATGCTTATTTTCTATTTCCAGTTAGTTGGGCCTATGAGATAGGGTCTCTGAACGCATGGTATAGGGTATCATATAGTCGGTTTCGACCGACTATAATTTTCCTACTTGTTTTTAATTTAGAATCGCTTCCAGAAACAGCAAGGCTATACAAAACCTTTGCGAAATGTGGGCCAGAAATAACGATGTCACTTAAGAAAGAGGACGGTAGTTACTCTAAGAATGGCCGAGACAGAGCGGAGCTGTTATTAAAAATACACTTTCCAGGAAGTGTGGCAGATAACAACGAGCGGTCGAGTAATGGACCAAGAAAACCTAGTCGGACAAGCAGGCAAATAGCAGCTGAAATTTGCTCTAGGGAAAGACTAGAATGGGCTTTAGGTACCTTTCATCCCTTTAAATCCCCTGGAACGGATGGTATTTTTCCGGTCCCCTTACAAAAGGGCTTGAAGGAACTATTACCTTTCATATTAAATATCGGGCGTACAAACTTGGCCTGGGGCCCAAAGTGGGGAAAAAGGACACCGCGCATCCAACATCCTTCAGACCGATCACCCTAACATCTTTTATGCTGAAAACATTTGAAAAAGCTGTAGACAACTATCTAAGATGTGGGATATTACAGCGGATTGCTCTTACTAGCCTAGTTGAAACTATTCAGAAATCAATAAATGAAAAGGAAATAGCCGTTTTTGCCTTCCTCGCTATACATAGAAGGAGCCTTTGATAACACTTCACACGAAGTAATAGAAAGGGCATTAGACCAAAGAGGAGTAGACCCAGTGACATCAAAATGGATGGTAGAAGTGGTCTACACGAGATCAGTAGAAACAACAGCAGAGGGGGAGACCATATCCGTCTACACAACCACAGGATGTCCACAGGGAGGAGTTCTTTCGCCCTTGATGTGGAGTCTGGTTATTGACGAATTACTAATGAAACTGTCGGAAGCAGGAATAGAATGCCAACGCTACGCGGACGACATAGTCTTAATAGTAAAAGGCAAGTTCGAGGAAACCCTATTTGACATTGTTCAAAGAGGGTTGAGGATTACATGTCAATGGTGCAGGGCAACAGGATTGAACATCAATCCAACAAAGACCACTATTGTACCATTTAACTGGAAAAGGAAACTTCCAAGATGGAGGGTAATTCAAATTTTGGGAGAAGTCATTGAACCAAAAGCAGAAGTGAACATCACATCACATCGACCACATCACTGAGAAAGCCAAGCGAGCTACAATGATTTGCAGAAGGGTAGCGGGTAAAACCTGGACGTACTCGATGATGGTCCGCCCAATAGTAACTTATGGAGCTATAGCGTGGGCCAAAAGAACAGATCTAAAGTCGACTCAAATGCAGCTAAGTAAGATTCAAATACTAGCGTGCATTGGGATAACGGGTGCAATGGAGACGTGCCCAACGGCATCACTTGAAGCACTATTGGAACTAAGCCTACTACATATAGTGGTGCAGAGGAAAGCCTTGGCAACGGCAATCAGGATAAAGGGAGATAAACCTATAACTAGGCTTTATGAAGGGCAATGAAACCGAATAAGCCAAGTTAATGATTACTCCCTCCACGACTGCCCCATGGACAAGGCTCAGAAGAAATATAATTTCAGGAAATACTTTATGACGGAGCTTAGCAATAAGAGAGAATGGAGCGGTTTAAGTACAGCATATTCTCTAAGAGAAGATATAATCAAATGGTACGCAGATGGGTCAAAAACCGAAAGTGGAACAGGGGCGGGAGTCTTCGGGCCTAGAACGAAATACTTCAAGCCAATGGGAATACACACGACCATTTTCCAAGCAGAGATTTATGCCATCGATAGATGTGCACAAATCAACTTGAATAGGAAGTACAAAAAAAGGAACATAACCATATTATTAGACAGTCAAGCTGCTATTCGAGCACTAAGCTCCTATGAAGTAGACTCTAAGCTGGTATGGGACTGGGCAAGGTTAGCCTTTGTTGGGTCCCAGGACACATTGGGATTCAGGGTAATGAGCAAACTGATGAACTTGTCAGAAGGGGAGCTTCCAAAAAATTAATAGGGCCGGAACCATTTTGTGGAATAGGAAAAGGAGTATGGGAAGGAGTACTCAGGGAACATAAAAATTGTGTTAGACGGGAATTTTTCTCGAGCCACTTCGGCTTAAGGCAATCCAAAATGTTGTTGGGTGGCTACAACAAGAAGAGATTTGGGTCGTGCATTGGATTGTCAAAGAACGGTCTGAGAATACTAACCGGGATTTTAACTGGTAACTGCAGGTTCAGGGAACATCTGAGCAGGTTGGGAATTGTAGCAAACCCTATGTGCAGATTCTGTGATGAGGTGGCCGGATCACCAGAGCACATACTTGGGAACTGTGGAGCGCTAATGCACAAAAGGAAAGAGCATCTGGGTTCCTTCCAGATACTAGGAAGCGACATAAAATAACTAGAACCAACCAACATCCTCGAATTCCTGAGGACTTCATGGTTGGATAAGAGTTTATAGGTACGACCTATTAGCAGAGGGCAGTACAATAGATCACTTTGGTCGCAGTACTTCAAACACCTCTTTATACAATACAATAGACATAATTTAACAAAATTGGTCAAATTGTTCTCAAATTACGACAATATCGAAAAAAATTTAGAAAAAAGAAATTTAAAAAAATCTTATCCACAGATCTTTAAAATGACTGTTTTTGTTGTTAGAGGACCATAACACCTTAAACAAATATTTTGGTTATCATTGTTATGTTTGTTTTTGTAGCATAGTGTTACTAAAGCATCTATAAACATTTCCCTTACTGTATTCTACATCTTGTCATATATAAAATTTTCAATGACCTAAATAAAATATGTATTTTTTATTTTGTTTAATTCCATAAAGGCTTTATAATGCACTTTGTTTTCAACTTAATACAATAAGCTTCTTTATTTATAATGCCCCTATGTTTGTAAGCATTTATTGTGGTTTTTTGCAGAAAGTTCTTTTGTTGTCAATTTTTTTTCTAAAAATAATAGAATAGAATAAAATCTTTAATTATCTTCATTTAATGCAAAAAAAAATATAAATAAATAAAAGAGCAACAATGAACTTGCAACAAACAAAAAAATTAGCAAAACATTCTAGATTTTTTTCTTAAAAAGATCAAGGCTGTCTAAAACAAATTAAGTTGTTTGTATGTTTTTCAAGCAACTACCTGTATTCGTTTACAAACAGAGTTAACCAAAAAAAGAAAAAACCACAAAAACATATTTTTGTTTTATAAACATAAAATCAACATAAAAACTTTTTTTGCGGTTTGGTTTTAAAATAAAACAAGTAAGAAAATTATAGTAGGTCTACACCGACTATAGGATACCCTATACCATGCGTTTAGAGACCCTACCCCATAGGCCCAACTAACTGGACATAGAAATTAAGCTAAACCAAATTTGAGTGGGATTTTTATAAATTTTTTTTTCTTCAGATATGAAAAAGTTCATATCGGATGCTATATCTATATGGGGACCAGGCCCAAAAATGGACCGATCTTGACCATGTTTGGTAAGGTCTCTTGTATTTTGCAAAAATATATACAAACAAAATTTTAGAAGAATCAGTGCAATATTTTTGTTTTTTGATAGATTTAAGTGAAGATCGAGAAGCAGCTCTATATGGGGCCTATGACTAAAAGTTGTCCCATCGGGATCATTTTTGGACTACTGATTAATGGATGTAATAAACACATACAAACCCAATTTGACTAAGATTTATATGATAATTTGGATCTTATGGCAATTTAAGTCGATTTCATAGGGGTCATTTGTATGGGGGCTAGGTCTGAACATGGACCGATTCTCACCAATTACAACAGCGTTCATCTCATGGCCGATAAAAGCCTATATACCAAATTTCATCAAAATATATTGATATTTGCGACCTGCAGTTTGATTACAAGCTTTACATGGACACACAGACGGACGGACGGACGGACGGACATCGTTAAATCGAATCAGATAGTGATTCTGATTCGATTGGTATAATTAAAGATGGGTCTAGGTCGAATATTTTTGGTAGTTACAAACAGCAGCACAAAGTCATTATACCCAAACCACATAGTGGTATAGGGTATAAATATTTAACCTTTGAATTTTTTCTTTTAATGCCTACTAAAATTGTGTGGTTCCTGCGGAATATTTAGAAAAAAAATTAACAAGATATATATTGTTAATGTAAACAAATTAAGTAGATATTTACAAAGGAGACTAAAACAAACAAAGAAGAAATAAGTCAAATTTCGGCAACCGTTCTGCAGGGTGTATGTTTAATATTTCTTAAATTCCAAAAGTAAAATAAAAACTAATCAAAATCTAGTGGGACAAAATTACTTCCTTCTCAGCGACCCTGAGACCGAAAAAATTCTTTAAAAAATTATAAGTCAATTATTTATAACGACCTCAATTATACATACTCTTCTGATGTAACCATTGAAAATGGTTTAATTTATATATATTTCTGAGATTACTGCATACGAAAGAAAACATTTCAATAATTGTATGCACTTATTTTTGCACGTACAAATCTTTAAAAAATTTCTAAAGTTAGTTCCTGAATATTTTACTTTTGATAAACTTAAATATTCTTCTTCACCTTGTTTTGTAAATCAGTTATTGAGATGTAAGCGATCATACAAAATAAATTTAACAATATTGTTCACAATTTTTAAAAATTATCGTATATATTAAAAGAATTTATGAATAAACTTTGCATTCAAGATTTTTTCAATATTTTTCTTCTCTCAAACCTCTATAACTAGAGTTTTAATTAACGTAGGCTGTTGACATAGGTCTAAGAACACTCAGTGGTTCAAGCTCCTTCTTTTGAGCTATTAACTGCTTAAATTCGTTGGGGAAAGTTTCGTGTGGAGAATCAACTTTACTTTTACTGTACGTTAACTTATCTTGGCATATTTTGGCATTACTGTACGTTAACTTCTCTTGGCAAATTTTGGTATTATATTATAAAAATTAATATAATATAATATAATGCTGCGGAGCAGCAGGGGTCCTCTAGTATAATTTAATAAATTTTGTAGGAGTTCAGAAATTAATAAGTTTTCTATTTTTGGCAACATTTAGGAGATAGCCTGTCCATTCATGAATATTTTTCAATCAAGAAAGTTCTCTCCTGCCTCTTGCACATCGCGTCTTCCATCCATTTTGCCTTTGAGAATTTTTTTAAATTAAAGCTTTTATTTTAATTATATTACATTTTTGGTGATATAAATATTTTAAAAACAAGTAAGAGTGTTGGATTCGGTTATGACGAGTTTTGGGTTTGATGTTTACATTAATATCTCGACTTATTGCACTATACATAACAAATGTAAACAAAATATTTGAAAATGTTAACAATTTGATAAACTTAAATTATTAAATTATTACAACAAAATTTTTACATGTGTCTCAATATATAGGACATGTCTTGATACAGTGATGCCCGATTAACTCCATTTAAAACTCCAACTTGCTCGAAATAATAAAGAAGACAATATTATTCTAAGTATATTCAGTTAAATGGTTTATTTTGTGAATGAGTGCGATATCAACAGACAGATAGACAGACGGCCGGACATCACTATATCTACTCGAGTTGTTATAAATTCCCTTTTCAATGCGTTACAAATACAATGACAAACTTATATATACCCTTGCCACACATATGTGGAGGGTATAAATAAAAAATATGGATTAGGAAGATGTATTATATTTCAGAAAGCATCGACAAAATTTATAACATACATTTTTAATTGTAAAAGTTAACATAATTAAAATTATTAAATTTTTTAAAAATATATATTAACAATATCCTATAATTATTTATAAAAAGTACGTGAATAGACTATCAGAATTGTTAAAAAACCGAAAAGCGCTCTTAAAAGAACCGCTTATGAAGAATAATTTTCACGGCAAATGGCTTCTTGGGTTAATAAATATTAGAACGAAAGTCTTACTATTAAGATCAGTACGAGATGAAATGGCTATACGACTGAAAAAGGCTATACCGACTCGAACAGAGAAAATATTAGCACTTTTTCAGGAAAATCCGAATATTTCGCAAGGAAGAGTAGTTCAACAAATTAATTGCTCGGAGTCAGGACTTAAATTATATAAAGTAAAGAAGAAACTCGAAAAAGAATGTGCAGGCACTAGAACGAGTTTAAAAAACTTATACGTAATTTTATCTATAAGTAGAAGTCCGCAAACAATTTAAGACATCAAAAAAAAAAACTAATTCTTCAAAAAATTTTAGTTTGACAGGCTTTTTATAGTTTTTAGAAAAAAAGCAGTTGGTATGTGACAATAATATGTTTAATACCGATTTGAACATTAAATAATACTTGCAAAATAGACTTTCCATTCCAAAAACAGTATCTACGTTTTTTGGCCTGATCATGCATCGCGCCATTTCAGTAAATCATCTGTTAATAATATCAATTCCATATTACGAGATGCGAATCCAGCGTATGTCCAGAACTAAGGCCCATAAAAAGATATTGGGCTCTTGCTAAAATTGTTATTAGGAGCATATAGCAAGTCACTAACAATACCACTTAATAGGAGTTACACCTGAAAAAAGTTCATTCAAAACAATAAAATTCTCATCAATTAGTTGTCCTTTTTTTTATTAAAATTTATTACAATATTTGTACAATTAAAAATCAGCTGATGTGTTTTAAAGTTCATTTCATATTTCTGAATTTAATTTAATTTTTCTTATCAACAAGTGATATATCCTGAAATGCTATTAATGTTACTTGAATTATATTTTCTTTAACTCTCTGTTATTAACCTATTAGTTCAATCCACCCAATTTAAAAATTTTTCCCCAAAACTAACTGTAAAACAAATTTAACTGACTTTGTATATTAATATATTATATATGAATGTATATATATTAATGTAATCTTAGTTGGCCAATTTTTCAACATTTTAAAATTATACATTTTACAGTATACATTTTATAGGCGAAGTATCAAAAAATTTCTTTATGAAAAGTGTCTGGATAATTGAAACCCACGTTAGTAATATTTTTATAATATTTTTGGGTGTTTAACAACCACGTTTGTAACAAAATTTTAATATTTCTGACTTGTATATACCGGATTAAAGGTAATTATTTGTACGTTTTTAGTTACTTTAATGATACTAACACACACTTTATAGGATGTGTAATTATGAAAGAGAACAAATCGGATTGACTGGGTTTATAGATGATATAAATGATAGTGACGATCAGCTTTTGGGTGGTACAGTAAGTGATAATGAAATTGACATCGAAACTGATCAGAGTCGCAAACTGAACAGGATGGCCCAAAATCACTACTAGAAATTATAGAATTCTATAATAATACTAAAAGAGGTGTTAATAAATACTACAGATCAACTTTATGCTACATACAACGACGATAGAAATTCATATAGGTGGCCGTTGGTAGTATCTTTTTACATTGTGAATGTGGCAGTGCTTTACTGAAATATAAAAAACGTAAAATTATTAATTTCGAATGTGAATCTTTTTAATTTAATTATATTTACAAAAGACCTAACTCTGTTAATACAAAAATAAATATTATCCCTAAAACAAAATATTCCAGAATTTTATATAAATAAATTTATACACCAAGTACAGCTATGAAAAATATACAAAATTTAGAATAACTACGAAAATAAGAACAACATAGAAAGATCATATTTTTTCAAGACTATTTTACTATTTTTGTTTTTAGTCTGACACACAATATTTTTAATATTTTTGCGCTAGATTTCGATTTGGGACTAGATTTCAAAAGGAAAGATGTTTAAATGAAACCAAATGAATTGCAACAAATTTTTAATGGTATTAGCATAATTTTATTAAAAAATTTGGCAATGTCAGGCCATAGTTATAACTTATAATATCCAAATTGGATTTTGTCATCTGTTTTCGTTATATACATACTTGTATATTCTGCTCTTAGTTTTTATTAATAAGTATCCTTTTAGTTGCAACTATTTAAAAAAATATATATATACATGCTTCTATTGACTTCCGTTTATTCTAATCTATCATTTAAATGAAAGAAGAATAGTTCGTGTTAAATTTGTAAAATTCAAAGTAGGCTATGGAACAAATAACAAAAAATCAGTGGACATAAATGGTGAAACATTTCGAGGATTTATTTCTTTTTTATTCCATAATCTATACTGTGTTCATCAATAAATTTTTGAACTGATTCAACATAATATGCAGATTATAAGTTGGACCAAAATATTGTTCAAATACTTTGGTTATTAATGAACTGAATCAGTCTGTTTTTTATGCAGGCCTCCCGATAAATATTTTTGTTTATTGTGCCAGTAGTTACAAAAGATAAACTTTTTCTCTCGCACTGGCAAAGTGCCTGCCAACGGGGACACGGTTATAAATTGAGGGTTGGAAGAATGTATGAAATCGATTTGGAAGAAATAATAAAGATTTTTTTCTTTTTACAACAAAGGTCGCAATTTAATTAATTAATTCTTAATTTGAATTAATGCTTTAATTTGAATTAATGCTTGAGCGCTTTATAGAATTGTGCATTTGGGCATTCCTTTGTCAACTGTAAGTTGTGTGTGATTCGAACAAATGTGAATTATATTATACTAGTTGTAACCCGGTGTGCTTCGCTACCCCCTCTCCCCCGAATCGTAATGATAGGGCTCACGCAAAGGTCCAGTAGTGAGAGCCTCTATTACAGTAATTCAGATATATCACATTTAATATTAAGTTTGTATGGGGGTGCTACACACATTTGTCCAATCCCGCCTATTTTTTGATGACTACTCACGTTAATAATAGATGACCTGAGATAAATTTGCAAAGCTCTCTCTATCATAGTACTTAATATATATGATATTAAAAATTTAATTTGTATGGGAAGTGTCACACCCACTAAAAATATTTAAAAAAAAATACGGCCTATAGCACTTCCTATATCCGCAGTAAGACTCTGTGCAAAATTTCAGGAAGATCGGATGAGTCGTTACGGAAATTAGCTCATACAAACAAACAACCACACATTACCTCTTTATTATGCTAGTATAGATTACTAGTATACATTCCTTTATTTCGGTACTTGCTGATATACAATGTTTTTTTTTTTCATTCGGTACAACAATTATCAGATTTTCCTACCCTAGAGGTACATGAGAAGAACATGGATTTTCCAAATAAGATTTGGCAACACTTAACTATAGGCCTTGAACTTAAAATATCATTTGGCAATTTTTATTTTTAGCTATTTTTGATTTTGCCCATTTTTGATTTTGAAGATTTTTGTTTTTGGTCGATTTTTATTTTTCGCGATTTTTGGGTTTTGCGATTTTTGATTTTGGCGATATATTTTTCACGACAAATCACATTAATAACTAATGTACTTGTCAAAAGACTGTCGCCCACTAATCCCATCCCGCCCAATTTTTATTGGACTACTCACATTATTATCTGATGGACTCGTGCAAAACGTCGAGTCTTTCCCTTTTATAGTACACCAGTTATATGATATTAGATATCTACATTGCATGGGCGGTGCTACGCCCACTGCTTCGATCACGGCCATTTTTTTGTTCGACTAATCATACAAAGAACATATGGGCTCACGCAAAGCCACAAAACTCTTTCTTTTATAGTACTCCAGATATGTGACATTAAATAGTCACTTTGCATGGGGGTGCCACGCCCATTGGTGTAACCCGCCAATTTTTTGTCCGACTACTCATACTAAGATCTAATGGTGTCGTGCAGTGTCAAAGCTTCCCTTTTTAGAACACCAGTTATATGATATCATATATTTACTTTGTATAGGCGCCGCCACGCCCACTGCTCCGATCATGCCCATTTTTTGTCTAGCTAATCACATGAATAACTTATGGGCTCACACAAAGTCCCAAGACTCTCACTGTTACAGTACTCCAGATATATGGCATTTTATATTTACTTTGTATGGCAGGGGTCACGCCTATTGGTCCGATACTGCCCATTTTTTGTCCGACTACTCTCTATCACAGTACTCGAGATATATAATATTGAATTATTACTTGTATGGGAGGTACCACGCCCACTTATCTGATCCCGCCCGTTTCCGGTGTAGCTACTAATATTAACAATAGGTGACCCCACACAAATTTGCAAAGCTCTCCCTATCATAATACTCAATATATGTATATGATATTAAAAATTTACTTTGTGTAGGAGGTGCCACGCCCACTAAAAATATTTAAAAAATTATAGCCTATAGCACTTCCCATATCCGCAGTAAGACTCTGCGAAAATTTCAGGAAGATCAGGTTAGTAGTAACGGAGATTACCTCCTACAAACAAACAAACAAACACACATTACCTCTTTAATAAAGGGTCCGCTATCTAGCGTTTTTTATTCAACTAGTGCTTATTTCGTGAACGGTAACACTTAGCTCATGTCTGATTTGACAGATAATTAGTTTTATCCTTCCGCTGAACGAATATGGTTGTGCGTACGCTTGAACAATGCAGGGAAATATTGCGACATTACTTTGAAAATCATGGTAATGTTGCAGAATGTGTGCGAAAATTGCGTACGGATTTTGGAAGAAGAGAAGAACCGTCAGCTCCGTATGTTCGTTATCTTGTGAAAAAAGTGAAAGAAATTGGCATCCTCATCGATAAACCAAAGCGTGAAAAGCCAAAAACAGTGCGTACACCCGAGAATATTGCTGCTGTGGCAGAAAGTGTTCGTGAAGCGCCATCAACATCAATTCACCGTCGTTCTCAAGAATTGAACATTTCGGAGGCATCATTGAGACGAATTTTGCATAAAGACCTTGGTATGACACTATACAAAGTCCAATTGGTTCAGGAGTTGAAGCCAACTGACCATCCAATGCGTTTTCGCTTCGCTAAGTGGGCCTGCGATCGACTTACAGAAAATGCCGATTTTGCCAAAAAAAAAAATCATCTTTTCAGATGAAGCTCATTTTGATCTTGGCGGGTATGTAAACAAGCAAAATTGTCGAATTTGGGGCACAGAAAACCCGCACGCATACATTGAAAAGCCGATACACCCAAAACGAGTCACTGTTTGGTGCGGATTTTGGTCCAGAGGCATAATTGGGCCATTTTTCTTCGAAAATGAGCAAGGAGTGGCCGTTACAGTCAATGGCAATCGTTATCGGGCCATGCTGAACGAATTTTTGTTCACAAAAATTGAAGAGGAGGATATTGGCAACATTTGGTTTCAACAGGACGGCGCTACGTGCCACACAGCCGAAGCTACACTCGATGTTTTGCGCCCTGTTTTGGAAGATCGCATTATCTGCCGCAGAGCTGATGTCGTTTGGCCACCTCGTAGCTGCGCTTTGACACCGTTGGACTATTATTTGTGGGGTGCCCTCAAAGATAAATGTTACGCCAACAAGCCAGAGGCAATTGACGCTTTAAAGGGCAATATTCGTGAAGCCATTGGTGAAATACAGCTGCACACAATCGATAATGTGCTTAAAAATTGGACCGATCGTGTAGGCTACTGCATGGCCAGCCGAGGCAGCCATTTGAATGAAGTTATTTTACATTATTAACCGGAAGGATTGTACTTTCAAATAAAAAAAGAAATTTGAGATAATATTCAGTAGTTATTTGGCGGACCCTTTATTAGTATAGATTATTATATTATTATTGTTATATATATAGTATAGATTTGAAAATAATTATATGGTAGTTTTGTTTTCAATAACACTGGCGTAGCAAACTTTGTTTAAAAGTTAAAAAAAAAAATAATATATTCTTTTAAAAGCTTTAAAAAAAAATTTAAATGTTGATTTAAAACTAGAAAAGAATACATAATGACGAAGTATAAATGCAAAAAATATTAAAAATTCAAAAAAATAACGATTGTTTGTTTGGACAGAGTTGTGTCTTCTGAAATTAATGCGAAGTAAAAGCTATATGGTACGAAAACTGATTCTAACCACACTGCTCGTAGGCCTGACTTTAGGTGAGTGTGTTAAAGCGCTGACCAAAAAGTACAAGTACGAGTGTATGTGAAGGTTCATAAATCAAACCTCACGGCCGCCCTAAGTAGAAAAATTTCATATAGAAACAATCTATTCAATTATAACATAACAATTATCGCAATGATCAATAAATCGCTGATGAAGACTGAAATACCAGAAACCGGTCCCATTAAGAATACAGTGAAGTTATGAATTTTTGATATATTTGATTTCTTCTTCTTCTTTAACATGCACCATTGAAACAAAATTAAAATTTGCATATTAATTACAGTATTAATTGCAATATGTCTGAAAAATGACTATAAATCTAACAAAATATAATTTAGTCTTAATACAATTTTACATTAAATTGTATTTATTACTTTATGAACTATTTATTTTATCAGAACTAATATTATATATAAATGTCAGTTACTTCGACGTATCCTTTCAAACACCCATATATATATATAAACTTGAGGCATCCTTGTGTCTTCCTTGTTAGTGAATACAACCCAAATACAAGATTTCATGCTTCATACACATTTACTAAAAACTAAAAAATATATATATTTTTTACTTTGTAAAACTGACCAAAACTGTTTGGTAAAGTGACGATAAAACTTTTAAATTGACACCTAAACTCAAAGGAATTGTATTAAGAAACTTTGTTTTCAGTTAGTTCATCGAGCTAATGGAAGGGTTAACAAAACTAAAAGGGAATTCATAAATTAAAAATTCGTTAAAAGTTTATTTCATAATAGAGGAAAAATGAGAAATAAGAAAATAATTGTTTAAAAAGAAATAAAACACTATATATCAGAAATAAAAGAAAATATCATCATATTTAGTTTGTTAATTGTTGTGGCAATATGTGTTCTGAAAATTAAATTTTTCAGTTATAACACATTTTTGAAGGCTATTCTGTAATAAGCCATGATTATTGTTGGTGGTATTGTATATAATTTTTGTTTTTTGACAGAGTGAAATATGAACAAGCCTATGTTAAATCCACATAAAAACAAGTAAGAAAATTATAGTCGGTCGAGACCGACTATATGATACCCTATACCATGCGTTTAGAGACCCTATCTCATAGGCCCAACTAACTGGAAATAGAAAATAAGTATAAACCAAATTTGAGTGGGATTTTTATTAACTTTTTTGACTGCAGATATGAAAAAGTTCATATCGGATGCTATATTATATGGGGACTAGGCCCAAAAATGGAACGATCCTGACTATGTTTGGTAAAGTCTCTTGTATTTTGCAAAAATATACACAAACAAAATTTGAGAGGAATCAGTGCAATATTTTTGTTTTTTTGATAGATTTGAGTGAAGATCGGGAAGAAGCTCTGTATGGGGCCTATGACTAAGAGTTGTCCCAGGTATCATTTTTAGACTACTCATTAATGGATATAATAAACGCATACAAACCCAATTTGAGGAAGATCTATATGACAATTTGGATTTTATGGCAATTAATGTCGATTTCATAATGGTTCATCCTATGGCCAATATAAGCTTAGATACCAAATTTCATCAGTGTATATTCATATTTGCGACCTGCAGTTTGATTGCAAGGTTTACATGGACACACAGACGGACGACGGACGGACGGACGGACGGACATCGTTAAATCGAATCAGTTAGTGATTCTGATTCGATCGGTATAATTAAAGGTGGGTCTAGGTGAAATATTTTTGGTAGTTACAAACAGCAGCACAAAGTCATTATACCCAAGCCACATAGTGGTATAGGGTATAAAAATTGGATAAAAGCTCTGTATAAGTACACTATGATAGAAAATTAGCAATATTTTTGATATTGCAGTTTTTTTTTTTCAAAAACATACCAATTCAGAAGGAAATATATCCTAGTTTATGTCAAGGATTTAATTCAATAGAGAAAAACTGCCTTTTATAGCAACTATGACTAACAATACGCCGTCCCTGGTTATAAAGTCTCTAACAGGTGGAGTTCAATAAATGAACCAGATATCAATGAAAATATACTTTTTATCAACAGACGGTTAACCCTGACTCTCGTTATGCCGTACTTGTTGGTCTGATTGCTCCATCGCTTTAAAAATTTACTAGTAATCAGTCTGAAATAACTAATATGTTCAACTTAAATTAATATATGGCTTACTACTGAAATGCCACAGCAAAATCCTAAATTACGGCCCACCTCAAAAAGTATCTGCTTTAAGTGAATTTTAATTATTATTACTATAATCTTATTTTTTTTTCTTAATTTTTACTATTCTATTCATTTTTGTTATACTTTATTAATTTATTTTAATTGCTTTCTCTATTTCTCTTGGAATTTTCATAGGAATGCTTTCACATTCGGCAAATATTTGACGCAAACATGTTTTATCGTATTTGCCCAAAATTTTGTGAAACAAATAGAGAGTTGATTTTGTGGTCACACTAGACACATTTATTTGCCTCTTTTTGTTTGATCCAACAGCTGCCAAATAGTGGCAAATAAAAACAAGGAAAACATTTTTGCCATGCGGTCACACTTGAATATATATTTCACTAAAAAAATTGTTTGATCAAACAGTCAAAAATTAAAAATATATAAGTACATATGATCAAAAAGTTTCAAATGTTGCACGAGGAGGAAAGTTTTCTTCTTTTGTGCCTGTGGAGCGGCATCGGTGATAGTTTTGGAAGTTCTCTGTTATATTATATTTAGATATTATTTTTAACTACAATTAAAACAATAATTTACACAATTTTACTTACCCTTTTTACTTCTATGAATTTTTTTCTTTGTTTACAAAATAAAAAGCTGTTTATTTTAAGTAATGTAACAGTGTGGCAAATTCTGTGTTTTTAAAATGATAAATACGCTAAAGTTAATTTGGCTTAATTGGAGTTTAGGGGCAATGCCCCGATCGGTTTCAAATTTTCAGCACTTATAACACATTTTATTGTGGTTCTAGGAAAATATTTATTTTTCGGCGGTCGAGCCTATTTTCCGAGTCATGGACTTCCAAGCTTTTGAAATTGACATGTATATAACTTTGTTATTAGTATCGGATTTCAGCACTATATGTGACCTTCTCCGAGAAAAGGGACCTAGTGTGTCAAAAAACGGTTTGTTTCAAAAACGGTGGATTCTGTTGCCTACAAGGGTGTAGAAACATTAAATGCGTTTTTTTCTCAAAACTTAATTTTCACACACTAGGTCTCTTTTCTCGGAGAAGGTTATATATTATTTAAAAGCTTACTGGGTGCCTTTTATTCGATATTTCAAAATTTGAAATCAATTAACCGATTATGAACCTATTTAAAATTTTGTATTTTTGTAATAGAGTTTTTTTTTAAATATGGAATTATCTCGCAAGTAGACATATATCATGTGTGTTTTGACATAAACTGAAAAAAAGCTGGGTCGACTAGCTTTACTTAGATGTATATTTTGACCTCTTAACCCTTTCAGGATCATACATATATCGTTATTTGTTAGGTAGTTTAATAGAAATTCAAGTATCTTATTTTTATAGGGAAATTAATCCGTTAATAACTATATTTGAAATGATTCCATTATTTATTATACTATAGAAATAGAAATAACAACAAATTGTGGACCTCAAAAGTTTTTACATTGACTTGTATATCACTTTTTTATTTAGTAGCGGATTTCAGCAAGGTTTTTTGAATATGTTGTTGGCTAAGGAGTTTTTTGATCCATATGTTACTAAACAGCTTTATACAGCTTTATTCTACTATGAAATTTCTAAGGCAATTTTTTACATGATAGCTAACCAAATAAATTAGCTCACTATTTTTTAATATGTTATCACAAAAAAAAATTTTTTTTTAACGTTAACTGATCATAAAAAATACACAAATGTGGCAAAAGTTTATGGGCTTCTACTATACAAATCTAGCCACCCCAAAGCAGTGTTGTAATAGCGTGCACAAATAAATAGTTTCAATTTAAATTTCACTGATTTGGGCAAATTAATTCTTTTCAGGTTGGCAATATTGTTTTTGATATTTTCGGCAAATTTAATATCAATATCTTGATTTGTTCAATTGTGACTCGGGCTTTCTATTTTAACAGTGTCTAATTTTGTTGGATAAATAAGTTGTATTAAATTTTGTTGGTGTAATGTTGCAGTAGACCAGCGAATATCGTGCAAGAGCTTAACCAACACAAAGAAGATCAAACCAATGTCTTTCAAAAATCAGGGTCATGTTATCAGTTCCTTTCGATTATCGTAGTGTGGTGTATTACGAATTTCTTTTGCTAGACCAACTTTTACCAATGAATATTATTTGAGTCTATGTTGTCATCTGTGTGAAACTATTCGCGGAAAGAGGCCATACGAGCATACAAATCTTGGTTTTTGGAATACGATAGTGCACTACACTTATAAAAAACTACTTCGGGAACCATCTTATATTAAATGGGTCTTTTCTAGAGTAGAGGGCCGCTGAGTTTAACTGGGAGATCACCGTCTGTAAATCGACAAGTAAAGTCAAATGACTTCGTTTTGAAAAACCACATTAAGCGAAAGAAATACTACAAAATTACAAATTCCAACATGTAACATTACGTTATTGGATAAGTTCAGTCAGCTCTATATCCCGTATCCCAGACAGTTCGTCCAGTAGGTATTTGCTTACTGTTCTGATCCTGATACTACCCAAAGCTTCACACCCGCAGAAGAGATGATATACTGTTTTCAATTTCTTCAGGGTTTGCTTAGCTACGCCAGTGATCGTTGTGCAGTAACCCGAGTCTTTCTACATGCATGATCGGTAAATCAGGCTACGTCCTTCTTGCAGTCATGCATGTATTAATATTCTTCCATCCATATCCGGCTGTCGTAGGAAGTCCACGAAGATTCCACTTTTAGTGGTTCCTAGGGGAGTTGCGACTGACACTACGGAAGATTCATCAAGAGCAGAACCTGTTTTTGCCTGTTAGTCTGCCCGTTCATTATCAAAAAAAATGCCTATAGTCGGTGCCCCATGCAAGAGTAATCATGACAGTTACTCCTTGCACTGTCCTATCAGAATGAAAGATGTGATTTGAGAATTGAAGGCGAGATATGCCTGATATGCCTGAGAGATGGCAAAAATAGCTACATTAAATGGATAAGTACCTAAAAGATAAACAAGTTAGTAAATAATGTTGCTGTTGATGAACTTCTAACATGAATTTTTGTCTAACGATTTTGAATTTACAAACTTTGACTATAAAATTTAAAAACCAATTTTAAATGAAAGTGAAAAATACTTGAAACACTTCCGGTGACAATTAAATCCTAGTGTGTGTGTGTGTACATTGCACTATCACGCATACATGTAACGAATTTACAGTTCGAATAGATAAACATTTTCTATTGTCATGTTTTTAATGTAGATCACGATGATGACTCTGTGATGCTGTTGCTGAAACTGTGCTGTTTGTATGCATGTTGTTAGTGGTGCTGCTACTCTCATTGTTGTTGTTTTTCTTGGTAAGTAAGCCGAGTGTTTATTGTCATCAATTTAGCGTGCAATGAATTAGCATTTGATGTTTCGAATTGTTCGGTATCCTGTTTTATCTATTTTGTAAAACTTTTTTCCTTTTTTTTTTTGTTAATGTATACTAAAAATCCTTGGGGGTATTATAAGCATACGTGTGTGAGTATGTGTTTGTTAGTTGGTTTGTTGTTTTAAACAAGTGGCAAAAAGTGCTATTGAAATCATGTGAGGTTTGGAACAATGAAACAATAAGTGCAGTTAGCAGGCAATTTGGGCCTTTTAATTAAGTTTTAATTTACTTACACTATAAAAAAAAATTGTTTTATAAGGTTTATTAGGAGAACTTTGATAGCATTTTGATTAGCACTTTATTACGAATCTAAATTGTATTACCGAACAAATATACCAAAAATTATCTCTATCATAAATTTTCTTTTATGACGGATGTCCAACCAAGTTATAATGTTATGGAGTGATTTTGTATGAAAATTTAACAACATAGTGGATTGAAACATTTATGTGAATAGATTCCCATTTACAACCGACAAATGAGTTGTTATTGATAACTTTTTTGAGAGTATTATGGGAAGCTGCCTTATATATTTTAATTAAAAGCTAAATTCTTAGATGCTACGAATATAATTAGAGTAATAGTGTAAGCTTTTCAATCCCAAATAACTTCCGTAAACTAATATATACAACTTTTCCACACGTGTATGTGTGACATAAAAGCCGTATAAGTGAGAAACATGCATTTGCTAAATTTATTATTAATTATCACGGACTTCCTACCCCAAAACGAACCGAAAAGTATAATTGTTGGATGTCAAACAGCATATCCGTAATTTAATATTGGAATACACTACTGCAATACATCTGTTCACATAATCTAACATTAGTGGTCATTTCAATGAGATTTGCTATGATGATGTAAAATATTCACTTTGTAAGCGAAACAACTCGTTCATTTTTTCTGTCTAGACAATTATATGTTCGACTTCTTAAATTAATAACATATGGATTCGCACAAAGTTGCATTACTAGGGCTACCATAGTACTCGATTTATATAAAGATGATATACTACGTGGGGAATGTTTAGTGCCCATTAGTCCGATTGTGTGCATTTTTAGTTCAGCTAGTCGTAATAAAAACTAATGATAGCAAGCAATGTTTCTCAATAATATGGTGGTCCAGATTTGTGGACCGCATGTGGCCCGCCAATGTTTATTTTTCTCAAAATGAATAAAATTAGTACATACACAAATAAGTACGTATTCATAACAAATTGTTCTAAAAATTATTTACAACTCTTAGTAAATAAAATTTCAATAAACATTTGATTTCTTTAGAATTTAACATTTAATATAACTCATAAAAATATTATTATAATATTAATAAAAATATTAAATAAGTAATTTTTATGGTACGTCTTGGTAAATATGTACATACAAATTTCAACAGAAATCTCAAAATTCAAAAATATTTATACTTGTTTATGCTTTGATTCAATTTAAATTTGACTGTTACTTTTAAAAATGTTTGCTAAAATATCATTTATAAATTGATTATTAAGCTGGAAATAATGAGTGCGCAAAAAGATAAAAAAAAATTTTTTATGGAGGAGAAGAGAAAGTTTCGCAATTCATGGGAACATGCCTAAGCATTTATGGAAAAAAAAGGACAGGCCTTTTCTTTGATATGTGATTTTACTATATCTTCCTTAAATGTTTGTGTTTTAAAACACCATCACGAATCAGTACATATTGACTTTTAAAAAAATATTCTTTAAATAAAAAAGGTCGTACCGAAAAAATAAACAATCTAAAGTTATCAACTGAAGAACAAGCTTCACAAATGAAAAATTCACCGAACAAACTAAATCTGAATTAGAAGCCAGTTTTAAATTATCTTGGAATACTGCTAAAGACAAGCGGCCTTATACAGATGACAATTTCATCGCTTCATTCAAATATGCTAAAAATCTATTTCTAATTTCAGGTATATACAAACATTTCACAAAGTCCATATACTCTGATATAAAAGATTGTCTTGCATTTAGTTTAGGATGTGATGAATCCACTGATAATACAGATCATCCCTAATTAGCAAATTTATTCGGTTTTTAAAAGAAGATGCTGTTGTACAAAAAGAGTCGCTAGATTTAATTGCTTTGGGAGATAAAACAAGAGGTATTGATATTAATTCAGCATTTGATTCTATCATTCCTTTACTGCCAATACAAAAACTATTTAGTGTTTCTACTGATGGAGCTCCATCAATGGTTGGCAAAAACAACAGATATTTAGGACTTCTTATGCTAAGATGCTAACATTCCTTACTTCATTGCAGTACTTTGCATTCTTTATCGTTAACATCTTCTAGCAAAATACGTATTTTAATTTTTAAAATGTGTTTACTCCAGTGGTAAAAATCGTAAGTTTTATAAAAAAAAAATAATTTTAAAAACCAAAACAATTTAGAAACTTTGTGCATGAACTTAATTTGGCTTTCAACCAGTAATATATTAATAAAACTTGTCAATTTGTTAGATCTTATTACTAAATTTTCACAGTTAAAAGGACAGTCACATCCCCAGCTAGAGGACTCTAAATTGCTTGAAGATTTACTGTTTTTCACTGATATGATGGAGCACTTAAGTACTTTGAATACATTTCTTTAAGGAAAAGGAATCATATCGGCTGTTTGTTTAACACAATTTTTGCACTTTAGAAGAAGTTAGAACTTTTTAAGAGAGATTTAAACGACAAATTATTAGCTCGTTTTCAACGTCTTAAAAAATATTTCCAAGACCGTGACATTTTTCTAAATCAATTGAATCACATCTTTCAAAAGGAAATCATATTGCCAATGATTTGGAAGATAGATTTTCTGATTTAAAAAGTATGAATGATTCAATCTAATCTATAATATTAATAGGTTAGGCGATTTTTTATTACCGATGTTTTCTTCTACCGTTTTATCCCGATTTTGAACAAACGTATATTATTTGAAAGGTATTTATTTTTAGCTGTTCACCAGATTTGCAGATTTTTAAATTTTTTCCTTTATTTTGAGTAAATTGCATTTAAAGTTGCTGCTAACACATACATAAAATTATACATAAGCTATGGGTGTGTATATTTAATTTGTTAATGAGTTTGTTACCTTCATTCGCAATAATAATAAATTAAAAAAATGTTGGTTTGTGAATTGGCTAAGTTTAAAAATAAAGTTGTCCAGAAATTGCACTCGAACTTCGAGCGCTGTAATCTGCTAGTTTTTATTAAACCCCTTTGAAGTAGATGTAGTTCAAGAGGGCTTAAATGTTGCTAAAGTCATTCCTCCTAATAAAGATGAAGGTGAAATGGAGTTGCTAGAATTGCAATCTGATATAAGCTTAACTATTGCATATAAATCTAATATCTTGAATCAATTTGGAAATGCGTATCTATCGCAAAATATCCAAAACTATAGACAGCAGCATATCGTTGGCTATAAATTTTTGGCAAGACTTACAATATTTAGGCAATGTTTTCTGCTATGAAATTTATAAAAAATAAACATCATACTAATTTAACCAATATCCATTTAAAAGAGCTCATAAATTCATCTATTACAAATTATGAGCCGAATTTTAATGAAATAGTCAAAACACACTTATCATAAAATAGAATTATTCAAAGCTAAAAAAATATTAAAAATGAAAAATAATAAAAAACCTAAAAAAAACAAGTAAGAAAATTATAGTCGGTCTAGACCGACTATACGATACCCTATACCATGCGTATAGAGATCCTATCTCTCAGGCCCAACTAACTGGATATAGAAAATAAGCACAAACCAAATTTAAGTGGGATTTTTATTAATTTTTCGGCTGCAGATATGAAAAAGTTCATATCGGATGCTATATCTATATGGGGACTAGGCCCAAAAATGGACCGATCCTGACCATGTTTGGTAAAGTCTCTTGTATTTTGCAAAAATATATACAAACAAAATTTGAGAAGAATCAGTGCAATATTTTTGTTTTTTAATAGATTTAAGTGAAGATCGGGAAGCAGCTCTATATGGGGTCAAAGGTATCATTTGTGGACTACTCATTAGTGGATGTAATGAGCACATACAAACCCAATTTGAGTAAGATCTATATGACAATTTGGATCTTATGGCAATTTATGTCGATTTCATATGGGTAATTTGTATGGGGGCTAGGTCTGAACATGGACCGATTCTCACCAATTTCAACAGCGTCCATCCCATGACCATTCAAAGCTTATATACCAAATTTCATTAAAATAAATTCATATCTGCGACCTGCAGTTTGATTACAAGGTTTACATGGACACACAGACGGACGGACGGACGGACGGACGGACGGACATTGTTAAATCAACTCAGAAAGTGATTCTGATTCGATCGGTATGATTAAAGATGGGTCTAGGTCAAATAATTTTGGTTGTTACAAACAGCAGCACAAAGTCATTATACCCAAACCACATAGTGTTATAGGGTATAATAATAATTACTTCTTGAGTTTGCAGTATGGTGTGAAAAATAAATATACTTGTAAGTAGTAAGTATTAAGTATAAAATATATAATTATACTATATATAATTATAATATATATAATTACTAGCTGTTTTTACCCGGTCTTGCCCATTAACAAATTCCCCAATAAAATGAACTTTCTCCCCAAAAATTTGTATGGGCAGTAAATTCATTTTTTATTTCGATTAAAAATTTTTTGATTTTTTAATTTAGAAGTTTTTTATAAGATGCTGCAGCAAAAATGCTTCAAAAATAAGTTGCGAAACCGCTTTAAGTTTTTTTTCCAGTTTATTTATAATTATAAACATCAAATATAACGGAATGGTTCGCAAATTAAAGGAATCACAACTTTTAAAAATTGAATTACTTCATTCAATAAGTGATCATCATTGAGCAGAGACGTCAAATTCAAGTTTCAGAAATGAAAGACTAATGCGACGTTTAATATTGTGTCGCAAGGTTTCTTTAAGCAACTGCTTATAGTATATGTGTGGCCTATTTTGATCAACAGGTAATTATTTCACATACGTAGATAAAATTTATCATACGACATTTCACTAAGCTGTGTTGCGCTAGCGTGTCGCGTCCGCTTCCGCGCGTTTGGCAGTCACACCCGTGCTGCCGCGCAGTTGTTGTCAACTTATTTTAATTGCCAAAATATATTTTTCAGATCATTGCGATATTTTAGCTGAGCTGTGTTCCGCGAGCGTGTCGCGTCCGCATCAGTCGCGTCCGCGCGCCTCGAGCCGCTTCCTCGCAGCTACTACCCGTGCTGCCGCTTAGTTCTCGTTAACTTATTTTAATTCCTAAAACATATTTTTTAGACCATTGCGATATTTTAGCTGAGCTGTGTTCCGAGAGCGCGTCGCGTCCGCATCCGTCGCGTCCGCGTTCGCGCGCCGCTTCCGCGCGTTTGGGAGCCACACCTGCGCTGCCGCGCAGCTGTTGCCAACTTATTTTAATTGTCAAAATATATTTTTCAGACCATTCCGATATTCTAGCTAAACTGTATTCCCCGTGCGCGTAGCTTCCGCGCAACGAAATGATGCTATTGAAAAGAATACTCATTTTAAATGCATTTATTTTAGGACATATATTGAGAGCAATATGCAAATGTTTTCTGAAATAAATATTTAACAAAATTCATTAAATAAAAATATGTAAAAATTTAAGAATGAATTTGGGGAGTAACTTCATTTTTTATTTCGATTAAAAAAAATGGGGAATTTGTTCATTTCTTTTGGGTACCTTTTTTTAAGTTTGGGGAATTTGTTCACCGTGTAGTTATTTCCGTGTAAACCAAATTTCTGAGAAATCCATTGAAAAGTACAAATTTGTATAGGGAAGAAATATACCACCCAACAAAATATGAATTTTATATGAAAATTTGGCGTAAAAGTAGGCGTGGTCGGTAAAAATCATATGGCGATCTTCCCTGGAATATGTACTAAATTTCGAAGAAAGCCATTGAAAAATAAAAGTTTGTAAACAATCAAGGAAAAAAATAAAGTTTATATACTTAGAAGTTGCCGCAAAGTAGGCGTGGCCTGTAAGAAGCATATGGTGACCTTCCCTGTAGTATAGAGATCGTGTGACCAAATTTTAGACATCCCTTGAAAAATAAAAATTTCTATAGTGAACAAATATACCAAAAAACAGAAAATTAATTTTGTATAGAAAGTGGGCGTAGAAGTAGGCATGGCCGGCAAGAATCATATGGCGACCTCTCTAGAGTACAGAGATCGTGTGTAGCAAATTTCAGAGAAATCCGTTTAAAAAAAATTGTGTAGCGAATAAATGTACCAAAAAAACAGAATATGAATTGTATAGAAAAAGTGGGCGTAACAGTAGGCGTGACCGGTACGAAGAATATGTCGACCCTCCCTGGAGCAGAGAGATCGTGTGTACCAAATTTCAGAGAAATCGGTTGAAAAATAAAAATTTGTATACGGAACAAATATACCAAAAAACAGAAAACAAATTGTATACAAAAAGTGGGCGCAGAAGTAGGCATGGCCATTAAGAATCATATGGCGACCTTTCCTGGTGTATGGAGATCGTGTGTAGCAAAATTCAGAGAAATCCGTTGAAAAATAATAATTTTTATAGCGAACAAATATACCAAAAAGCAGAAAATGAATTGCATATAAAAACTGGGGTAAAAGTAGGCGTGGTCGATAAAAAGTATATGTTGACCTTAGGTGGAGTACAGGGATCGTGTGTACCGAATTTCAGAGAAATCTGTTAACAAATAAAAATTTGTTTAGTGAACAAATATAAATAAAACAGAAAATGAATTTTACATAAAAAGTGGGCGTGAAAGTAGGCGTGGCCGGTAAAAAGTATATGGCGACCCTTCCTGGGGTATAGAGATCACGTGTACAAATTTTCAGGAAAATCCGTTGAAAAAAATTGTATAGCGGTCAAACAAACAAACAAACAAACAGAAAATGAATTTTATATATATAGATACTTACTTACTTATTCCAGACCTCTTTCTACCTTGCAGTGTAGAGGTTTTTACAAAGACTTCTCCACTTCGATCTATCTTGTGCCGCTCTTTTGGCTGTTCTAGGCTCGATTCTTTGTTCTGTCAGAATATTTTTGATAGTGTCCCGCCAAATTATTCTTCTTCTTCCTCTGCTTCTCGTACCACTCGTTCTTGCTTCTTATACCCGTTTCGGCAGGCGGTTCTCTGGCATTCTAGCAACATGTGCAAACCAACATGGTTCGATTTTGTTGTTCAGCGGTTCTTAATTTAAGCTGGCTCATATAGTGTCGTTTCGTATTCTGTCTCGTTTTGTTTTACCAGCCTCACATCATTTCTGATGCCTGAATTCTGCTTTGATTTTTTGTTGTAAGTGCCCATGATTCGCAGCCATAATTAAGGGTTGGTATATACGTGGAGCTGTATACAGCAAGTTTTGTAGCCGTTGAAACTTCTCTTTAACCGATGAAGTTTTTATTTAAGGCGAAGTATAATTGGCAGTTGTGGCTACTCTGCGATTTAGATCCCTGTCCGCTTTTCCGTCTTCGCTAATTGTGACTCCCAAGTAGCGGAAGTGTTCAACTTACTTTAATGTACATTTGATGATAATTTTTATCGCGGCTTATTATCATGGGTTCTGTTTTCCTTGTATTTATACGGAGGCCTCTTCTGGTCATTTCGTATACAAAAATATAAAGGTTTTGCAAATGTATCAGCTGTCCTGTATTTTATAAGTAATTAATTTATTCACATAAGATTTAAAGGATCTCAATATCGTTGCTTCCCAAATATTTGCTTCCACACCCATTGGTTCTGTCCCGACCATTTTAAGTTTGACTACTTATACTGCTTACTAATGGACTCACACAAAGCTTCAAATCTTTTGCTGTCAGAGTAATTCAGATATATGATGATTATTATTTACTTAGCTTGGGAGTTGCCGCACCTATTTGTTGATTCAACTAATCACATACATTATTGACTGGGTTACATTAAGACTATTACTTTAATAGCGCAGCAAATATTTTTTTTTTTTGTATTGGAGGTGCCACAGCCACTTTAAAACCAATTATCTCGTAAAAGTTTACAATACTGTGATATATGATATAAAAATTTACTTTCTACCGGAGGTGGCGTTTCCAGAGGCCCATTTTTAGTACAAATAATGGCATTAAGAATTAATTCAGCCACACCATGTTTTAATTTTTTGCTACCATAATACTCAAATTATATTACGATAAGTATTTAATTTGTATGGGAGTTGCTACGCCCTCATGTTCTATTACGGCCTCTTTTGGCTCAACTAGTTACATACATAGCACATTCACCTACTCTACGTTTTCGGGCTTTAGTATTCAGACCAAGACCATTGTCTTTCATGTCTACTCATATTAATAATTTTTGGACTGACACAGTAATTACGGCTTTACCTAATAGAATACTGGTAGTAAATATTTTCTTCATAAGCGGGATGCCACCGGTCCAATCCTGTTCATTCCTTTAACGATTATTCATACTAATATCTCATGTACAGCTCAAGAGTTACAACTTTAATAGTAGATACGTGATGTTTCTCTTATACGGGTGGCTTCCGGCCCACTTGAAAAATCCAAAAATGCCCTTCCGGATAGTTAGTTAGCAGTTAGACAGTTAAACATTTTGGGGAAACATTTTTTTAAGAAATTAAAAAAAAAAATTTAAATAATTTTTCCAAATCAATATAGGCCAAATAAAGAGGTTTATCATAAATAATATAGCACAGTAATAGTACATAGAATAGAGTACATCAATTCTGTTTTTGGCCCTATTTTCTGTACTGCTCCACCCCTCCATCATAATACTTACTTTTTGTGTGTTTTTTGTGTTCATACGATGTGGTTTAGCATCTGATTTAAATTAAAAATTCCCCCAGCTTAATTAACCTGTTGCCTATTAGGTTTTTGCGTGAAAAAAGAAAAACAGAAAAGGAGATTATTGAAATGTTTTCATATCACGGTAAAAAAATTCAAAATTACAATAGCTAAGTAAACATCTGTAGAATATAAAAATTTGCCAATAATTCCTCAAACAATTCAAACACCAGAAATGTTACTTGTTTTGATTTTTGGAACTTTTAAAGCAGAATATGAATTCTTTTAGCCCCAAAGATTTCTAAGACTATTTTCAGATTTTTGGAGGTCGGTAAGGGATTGCTGAAATCGATTTAAAAAAAAAATAGGAACCGAATTTTTTTACTTGTTTCACGTTCTCTATTTCTATAAAATCAAATGAATTAACTATGAACAGTAGCAGCCTACTAATAAAATGTCCTTGAAAATAAAAATGCTACTTCTCCAGTTGAAACCTCAATTTTTTGAGAAATTGAAAACATTTGGAAATAATATTAAGTACGCAATATAGATCTTTAGGACGAATATGAAAAAAGAAAAGAAACTAAAGTATAATTTTTACTCGGTTGCATTACCCCTAAACTATACGTTTCTATCAAAATGTGCCAATTTTACGGTGGCGTTAAAATTAATGGTTTTTCGAAGACATAACTAACGCATTTAATTTAGGACTTAGGATATATTAATTAATTTCCTTTAATATTCCAGAAGTCTTTAGAAGTGATTTTTCTGGTTTTGTGAAATTAAAGCCCTAGAGAAAATAAATGGACAAATTTTATGTTTCATAACTTAACTTTTTTTTTTAATAAAAAAAAAAAAAGATTTCAGCGACATGCAATAAATCTGCAAAAATCTTGTATCCGCTTGAAGAGCTGAAAATATCCACAATTAAAACTTTTTTAGTGAAACGCCTTAATAGATACTCGTATACTCAAACTTTAGTTTATATATAAATTCATTTGTATAATTTAAAATATTATTCATAATTTTTCTTTTATATTAAATACTAGCATCAGTTGTGTGTCCTCAAACTTAAAGCTCAATATGCTCATTTAATTTCTCTTTACTGCACTATAATAATGCATAAATATCGTGCTATTTCAGCATATCATTTTGTATGCCTTAGCAGTATTTATTTATTTGATAGTCTAATGAGATTATGATTTTAAATAACTTGAATATCTAGAGCATTTATTTATGCAGATGTACTCGCATGTATATATTTACATATGTATGTACGAATATTTGAGCGCCAACATACAAACTCATTTTTATTTTAATTTGAATTAATATATGTATGTATATAAATAATTTAGTATAAATAGTTTTATAAAAGAGTTTATATTGTTTTGTGCTTTTTAGCAACTTTTAAGAATTTTAAATGAAAAGGCGTATAAATAATATAAATTTTATTTTTAAATTAACATATGAAGGGCAACGCATTAGCTTGAATATGAAGGTGCGAGTATATGCTGTGGCAACATAATTTTTGGCCAACTGTACCATTCAATTGTGGCCACTGAAATTTTTCCCTCACAACCATATTAATGTTTTCTTCAACTTCTATGTCAGACAATTTAAGGCCATTTCTTAATTAAAATTTACCAAAAAAAAAAAAAAAAAAACATCTTCCTTACTATAGTTTTAAAACAAATATAATCAAATACCATCCAGACTTCATTTAAAATTAATTCAATTACTTTTATCTTTGACTTGAAACTTTAGTACATGTTATCGTTAATATTTTTTATTACTATAACTTTTACTTTTCATTACATGCATTAGTATATTTTGTTTAAACCTAAATCCCAATATTTATTCCTGTGTAAGTAAGAGAAAACCCAATATTTTCTCTTCAAAAAAAGCAACACGTTGAAGTTGACAGTTTGCATGATGAATTTATTAAGAGAAAAAAATATTTGTTCTTAAATGTACCTTTTAACAAAACTGCTTTTCTTCCACATTAACACAGCACAAGTTTATTGCGATATGAATTTTTTAATTTATGAAAACCGAACATTGTCTGTTTTTAACGGGTAAATTAGTCTCAACTGGAACTATGGGTACTTCCAATGTGGCGTGACGTGGCATTTGTACGAAAAAACATAAAAACAAGTAAGAGCGTTAAATTCGGCTGTGCCGAATCTTTGATACCCTCCACCTCGGTTTGAGTATTGATGATAAATGTAAACAAAATATTGGAAAAATATGCATGCATTTCCTATATGCATGCGTTTCCGGTCATATGACATAACTTCTCGTTTAATTTAGTGTTTGCTAATTAAATAGCTCGCCCTAACCTCCATTGCAAAGGTAATGGTTGTGTAGGGTGGCTATATGCATTTAATCGTGCTTTTTTGGCTTTTAACTGGCCAAATATTTCTTCATTGCGGCCATATAAGAAAAAAGGATTAATTCGTGAATGCACTGAAAAGCTTAATGAGGATCTCAATATAATATTTGAATGGGATTCTTCAAATGGACTGTACTTAAATCCAAAAAAATCAAAATGTTTAGTTATAACTCAAAGAAATCAAACCATCCCTATAGATATTCATTCCAGTATCATTAGGTAATCAGAATATTGAAATTGTGGAATCTGCTAGGAATCTGGGAATCATTTTTAATAAATCGCTCACGTGGCACAATCAGATTAATTCTGCATCTGGAAAAATATTTGTAATGCTAAGAACGTTGTACACTATACAACATCTTACACCTTTAAACATTCGTGTGCTTCTCGCGAAAACTTTCATTATGCCGAAGTTACTATATGGTTGTGAGATATTTGCTTTTTGTGATTCAGAACGTAAAAGGAGATTATTAGTAGCTTACAATGCGATCCTACGTTATGTGTATGGTATAAAGAGATATGATGGAACTTCTCTATATTCTAAGTCTCTGTACGGAGTTGACCTCGTGGTCTTAATAAAAATAAGATCATTAATTCTACTTCACAATGTAATATACACCAAAGAACCATCTTATTTATTTGAACGCCTTCAATTTGTACGATCCAATAGAGGAAATAATTTTATACAATTACGATATCGAACATTAATCTCTAGTTGGTAATTTTTTATAAATACCATATGTCTATTGAACTCGTTACCCAACAATTTACAAATAACAGACAACGCTTTAAAATTTAAAAATGAATTGTTTAAAAATGATTTTGTCTCTAATTTTCAACTTTCTTAATTATTGTTTCATTTGTGATTATATCATATATTCTATACTCTCCCATTATGTATTAATTTTTTACTTATATTTTTATACTTTTGTAATTTAAAATTATTTATATTTTTATATTTTTCTTGTTTCTTAAAAGTATTGTAACTACTATCACAAATTGATTGTATCATTATAAGATCACATACTGTAATTAAAAAGATTTATATCTTGTTGTATGTGATATCCACATTTAATAAATAAATAAATAAATAAACATAGGTCGGATTGAGTAACAAAATAATAACCGAAAAAAGCTCTCTCAACTTTTGTTTTCAAAAAAATATTGCCATATTTGGAAAACATAGAGAATAAATTTATAATAATAAATAATTAAATTAGGGATGCCAAACGCAAAAAACCAAATATCGCAAAAATTTTAAATAAAATAATTTGTTACCTTTATTTTCTGAAGAACTTCAAATATTCATCCAAAAAAAATTGTGAAAATTTATATATAAATAACATTCTCATCAAATTGCGTTTATTTATGTAAAAAATTTTTATGTTCGCAATTCTTAAATATTATTTGAGGTTTTATAAAATTCATTGAATTTAAATTAATGTTTTCTGTAGTCCGATTCTGTAAATTTCAACGATTCGACAATGGCAAAATATATCGACAGCTATTGTAAGTGATTCACTAAGTACATACATCTTAACGACAGTCGACAAATCAATTTTTCTATTTATTTAAATTGTAAACGAGTAGCATCTCTGTCAAAATAAGCGAAAAACACAAAGAAGAATAGAAAAAACAAATAATTTCGTGTTTGACAGGATGATTTTATGTTTATGTTTAATATCTCTATTTTTTTTACTAATATTTCTGTTTTTTTGTTTGAAAATTAAATAATGAATTTAATATGCTATTTAATTTTTTTATTTATATAAAAAAGTTTTTTAATACAAGCAAAATATTTTCACTATTTTATGATTTTTATTTATGTATGACGACATTTCAACCTAAAAATTTAAGTTTTTATAGATTGAATAAACAATACAAAAATGGTTGTCGTTTAGATAACAACAAAAGCTGACTTTAACAATAGCGAATATCGCTTAAAAATTTTACTGATAGTTTTGCTTTTCTTTTTTTTAACGATTTGACTATCGTTAAAAGAAGTTACTGAAATGCTATTTATTTCTCCTGAATGGCAATATTTTTTTTAATGTAAACATTTTTTAAATGTAAACATATTTGGTGTTTTTTTTTTTTTTGAATTTGATGCAATTGATGTCTTCTAAATATAAAATTATTATTACCGACGTTTTGAAATGATTTTCTGAAATTCAATTAATATTTTATAATTTATAATTGGAAATTTTAATTCCAGTTTTTAGAATTGATATTTTCTAAAATATGAATGGAAAATTAAAAAAGTGCAATTTTGTATTTATGTGAATAATACTGCTTTAGTAATAATAAACAAGTTTTAAAAATTAGATGTAATCGCAATCAGATATTTTGTAGGTAAAGAAGAATAATAATTCTATATAACTATGTAGAACTGTTTTGACTGCAAAAAACTCATTGATGAACTCGGTAACACTATTTTGTAAAGACAACAAAAAGTTAGTATGCCAAACTTATGTTCATATTTGTAAAAGAATGATGAAACAACGTATGAAATAATAAAAGACCAGCCCTTGTATACTCTTAACATTGTGCCGTATGATATCTATTTGAAAATATTGGCATTCATGTTAAAATAACTATTGCAAAGCTAATTGGAACAAAATTGTGGCGCCATCTACTGTGGCATAGTCACGCTGAGCAAAATGAAGTGACACTCTGTTAATGCAAAAGAAATGTCTTTTCCCAACAACAAAATATTGCAGAATTTTAAGTAAATAAAATAATATACCGATTTCTTTCTAACATGCAGTTATTATGGATATACGTATAAAATATATGTATATTATTTGTATTATTTAATATGTGTATGTATGTATATGTAAATATTACACACAAAAAATACAACATCAAACGTTATTTTTGTGTTTTTCTCTTTAAGTAAATTAATATATAAAAAATTTTTTTTTGCTAAATTTACATTGTTTTTTTTAATTAACAACTAGGTACATATTTTAGCATTATTTGCTTTAGATGCTGGTGAATTTTTACTCCCTTTATATTAACTCGTAGTGTCTGCTTGTCGAACCAATTTTGGATCGATTTTAACCCCTTTCCCGTGACCCAATCGATCTGAAGCTTTGCAGGCAGGCTCGTGGCAATGACAGAAATGATCTAGTAATTTTTTTAGTGATGCCAAAACAATGGAAACTTTTAAATTTTTCTACCAGAGTTGATAAAAAAATGTACAAAGGGTTAGTTTTTATTATATTATTACCACAACGACCACAAAAACAACATGTCCATCTGTGACAACAATACAACATTTTGGATAACAACAAGAACAATATAGAAACATCATATTTTTCATTTTTTTTTCTTTTTCAGAGATTTTCCTGGACCTGTTCCACCGATTTTAATGATTTTTGAAATAGAAATCTTCCCATGAATTTGTTGAATCATTCTCACTAAAAATAATCACCTTAGCTATCCTATTGAGGACGTGATCGTGACAAGAACAACATAGAAAATTATATTTTTTCAATACTTTTTTTTAGTTATTTATTCAAATCTCGGGCTCTAATTGACCGATTTGGACGATTTCAAATAGCAAACTTCTCTGGATGTCCGATTGATGCCGTCATCGTAATTTCCACAGACGGACAGACGGACATCGCTATATCAACTCCGGTTGTTATAAGGATCACCAATATATATATTTTATGGGGTCCAAATTTTTTTTCTAATTATTACAAACGGAATGACAAACTTATATACACCCTCTGCACACTGGAGTGGATTTTTTAAAAGATTTTCTTATAGATGTATAGTAGTTAAATAGCACTATATTAATTAAAAAATTGCAATAATCGACCCTAAGGATTTAAAGATATAAGAAAAATATGCGCTGGCGTTAGATACATTACAAAAAACAAAAGCGAGTTTTGACTTGGATTACAAAATTGCAGAACTCTACGAATTGGGCAAGATTTCTTCAATAAAATAGTTTTTCGTGGGATTTCAAATAATATAAGTTTAATTTCCAAGTTATAAAATATTGAAATCTTCTCTCTTTTTGTCTTTATTAGCCTAAGTATCTGACGTGACGTTACACGACGCACAGTGGCGCCATTTGAGTTTTTTCGTTGCAAAAATCGTATCTTTTGAACCGAATAACATAATTGAACAGTTTAAACAGCATATGACAGACAACTGTTCAGCCTATGAAATGAGCGTTTCGAAAGGGTGCTACGCTTTATAGGGGCCTACTTATAGGTTATCGAAGTTAAAATTTGTAGAAAAAGCAATTTTATGGTAATTAAAAAAAATTATTTTTACATTTTTAGATTGTTTTTATTTTCTTTCTTTAGGGTTTCATGTTTCAAATTATTACCCAACAAATGAAAAAAAAATTACTTCTTTTTTAAATTTATTTTTTCAATTTTCTGTAAAATATTCATCACAATTCGTAAGAGGAGGTATTTCTAAAAGACTAATCATTTCTAAACTATAATTATTTTCTAACTCTATTCGTGACTTCACATGCCGCAGGGAAGAAATAAGTGGATCGGAAGATGCTGCCAACATGTTGAAGAGGTCCTCATTTTGCCTTACCCTTGATGCTTTGAATGTGTTCTGCAATCTGTATTTTTTATAAAATTTGTTCTTCTTCAGAAAGCTCTCCAATTGGCAAAGACTGGTACTCAATTATATCTTTGCCATGCGCCAATATTTTATGGACGGTCGGGGTCAACTTCTTCTGTGGATACATTTCTGTTAAAGAGAGATGCAGTTTTCGATGCATATTCTCCATATTTTGTAGAATTGACATTTTCTTTGCAGTTTAAAACATTCAAGATCGTTCCCAATCTTTTCACTATTTGATTGTCAATTCCAGTGATTCTAGTTACTGCCTCATCATTTTCAAAAAATCTCCTAGAAGTGTTTCCATCGTTTGAGTTACCGTATCCGTGCTTGGGACAGTCTACTTTTAGTCCAACTTGTTTAAAAAAGCATCCTGTATTTTCTTCTTTCTGATCTTCTCCTTATCCTTTATTGATGTATTTTCATCGAAGTTTTCCTCCTCTTGTGGTAGGGTATACGCCAGTTTTAACAAGAACTCCATACACCTTATCCTTGCGTGCAATGGTGACATTCCATATTCGTAATTCTCCTCGTTTGTAGAATCGTTTAAATTACCAAAGTTCTTCTGACTCTTTTTGCAAATCGGGCATGACAATGTTGAGGTTGTTCCTGTCAGTTCGTTTACGACTTTTCCGTCAACCATGGTCAGGTGGAACTCGTAATTGCATTCAATATATTTTCCTTCTCCAATTTGCAGCTTTGTAGGCTTAATCTTGCTTATTTGTTCTTCAATGTCCTTCACCTTATGAGTTCTGCCGATTCCCTTGCAAACTGAAACATTATTGGTCGGCAATAATGCACTGATGACGGACGTGGATTTTTCCAAGGTAGGGAAACATCAGATTTTAGCCGCAAAGGAACAACAGATGCCATAAACATATTTCCGTCCGATATTGTAGCGTCATCGGATGATATCCTTTGCTTATAACCGCTTTGTCCGGATGATCCATCGCAGCCCCATTTGCTGATCAATGTCAGTTTCTCAGGAAGAATTTTCACCTCATTTTCAGGAAGACTCTCCAACAACCGTTTTGCTGTATGGCCCATGAGATCCTGCAGATTGGCTTTCTCAGAGACTTCCGTAAACTCCGTATGCAGTGGTCGTGAATTTATTTTGGCTTGCGTAATATGCTTGCATCCTGGTAAAACGTCAGCGCCGTGTCGCATCAAGGATGCCCGTAGTATCCCAAATTTTTCTTTGAAAGTTGTAAGTCCATAAACAAGGCCAAGGCTTCTTCGAAACCATACTTTTTAATGTGTGCGTTTGTGGGCGTGGGAATGCTTTCCTTAATTCTTTTTCGTCGCAGTGGGCTTGCATCAGCAACAGGTTTTGTAATCTGCGACCTAACTCTTTCACTATCCTTTGTATATTTAATAGATAGCGCGTCCGATAAATGCTTCGTGGTCAAGTCATTGGTGGCATCGGCAAGTTTCTCTTTCTTGTGAAAATTGAACACTCCTCAATACTTTTTTTTGGCCTTCCTTTTGCTCCTCTGGTTGATGTGGTGGGTTTATCTACTGCCAATATATCCAGGATGGTGTCTTCATTAAGCCAGTCCTCGTATTTGGAGTAGAAGTTCTGAATGGTTCGATTAGATTTCACCCATTTTGCCTTAATATATGCATATATCAGATAAAAATTATTTATTATATTTTCGCTTCTCTCAATATTTCCGTATAAGCTATCAAGTTCTTCTAAAGCAGCTGCTGTGAAAAATTTTGGTGTGGTTGACCTTCTAAACAGTTCAAATAATTTTAAATTGTTTAACGCCATGGCTTCAGTACTTGTTGCGCCAACTTTCAGTCGTATACTAATCCAGACATTATGCTTATTTTGCAATATATAGGCTTATGCTACCATCCCCAAAAATATACCTGTTCCCTGCTTACATATGGATTTAGGCTGAATTATGGAATTTTGATATTATGCTCGTGTCTAAATAAGATTTGTGTCTACCTGGAGGGACCATAAGTCAATATTGTTCTTGACCATTTGTACTCCAAAGTAATTTTTAAGTGAGTTGCGTACCTGCGAATTTTAATGAGTAGTTTTTTGTGCATCCTGTGTCTGTAACAGAATATTGGGAGTAGACTTTGGCACAGGTAGACAACCGACTTAAAATGCAATTTTCAAACTATTAGATCAAACTACTGTCAGTCAAAACCTGTAAGGGATGCACGCCATACAATTTCTGCAGCCATGTCTTTTTAACCTTTTTTACCTCTAGAAGCCAAACGGGCACGTACGGGCAGATAAAACCTTTTGAATTATGTAAAGAAATAATCAAAGAACATGTTTTGCAAATATGGCAAATATAGGAATATATAGATTTTTTTATTTTCCGTCAAAATTGAAAAATAGTGAAAAAACGGATAGTTTTTAAATAGTGATTTACCAGGAGAAACACAAAGCAAACAGTTAATTTTTTTTATCATTATACATTTAATAAATACGTCTTGGGAATTTGTATGAGTTCATAAGTTATCAACGTTAGTACTCAAAAAAAAGTTATCGGAATCAGATCAGTGGGCGTGGTACCTCTCACACAAAGTAAATATATAATGTCATATATCTGAAGTAGTGTAATAGTGAAAGCCTTGGACCGTTGTCTGAGTTCATGAGTTTTTAATGTGAGTAATCCCATAAAAAAATGGGCGCGTTTGGGCCAGTGGGCGTAGTACCCCCCATAAAAAGTAAGTATTTAATATGATATAACTGGGGTAATAACTATAATAGTGAAAGTCTTGCGACTTTGTTTGAGTTCATGAGTTATTAATGTGAGTAGTTGCCCAAAAAATGGACGGGATTAGACTAATGGGCGTGGGGCCTCCTATACAAAAAAATAGTTTTCTACAAAACGTATTGCCTGCTTTTTATTTCATTACGAGGGGTTTCTGCTATTACATAATATAATAGTATTATGCGAGAGTGCAGTTTCAGCTGCTTGCATATGCATGTCTTCGTTGCTTGAAAAAAAAATTAATTTGATGTATTCCAGGGGCAAATCGTCTTCGGTATCGAGAAAAATTAATCGAAATTCCATATTTTGGTGTATTATTTAAAGAAGGAGGACAGTCGTCAGACCACGTTTCATTTTTACTATTAACTATGCACTATAACTGTGCATAGCTGTGACAGAGTAAAATCAATCTTAGTATTTTATTTTGGAGAAAAAAATATAATTTCGATCGAAAAATGTTGATAAATGTTGGCAACTCTTTTCACTTTTCAATTAGCAAAGTATACTTGGTCTGAGGAAATGTAGATTAAATTAACTCCAACGATGTTCTTTCGAGAATATTGATAAAATTAAAATGCATTGTCAAAAATGCATTGTCTAATCGCTGATGAAGGCTGAAATGCCAGAAACCAATCCGATTAAGAATACAGTGTAGTTATAAATTTTTGAAATATATGCTTTCTTCTTCTTCTTTACCACGCACCATTGAATCAAAATTAAAATTTGCATATTAATTACAGTATTAATTGCAATATGTCTGAAAAATTACTACAACATATCTAATTATATTTTTTGTTTTTGTCATCTGCCAAACTTTTTGTTTTATGGTTGCTACTACCCCACCGATCGTACTGTTGCCGTGAGAAGTTATAAAATAATTCCATTCAAAAGCCTAGCAACCAAATTCAGAAACAAAATCAGGTAAACTTCGGTCAATGAACTAATTTTTAAATTGGAAGCTGCATCCATCGGAAAAATATAAATACTTTCAAATTGACCATGTTCTTTTTAATCGTCTCCACAAGTGTTGTCAAAATCTTTGTCATTGATTATCAGATAGGATTTTACTCCGTCACTCAGCTAAACAACGCAAGTAAAAATGGTAACTTGACGGTAGCTGAAGTGTGGGCTCTTTACCTCATTTTGACAGATTAGAATGTATTTCTCTGCGAAATCAATTTGCAAGACTAGACTTTCTGCCTAAATATTTTTTTTTTTGTCCAAAATAATTTTACTCGGAACGTTTAAAAAAATAGGTGTTTAAAAAATGGCAACTGTGCATCTTATTCGTATCAGAGTTCAGATAGTTAATCTTCGGTATGTGTCAACGCAATCCGGTCTTCCACTGTCCACCAATGTTTCCATTTTATGGTTTTGTTCATTAATGTGAAAAACTTAAGGGGCACAAAAATAATTAATTGAATGAAAATTTGAAATAAACAATAATTTTAACTTATATTGTGGCTAGGATTTACACATTTCAAATTTGATAAAAAATTTCAAACACTTACGATCATCGGCGTTCAGATAAATAAAATAAATAGTTTTTGTCTGACGTGACGTTAATTGATATTGGGTTGCTTTTTTGCATTTACTGTATTGGTGTTATTGCAGCTAAGGATGTGCGATAAGAGTGCAATTGCACATTACTTTTAGGAATGTAAATTGCAAGAAGAAGATATATGTACTTACAAATAAACAAAACTGTTCAAAACGTGAACTTGAACTTTGTAGCCCGATATATCGCAATCGCAACTAAGGAGAACTTTGAACTTTTTAATTTTATTAATTTTGAATATTTGTCTTTAATAATACAAGTAAGAAAAAACTGTTGGGGAATTTTAAAATTTTTGGTCATGGTAGATATTCCTGTGAAAATGCCCATATATTCGCCAAATAAAATTTACTAAATCTAACGTTACGAGGGCAGTTTCAATTTTCGAATTTCTCTTTCTGCTTCTGTCACCTACCATCTGTTAGTAAATTTTCGGCGCATAAGCTTCGCTTTGATTATGTTCATTTAAGTTTTTAATGGGTTACATTAGAAATAACAATACATATTTCAACAATAATTAAAACTATATGTAAAATCCTTAATATATCTGATTCTGAAAGGGTTAAGTGGTCAAGATATATATAAAAATCAAGCATGTTGTGCCAGCAGTTATTCGGTTTTTGAAAATACGCACATTATATAGATCATTTTATGAGATAATATCATGATTTAAAAAAAATCTACAACAAAAGTGCTAAATCTTAAAAATGTTCATAAGGGATTAATGGATTTCGAATTTTGAAATGTCAAATAAAATGTATGCTTTCAAATGATATATGTATTGCTCTCATCCGATACAAAAATAAAAAAGTTATATACATATCAATATCAAAGTTTCGGTGATCCATTACTCGGAAAATACGGTCCGCCACAAAAAAAAAATTTTTGCTACAATCGCAATGAAATGTTTCATAAGTGGTGATCGGAGTATGGGCTTTGATAAAGTTTTCAACATTTGTACAATAAGAGAAAAGGCCTCTTTAGCATATATGCAATGATTGTAAATACTAATGCTAATGAATTAGTAACTTTTCATACTTATTATACTTAGATTTGTGATCATAAGATGCATATGAGATATGCAGAAGTCAGATATCTAGGCTCTGGCCATGATTTCTTAATTTTGAATACCGGCCAAGTAAGAAGGTTTCTACGAGTAAAACAATTTCAAATAAGTTTTTTATGAGATGCTGATTATCCGGTGAAATCAATATTAATGACATCCTAAGATCACCGAAGTGAAAGTGCAGAAAGTCGTTGCAACTGGAGTTCTCAAATCACGATTTCGATGACTCCTTGGAGGTACCATGACTCCCATAAAATTACACAAATATTTAGTTAAGGGAGCAGCATCCCTATAATAATTGCTTTTATTACAATACTTATATTCCAGATAATGATGTAGAAATGTTTCCGAAGAAACTTAAGTTTGTAACAAAAACAATGAAAATGATGGCAGAGAAGATTCCAGAATAAGAGATTAAATTAAAAACACATTTTCATTATAAATTTTATATTGTAATTCGAAACAGCAACTGTTCACAAAAAATATATATAAAAAAATAATAAAAAAATAAATAAATAAAATAAAATAAAACTAATTATGCGAATTTAGCTGCTTTTTAACCCTTTCACCCCTACTGGGATCATATGTCCCAGCAATGTTCTTTACATCATATTTTTTTTTTTTTACCTTTTATATTCTTATGTCTAATGTATCGCAAACGAGGTTGAAGCATTATCTATGGTGTAATTAAATAAACTTTGTGGTGAATTATACCGAAACGTCATTTATATTCAGTTTTTTTTTATGTGAGAGCACGTGTTTTTCGCTGATAGGGTCATACTTTTATCAATAAAACCTTAGTTTTTATGTTTTTCTTCACAATTCTTTAAAATTACATAAAGTAAGAAGTGGAATATTGTTTTTTACATTCTGCAGCAAAAAAAATTCAAACGGTAAGGTGTTAGAATGATTTTTTTTTAATGGGACATATTATCCCAATAAGATTTTTGAGTGGGATTTATTATCCCAATATAACGTTATGGATACAAGATTTGTTTTTTTGTTTTTGAAGATGGCAAGGAAGAGATTAACGGATAAGCAAATCTGCGAGAATTTGTTAGAGGACGATGAAAGCGAAAATGATGGTACTGACATCAGTGACTCCGATCCAACTATACTCCATCAGATGACGAAGAAGAAGATAATATAACCGACTCAAGCGATGAATCCGGTGAAGATGGTGCCCCTGTTGATGCTGTTGCACTTGGTACTGCTTCTGCTGCAGGTAATGAGATTGCTATTGATGCTGCTGTTGCACTTGATACTAATGTTGGTGACGGTGGTGCGAATGCTCATAAAGCACCTACTAAACAAGCTATTTGTAACTGGTCTATATGTAACGAAAACAATATAGTTTTGCCGAAATATACAATACCTGCGGACAGAGATTCAGAAGTATTATTAGATTTGATGCCTACGGCTACTTAGTATGTAGTCTTCCGGAAATTTTTCCCGAAGGGTTTGTACATTCGCATATCCGAATCAGAGGCTAACTAAGCTAAACAGGGTGAAAAATTATAAACGCTTTTAACGGATGAATATGAAATTATGATCTTCACCGGAGTGACATTAATTATGCACTACAACCACGTACCAGCTATAGCTGATTATTGGAGCAATATCCCATTGGGCAACGAATCTATCAAAAAGAGCATGTCTTGCCCATAAGTTGCCGATAATTCAATTTATATTCCCTTGGCTGAGTCGCTTATAGCGGAGGGAGTGAAGCACAAAGGACTTAAAACCCGTAGGGCAGGCGGCCGGCCTTCCAAGCGGCGAAGAAAAAGCTTTTGAATATTGGCAACCATTTACCCAATGAAGACACCTCGCGACTCGTTGCGTTCGATGCACTTCCATAGGGAAAGAAACCAGAACCAAATTCGTGCACTCAGGATGCAACAACGCTCTAAGTCCCTCCTGTTTTGCACCATTCCATCGATGAAACCATTTTCCAATATTTTTATTTTGAATTTGTTAAGTTCCATTCTTTTCGTTTCATTAATGTTCTGAATTACTGATTTTTCCTTGTTTTTTTTTTTATAACTAAAAGTATATGTAAATAAAAAGATAAATAGAAATTGGTCAAACTCATTTTTCACTTATTTTATCTCTATTGGGATATAATTTCCCATTATAAAACCTTACTGGGATTATATATCCCAGGATAATGGTAAGGATCTCCGACTTCTTATGTGTCCCCAACATCTTATATTTTTGCATTTTAACTGAAATTGCCGTCAAAATTGAAAAAAATCTACCAGATTTCTAGAAAAAACTCAGGGGTGAAAGGGTTAAATAATTTCAGTTTTTTTTTTTTACTGGGACAGCAATATCTTGTTTTTCTTATTCCCTGATTGTTCTCCTTTTACATATTTTCAAACGTTCTTCTCCTACTTCCAACTTCTTTTACTGATAACGTAAGACGTCCCTCAAATATCCTTTAATGGATTTTAAATGACTGCATTGCTCTTGTTGCACTTCGGTTTGCTTTCTCAATAACATAATCCTTTCCCTTTATAAGCGTCTCCTGCTGTTGCTATGGCTTCTATTTTGCTGTACATAAGCTTCTTTTTCATCATGAATTCCCTCACGAAGTCCTTCCATACCTTCAGCTTTAGTTATACGTATATGTGTGAGAAGTTTTGTTACAATTTTACTTACTTTGTGGCAACCGCAATGTCTGCAATGTCGTTCCAAAATCTATCTAATTTTTGCGGTTTTATTCCCTTCCGAAAACCCTTACCATTTCGGACACTAAAATTTCAAGTTGACGTACTGCAGTCATTTGGCTTTGTCGTTAGTATCTTCGTTCCAAAATGAAGAATACCAATATGTTTCCGTTAAAAGTCGGTAACGCCAACAGGGATACCAAAATCTCGTTTTTATTTTGTTTGCAAAGGACAACGCCAACCGGAATAGGAATAGGGCCGATTAGTTTTTGAGGAAAACACCATCACCGAAACCAAGGAAAGATTTGACAAATTCCATGGGACTTTGCATTATTAGCTTCATTGGTTGAGAAGTGATCAACTGAATTCCGTTGTAGCTCGAAAGAAGTTGTCACGCCGGAAGTAGTCGATATCCAAGCGACGGGTTCCACTATTTCTCAGACTCTACCATAAGCGTAACCGTGTGACTACTTCTGAATAGGTTTTGACAATCTTTACACACATACCGTAGGAGGTTTTTCTCCGTTTCGCAACCATAGGGATGCATGTAAATTTATTCACATTGATTACCTTGAAAAGGGTAAAGTGATTACTGGCGAAGTTTACTCGAAGTTGTTGGGTATAATGGCCATATTGTCATACTGGTATTTGGCGAAGAAAAATGTGTTCTTTCACCTGATAAAAAGTGACATAATAAATAAAACTTCAGTCAGACTAACCATATTTTTTCTTTTTTTGTTATTCACAATAGTATTTCTACTAGTTTCGGTTCCAATTATCAATACATGTTAGAAGTTTGACTTTCTGTTACTATAACCGAAAAATCATTATAAATACAAATTTTACTCGTATCAGTTTAACGAATATTTTGTTACAATATCTGTTAACACATTTTCGGTGTAAAAAATGTTGATATAATATAGTTATGCTATAGTCGATTTAATTAAGTTGCCTCAATTTTATAATTTGTTTAAATTCTTTGAATGGTAATCGGAACTAATTATGTTTTTATATTTACCTTCGTTTTAGTTTGACTATTTTCTTGTTTTTTATTGACGAAAATCTGTAGTATTTTCTATAATTGAAGAATTACAATAAAAATTCTTATTACCTTAATAAATTTTTGTAGTGGTTACCGATCCTCAACTTTTATTTTTTCTGTGTGTTTGTTATACCCAATACCACTATGCGGTTTGGGTATAATGAATTTGTGCTGCTGTTTGTAATTACCAAAAATATTTGACCTATACCAATCTTTTATTATACCGATCGAATCACTTTCTGAGTCGATTTAGCGATGTCCGTCCGTCTGTCCGTCCGTCCGCCTGTGTGTTCATGTCAACTCTGCGACCTATAGGTCGCAAAAAAGAATATATTTTGATAAAGTTTGGTATATAAGCTTTTATCGCCCATGCTGATATTCGGTCCATGTTCAGACTTAGTCCCCATATAAATTACCCCTATGAAATCGACATAAATCGCCATAAGATCGAAAATATCATATAACAATTCTTAGTCATAGGCCCCATATAGAGCTGCCTACCGATCTTCACTTAAATCTATCAAAAACCAAAAATATTGCACAGATTTTTTCTCAAATTTGGTTCCTATATATTTTTTCTAAATATATGTGACTTTACCAAATATGGTCAGGATCGGTCCATTTTTCGAACTAGTTCCTATATAAATATAGCATCCGATATAAAATTTTTCATATCTGCAGCCAAAAATTAATAACAATGCCACTCAAATTTGGTTTATGCTTATTTTCTATATCGAATTAGTTCTATGTCGAATTATAGGGTACCGCATAGTCAGTCTAGACCGACTGAAACTGTCTTATTTGTTTTTTCATAGAGTTGACTGACCTGTGTGGTTTAGGTATAATGACTTTGTGCTGCTGTTTGTAACTACCAAAAATATTTGCATTATACCGATCGAATCAGAATCACTAGCTGATTCGATTTAACGATGTCCGTCGGCCCGTCTGTGTGTCCATGTAAGGCTTGTAATCAAACTGCAGGTCGCAAATATGAATATGTTTCTATGAAATTTGGTATATAAGCCTCTGTCTGCCATAGGATGAACGCTATTGAAATTGGTGGGAATCGGTCCATGTTCAGACCTAGGCCGCATACAAATGACCCCCATGAAATCAACATAAATTGCCATAAAATCCAAATTATCATATAAATCTTAGTCAAATTGGGTTTGTATGTATTTATTACATCCATTAATCAGTAGTCCAAAAATGATCCCTATTGGACAACTCTTAGTCATAGGCCCCATATAGAGCTGCTTCCCGATCTTCACTTAAATCTATCAAAAAACAAAAATATTGCACTGATTCTTCTCAAATTTTGTTTGTATACATTTTTGCAAAATATATATATATATATCTATATGGGGACTAGGCCCAAAAATGGACCGATCCTGACTATGTTTGGTAAAGTCTCTTGTATTTTGCAAAAATATATACAAACAAAATTTGAGAACAATCAGTGCAATATTGTTGTTTTTTTATTTAAGTGAAGATCGGGAAGCAGCTCTATATGGGGCCTATGACTAAGAGTTGTCCAATAGGGATCATTTTTGGACTACTGATTAATGGATGTAATATATACATACAAACCCAATTTGACTAAGATTTGTATGATAATTTGGATATTATGGCAATATATGTTGATTTCATAAGGGTCATTTGAATGGGGGCTAGGTCTGAACACGGATCGATTCTCACCAATTTCAATAGCGTTCATCCCATGGCCGATAAAAGATAAAATACCAAATTTCATCAAAATATATTCATATTTGCGACCTGCAGTTTGATTACAAGCTTTACATGGACACACAGACGGACGGACGGACGGACGGAGGGACGGACATCGTTAAAGCGAATCAGATAGTGATTCTGATTCGATCGGTATAATTAAAGATGGGTGTAGGTCAAATATTTTTGGTTGTTACAAACAGCAGTACAAAGTCATTATAAAAATCCCACTCAAATTTGGTTTTTGCTTATTTTCTATATCCAGCTAGTTGGGCCTGAGAGATAGGGTCCCTAAACGCATGGTATAGGGTAACGTATAGTCGGGCTAGACCGACTATAATTTTCTTACTTGTGGCTAGTGCATTTTGTAATTCTTCTTTTATTTATATACGGGATAAGGTAATTGTTGTGTTGTTGTTTTAATTTCTTATATGTCTGATTGTACTGAATTCACCGATTCTTATTTTTATCTGCATCTCTATCATCACGCAATTGATTTTGATTACCATTCCCATCAAATATAACGGCTTGGTAGAGGTTATTCGGCGATTGGCTTTGCGGCCACCATTTTTGGCAGTTCCAAGCGGCTCTTCTTTCATCATGCATACCTGTATATGTTTTTTCTACCAAAGTGCAGCAAGGAGAGTAATGAGAATTTGAGTTGCAATTAAGGCATTTAATATACTCTCCGGAGCACCGTGGCGTCTTTCTCCAAATAGCGTGGCAAAAATCAAAACTCAAAACTTTGATAGCATTTAATGAGTGCATATGATAGAGAATTTCTCACAGATTAAGATGCAATAAACGGTTTTAATTTCGGATAAAAATTGTGGATGATAGAGCTCCCCAAAGTTGGAATTTTTTTGGCTTTTAGAAAAAGGCGCAAAATTTTTTGAAAAATACCCTTCCTCAAATCAAATTGTAGGCTATCTGGTTAACCGATTGTAATGCTTTTGATGTCGTTTGAAAGGTATTTTTATTTTCTATAAAACAAAAGATAAACGATGTTATTGGGTCGTTCATCTCTTCTACAGCCTCACTTTTTCAAAAATACTATATTTTGGTAGTTTTTTCTACTTTAATAGAATAAACTTAAAAATGTTTAAACATGTTTACTTAGGTATTACCTAAACTGGTTCACTAATACAATACTCTAACTAGTTAAAGTGAACTTGGCTGCATATGTCAGTCTGCATGCAACAACCATAAAATTGTAAAAACATCTTGACATACACTGGATATATGGGTAGATGTGTTTTGCCATAACTCAGTGAAAAATTAATCGATTTTAATGTTATATGGCTTATTTTAAAGGTCTAATTACCTAATTTTTGTACATTTTTATATCATTTTTTTGGTGCTTGAAAACAGAAATTTTAATTTTTTTTCATATTTTGTTTTGATTTTGATAGGATGGCGAAGTGTTTTTAAGAAGATTGTTAATGTTTTGTAATTTTTATGTATTGGCAATAATAAAAACTATAAATTCTGGAAACCAATGATCATAAAAATATTGGTAATGAATTCAGCACAAAATAAAAATCCATTTGCGCTACCTGAATTATTTTTAAGGGGCCAAAATTTTCAATGTACAAATTCTATTAATGAATTCAATATAATTAGAAATTTGCACTCAAAAATAAAAAAAAAATAAAAAAAATTGCTTGCGCTACCTGGTCGAAAATTTACAATGTATGTATTTTGCAACAATCAGAAACTTTTGACCTGATGGCAGGTCAAAACATTAAAAAAAATTCCAATTAAAAATCTAAAACAACGAAAATTCGCTAGCACTACCTGTACTATTTTTTAGTGGTTACTGAATTCATCATAATAAAATAAAAACAAGTAAGAAAATTATAGTCGGTCTAGACCGACTATACAATACCCTATACCATGCGTTTAGAAACCCTATCTCTTAGGCCCAACTAACTGGACATAGAAAATAAGCAAAAACCAAATTTGAGTGGGATTTTTATTAATTTTTTTGGCTGCAGATATGAAAAAGTTAATATCGGATGCTATATCTATATGGGGACTAGGTCCAAAAATGGACCGATACTGATCATGTTTGGAAAGGTCTCTTGTATTTTGCAAAAATATATACAAACCAAATCTGAGAAGAATCAGTGCAATATTTTTGTTTTTTAATAGATTTAAGTGAAGATCGGGAAGCAGCCCTATATGGGGCCAAAGGGATCATTTTTGGACTACTCATTAATGGATGTAATGAACGCATATAAACCCAATTTGAGTAAGATCTATATGACAATTTGGATCTTATGGCAATTTATGTCGATTTCATAGGGGTAATTTGTATGGGGGCTAGGTCTGAACATGGACCGATTCTCACCAATTTCAATAGCGTTCATCCCATGGCCGATAAAAGCTTATGTACCAAATTTCATCAAAATATATTCATATTTGCGACCTGCAGTTTGATTACAAGCTTTACATGGACACACAGACGGACGGACGGACGGACGGACGGACGGACGGACGGACGGACATTGTTAAATCAACTCAAAAAATGATTCTGATTCGATCGGTATAATTAAAGATGGGTCTAGGTCAAATATTTTTGATTGTTACAAACAGCAGCACAAAGTCATTATACCCAAACCACATAGTGGTATAGTGTATAAAAAGTAAATGGAAACTTTTATGCTTAGTATTATTGTGCTGACGACTGATATATACATTTCCATGCTGAGCGCAGTTGGCATTTGACTCAATAAGAGACCACAGAACATTTTGGTAAAAAGTAAAAGGGTGGAGTGCAATAATGTCTTTACAAAATTTTAAATTGTTTGATTTATTTAGAAGCTCAGAAGACGAAAGCGCATTAAGATTGGCTGTTATAAAAGAAGTAGACGTTTTACCAGAACAAGAAAGAAAACTTCACACCATTTTCCTGAATATTATGATAAAATGGAAAGGAAATCATACAAGGGAAATCTTCATGAAAAGGCATTTAAACTGGCTTAATGAATTCACAACATCTAAAATCTTCGAAAAAGCCCATACATCTACTGACCGAGACAGAGGAAGACCAGGAAAATCTTTGGAAGAGTGTTCGTCGTACACAAGAAAACGAAAGCTTCAAGGTATTATTTACTGCTCATCTGTCAGCAGCGTTATCCACTAAGTACGCGAAAGACCAAGAAAAGGCAAGGTCTGACATTACAAAAGTAGTAGCGATCGCAATCTACTTGCGATTGCACAGGATTGAAGAGAGTATTGCTTTACCCACAAACTATAGCATAGAACAAGCCTTAGCGTTGTTTATGGACTTGGGATTGTCAAAGGAGGAATATTCTATTTTGCGAAGCTCTTTAAAAAATCATAGTGTGAATATTCTTCCTGGATACAAAAAGGTTACATCTGCCAAAAAAAGAAGCAGTGCCATCTAATATAAAGTTTACTGAAGTATCGGTAGAGGTTAAATGCAAGAGTTATTGGATCATGCAGCCAAACGCCTTATTCAAAGTTTGCCTGAAGAGGAAGCAGCATTACTTACAGATAGGCTTACATTGATAAATAAGTGGGGATGTGATGGATCATCCGGTAAAAGTGCTTACAAACAAACAATATCGACAAATGACACAACTATTACAGATGTAAATATGTTTATGGCTTCCATAGTTCCTTTACGACTGAGAAGTAAAATCTTTGAGCATTGGAAAAATCCTCGCCCGTCATCAGTTCATTTTTGCCGTCCAATATTTTTTCAATATGCAAAGGAGTCTTTAGAAATAATCAAATCAAACTAAAGCCATCTGTTTTTGAAATGAAGAATGGAAAAACTGTTTTGATTGATTATGAATTTTTTCTCACAATGGTTGATGGCAAATTCTTAAATGTAATAACAGATACCTCGTCAGCTTTGAAGACTAGACTTTTGATATGCATTGTGAAATTATAAGTCCTTTGAGTGGGTTATTAATAAAATTACATTGCAAAATTTAGAATTTTGAGAACTTTGGGTGTTTTTCTTTATAACAAAAAATCGGGAAAATAGGTCCAAAAGTGGAAGAGATCATTAAAATTTTACAGTGTTTTTGCACTATTTTTGTAACTTTTTTATATATAATACAGAAATTAGTAAAATTGGCATCTTTTGTGGCATTTTAATAAAATTTTGAAGTAAATTTGTACGGGGACTAGGTCTAAACGTGGACCGATTTCAAAGATTCTTAAAGATACTTTATATTCAGTAAGTTCCAAATATCTCGTACTGGAGCTGCTTTGTCAGACTGCGACCGAAATAGCCTAGTACGGCTGTCATCAAATCGTATAAACCGCAAGAGATTTTGAAATCTCTTCAAGGACATTGTTGCTCGAAATATAAGTATATTTGTCGTTTTGCAGAGCTCTGAGGTAGGCTGTGTATTACTGTGGGTTGCTCCACCCTAAATTAAGATTCTCACAAAACCATCCAACTCTTCCACAGTAATTGGATTCCAAACTTGCTGTTTATCTGAATTTTTTTTATTGAGGATTTCATAAACTTTTTTAGCATGTTTATTTGTTTCACACACTATAATTTCTTTTATGTCATTTGAAAAAAATCTTTTGAATATTTCTAGCTCAGTACTATCTACACTTCAATACGTTATGAGCCATAAATCTTCTGGAAACCGGAGGAGACTTAGACCACTTTGTTCCATCCTTTCCGTAGTAAAAACCATTATAGTTGAAAATTTCCTTGTTTTCAACATCGCTGTCATTATCTTCCTCACTTTCGGATGAATCTTCAATTTCGTTGTCAACTTGTAATTCTGTCTCAACATCCGAAGCTTCATCGTTATTATCCTCATTTCCATGGACCTGATTCTGAACTTCTTTTTCTATATCATTGGCTATTGCCTCTGCCAATCTTTCAAAATAATTGCGATCAGATTTGTAACACGCTTGTCAACTGCCAACACAAAACTAACGGGAATGTTATTGGAATGAGTTTTTGTTTTGTTCGAATTTTTTTTTTGTTGAAAGTTAAAATTTTGAAGTAAATTTTTTCAGATTCAATCAGTATAGCCTACTAATTTGCTGGTGACTGAATTTGAAAAAAAAATAAAACTTACAAAGTAAAATTGAGAGCAGTAGAAAAAATGCACTAAAAAACAAGTTATCACAACCAATTTGATATATCCCATGTTGGGGCCATTTTATGCGATGCCTCCTACAACCAAAGGCCCTACCTATTTGGGAAACCATGATATCTTTTACCGACCGTTCTCAGGGAAAATGGGGTGGTGTTCTTGTTTCCTTCGAGGTAGATTAGGAGTCGTCACATGCGTTGATGAGATGCTGCAAACAAAAAGATTCTGCTTTTTTTAAAAACCACAAAAATTTCCGTTATAAATTGGTATCACAATCACTAGCGGCTATAACATTTTGTGGTCAAGTGCCGCAATTCTTCGAAATAAAAGTAAAGAAAGATTTTTTTGTTTTGCGTGTGCTCTTTTATACGTTTCGTTTTGATTTTATTTAGTACAGACTATATGTAACAGAGCAGGGCCTGGCAAGGCCCTGGTGGTAGAAATATGAATAAAAATTTCTTGATAATGATTGCCACGCCCACAGATAAAAATGTTTTATTTTTTCCCAACTTTTCTACAAAAAATACCTTTATTGAGGAATTCATAAAAAATTAGCAGTGTCTGTTCATGTTATCTAGGTAAAAAATCAAGAAACAGTTCAAAAATGCCTTGCTAGGACCTGGTATCCACTTAAGGGTTAAAGGTAAAGAGATCAAAATCATTTCTAATTTTGATGTGTTCTACGATAACTAGACCTATTTTCACATATGATAATCTGGTGTAGTGGAAGGCTGTGAATGTAGGGGCCAGACTTTCCTCACTCGTGAAGGAACAGAGATTGGCCTGTCTGGGCATCACCGGAGCCATTAGATCGACACCACAGGGGGGACTGGAGGTAATGCTGAATAACATGCCTGTTGATATTTTCATCAAGAGCGCAGCAGCGAAAGTAGCTCTCCGCTTAGGGGAGGCATATAACCGGAAACAAAGCTCTTGGGGATACAGCTTGATCCTACGGTCAGTAGGTGGATCAGAATATGATTGGAAAATCTATTATATGTCACCGCTGATGGGGTAATTTTACGATCCAAATACCGATTTGGGAAGACTGGGCCGCAGACTCTGCATACGCAGGTCTGCGATCTCTCTGCACATCTACGATTCAAAGGTGGAAGCATTTTTTAGGCGAGATTAACGCAATGAAAATAGTTCCGGATCGGGGTCACTGGACATAGGTGGCCCGAGAGCTGACTTCTGTAGGAGCTGTATGGATGTGGACGAGGAGGTGTCAGTGCAATATTTGCTGTATGAACGTATCTAGAGCAAAGATTCTTCGATAGCCTGAGCTACACAATAGATGTTCCACATGGCGACCTTGCGCATAACAATAACGAATTTAATGTAATTCGTCCACCATTGATCCCGCTTCAGAAAATAATGCTTCCGGATCTTCATAACAAGCTGGGAGTTGGAGAGAATTTTTTCAAGCGTTTGGTTCGCGTTAACGAAAATGCATTACCATACTTGAAAAACAACGCTTTTCCAAAATTATCCATTGAAAAATTAAAAGAGGGTAATTTTGTGTAACTAAAAGTGTGTGACTGCAATATATTTTATATCAATTGTTGTAGTTAACGGTCCAGATATGTATAGGTGTAGTTAAGGGTCCAAACTAAAAGATTCTAGTGTCTTATGAATTGCTTCATGAGCCACAGAATCAAACGCTGACGTCAAGGACCGCTATGTAGCATGAACTATAATTTTTTGGTGGCTACGCAAAAGCAGACGGTTCAAAGGTGGAAGCATTTTTTGGGCGAGATTAACGCAACGAAAATAGTTCCGGATCGGGGTCACTGGACATAGGTGGCCTGAGAGCTGTATGGATGTGGACGAGGAGGTGTCAGTGCAATATTTGCTGTATGAACGTATCTAGAGCAAAGATTCTTCCACATGGCGACCTTGCGCACCTCTTGTGTGAATCTGGTTGGTTCAAGAAGAATGCACAGCGGACGAAAGAGTTCGACTTCCTTTCCTTTCCGTTCACTTCATATGTTCTATCTATGTTTTTATAATCTATATTCATATATCTAGATTCCGACACTATATAAAGGGTATCACAACGATCCAGTTCACCTCCGAGTGAACTCGCCTTCGGGCGGGCAACCCATCTAACCTAACCTAAAATTTAAATTAATTTTTAGGAAATGTGTTTACGTATACTTTATTGAAAGCAATAGAATTTCCGAACCGTTTAAAAAAAAAAACTTTTTTTGTATGCTCAAATTAATATATAGTTACAGCGTTACACATTCATCGAATCAGTATTTCAGTGATGAGCGTTACTATATATTAAGATATTACATGATATAGAAGAAGAGTCGGACCGGTCTTTGGTGCCAACTTTCAGCTACATGGTTTTATATGCAATATGTACAAAGAAAGGCCATGAAATTTAAATCTCTGTCATACTTTCACTTTTTTGTGATTTCAATTAGATCTACAAATTACTCAGAAATCTTTTTTTCGATTCGAAATTTAAACTTCCTCATTTAATGGAAATGAGGATAAATGCGAATAAATTCAATAACTTTAAACGATTTTGAATTATTTTATATTAATCAATTACCATATCTCAGGCTAATTAAACTAACTGGATATAGAAAATAAGCATAAACGAAATTTGAGTGGGATTTTTATTAATTTTTTCGGCTGCAGATATGAAAAAGTTCATACCGGATGCTATATCTATATCGGGACTAGGCCCAAGAATGGACCGATCCTGATCATGTTTGGTAAAGTCTCTTGTATTTTGCAAAAATATATACAAACAAAATTTGAGAAGAATCAGTGCAATATTTTTGTTTTTTGATAGATATAAGTGAAGATCGGGAAGCAGCTCTATATGGGGCCTATGACTAAGAGATGTCCAATAGGGATCATTTTTGGACTACTCATTAATGGGTGTAATAAACGCGTACAAACCCAATTCGAGTAAGATCTATATGATAATTTGCATCTTATGGCAATTTATGTCGATTTCATAGGGGTCATTTGTATGGGGGCTAGGTCTGAACATGGACCGGATCTGACCAATTTCAATAGCGTTCATCCCACGGCCGATAAAAGATTAAATACCAAATTTCATCAAAATATATTCATATCTGCGACCTGCAGTTTGATTACAAGCTTTACATGGACACACAGCCGGACGGACGGATTCTGATAGTGATTCTGATAGTGATTCTGATTCGATCGGTATAATTAAAGATGGGTGTAGGTCAAATATTTTTGGTTGTTACAAACAGCAGCACAAAGTCATTATATCCAAACCACATAGTGGTATAGGGTATAAAAATAAATAAATCAGATTTAATTTGGAATTATTTCAGAACTCTAAGTGATACATAATATTTCTTTTGACATGAGGCTTATTCGAGCACAATTCGTGAAAATGGTATCTTAGAAAAGCAGTAACTGATATTTTTTTCAAAACAGATAACTTTCTTGGAATTCATAAGATTATCCAGGCCATGTCTATGACAATAAATACAAAAATTAGAGCTACAACGATAAAAAGAAAAACACAGAAAAATTATACATATTTTTTCAAGGCTTTTTTACTTTTTTATTCGGGGCCTAATCAACCGATTTTGGCGGTATTCAATAATAACCTGCCCAGGATAGCAGAGAATCATTTTCATAAAAAGTAACCACCCGAGCTTACATATGGAGAACGTGATTGTGATTGCTACAAGCAAACGGATATCGCTATATAAACTCCGCTTGTTATAACGATCACGATTATATATATTTTATGGGGTCGATATTTTTCTAATTATTACAAACGGAATGACAAACTTTGATACACCCACTTCACGCTGGTGCAGAGGGTATAATTACAAACTTATTAAACTTCTAAGGAAATTCCATTGCAAAAATGTCAAAAATGTAATAAAATTTCCTTATTTAATCATTTTTATTTTATTGTGTTTCGCTACCCCGCTACTCTTTTGCCAGCAGATATGAAAAACTCCATATCGGAAGCTATCTTCACATGGGGACTTGTTTAAAAAATGGACTGTTCCTGACCATATTGGGTAAAGTTACTTATTTTTTGCAAAAATGTATACGAACTATATAGGATAAAAATCTGTGCAATAATTTTGTTTTTGGATAGATTTAAGTGAAGATTTATGAGTGAAATAAACGCAAACAAACAAAATACGACGCAGATTTATATGACACTTTGAATCTTGTGGCAACTCAGGTCGATTTCATAGTGGTCATTTGTGTTAGGACTAGGTCTGATAAAAGCTTATATACAAAATTTCATCAAAATGTATTGATATTTGAGACCTGTACTTTGATGGGCTCACAGACCGACATTGCTAAATCAACTCAGAAAGTAACTCTGAGTTGATCGGTCTGAGTCAAATATCTTTGGTAGTTACAATCATCGGCATAAAGTCATTATATCCTGACAACACATTGGTGTAGGATATAAATATATCGTCTTGCCAGTGCAATATTTTAACAACTAAAATATTACTGTTTTCCGAAAACTGCTCTATTGGACTAGAAGAGACTCAAAGAATCAGAGGAATATTAAAACATCTCAAAATTTTAGGTTTTCAGTGAAATTACAATACAAATTCTTGTATTACATTGAACAAATTATACTGAACGATAAAACTTTAAACAGTACTCGTAATACGGTATCGTTAGGCAATTTGGTTCGTAATATTTGAACGTATTTGACACTTTTTATTATATCAGGATTATAATACTGGTAGTGTGCTTTTTACTAAAACTGCCTCCTTTTTATACTTGAATTAATTAAATAAAAATCGGTTTATTTTCTATATTTATATTAATTCGCTCACTCTAGAAAGCATTTTTCTAAAAGTGCTTTTTCTATTAAACTGGCGTACATTTATAAAGTTTTCGAATAACTTTATAGAAAAGTCTATAGGAAAGTCATTTTTATTAAAAATGCTGGTTTTAAAATGTACTAAAGCTTCTTACTGTTAACGTATACTATTGAGCTTTAAATTAACAGACTCTTTCAATAAAAAGCTTTAAATGAATTTCTACAACTGTTTCTAATAACAAAAATATAAACACTTCACTTCAGCTGGAAAATGCAATAATTTTTATAAAAGAGCTATAATATTGAGTAGTAACATGTTGTAAGCCGGGACTTAAATCAAAATCTAATAACTTTTTTAAACGTTAAAGATTAAAACGCCTTTATTTATAATTATAATGTGAATATTTGTTTCTGAATTAAAAAAAAAATTTAGAAATACTCGTAATTTGTCCGAGTGACTTTTTAAAATTTTAAATATTTTTTTAAGGGCACTGATGTGTAATGGTGAAGATATACACGCTTTAACGCGTTTTGGACCGCTGGCAAAAAAGTTGAAATAGTATATTTTCAGAGTGTGAGGTACAACAAGGGTTCAACAAGTTTCAACTTTTTCGCTCTTGTAGGCTCTTGACAGCTAATCAGATATTGTTTTTCATTTGCGAATGTGAACAAATAAAAGTAAAATAAATTTCTGAAAGTATGAATGAATGCTATGTAACTTGCCGTTTATAAAGCGCAATGAGCTTATAAAGTTCAAAAAGCGTTGTCGTGGAAACGCGTGATGTGTTCTTCCAACTTAAATATCTATATGACACTATGAGTGTTTGAACGAATTTCCGCACATTTCAAAAATTTTTTGTTTAAAATTATTTAAATTAGTTTTTATCACTACACTGCGTTGCAAAACTACAATTATATTTTAACCGGAATGTATGTAAAACCAAAGAAAAATGAATAATATTTCACAAAAAAAAATCATTTATTTTATTTTTATTATAATAAAAATAACAATGGTTCATGGTGGAGAAGAAGAAAGCATTTATTTCTAAAATTCATAACTACATTTAACATAACTGAAGAAAAACTTTTTAAAGTAGTAGTTTTAATAATGCGTAAGGCCCCATTTTTTTTTAGTCAATTTGAAAATTCGATCAGACTATGCACCAGATCTATTCTTAGTTCTTCCGTTAAAGATCTTCACGCATGAATAACTGGTTTTTTGCATAAGCTCGACAGGTTAACAGTGTTGCCATAATACTGTAAGTAAAATTTGAACTTTTGAAATGACACAAAAAACCACCGAGACACCCCAACTAATTTTTGGTTCATAGAATCCAGTGGTATACTCCGTTTTAAAAAGTTACCCAGCAAAACTTTCCATTAAATGTAATGAGCTATAGAATAAGAAGTCAAAAGTGTTCAGTAGTTACCTTTCCATTACGAAACCCATTATTTTAACATGGGGGTTCATTGGAGGAAAGGCCTTACCGGCACCTTACTAGGTACTGATACAAATAACTATTTACTTTATAGACAACAAGAAGGGTTTTGAGTAATTTGTTACATGTAGGAAGTAAAGTAAATTTAACAGCTTTTGTTGCGTTTTTGTCCAATGATGACTAACGCCACGAAATAGTTTGTTTCATTAAATTTAACTCATTATTTATAGTTTTTACTAATACAAACAATGGTCATTATCAGTAAGTATTTACATAAATCATTATCAGGAAGTTCTTACATTTAGATTGAAATTATTCAAAAGGTATGGGGTTAACATTACCATGTACCAAGGTTTTGCTGGGTAGCTCAAAATAACGAGATATTTCGATTTTAAGTTTGTAGTAGATTTAAGGCGATTTTTGATTTTATTTAAGGGAAAAACCTGCAAAAGCTCTTGTTAAATAAATTTATATATATTTTTTTTTCGACAAAATGTAACCGTTGAAATAATAGACATCTATTTGGAAGCAGAATTAGTTTACCTCTTACAATTTGGGGCCATAATAATTATAGTAAATTTGGGATTCGGGATTTTGGGATTGGCATCCCTATTACAAACAGATGCTACAACAGTGCTTTTTAACATCGCTTTAACTTGAAATTTAGTATGACAACTTGGAATTAAACTCACTTGATAAGAGAAATCTTTCTAAAAAAATATAAGCATTTTATTAACCATTTTGAAAAAATAGAAAAATAAGTGACGAAAAATGCAGATCACATTGCGAAAAATTAAATATGTTTTATTTTGTGTGTGGAAAATTTACACCGAAAAAACATCGACGGCATTTGGTTGAAGATGACCTCAAAGCTTACAATCAGCATTTTTTGGTTACCCCCGCTGAAGAAATGCGAAATGTTGATCATGCACCTGAATTTACGTACATCACATGGTTTGGTGCAAAATGGTGGAAATTACGGCGATATTCGATGCCATTTGGACTTCAAATGATATGGATCGATCCAGGGGAACATGATCCTGAAAAATGCTACGCGTGCAAGAACGATGTGTACGGTCTCAATCGAAACAGTAAGTTCACTTAGATAGACTATATATCGAATACACAATAATTTATTCTTATTTAACGATCCGGTTTTATATACAAAGGTGTGCCAAGTGCTCACGTACCAGTTCCATTAGTGATGAATTGCCTGTCCCAGTACATCCATCGACATACCAATATGATACTACGTCCTATGAAGTACAATAACAAACTTCAGCAACATCATTACATCATGCTGATTCTGATTACCTTCAGCCAGTTACACAATATCCATTATTAATTTCGCAGGAACATTTAGATAGAATCGTTCGAAATCTGAAGCTATCTTAAAATAATGCAATGACTTTGTATTCGGAACTAAGAAGCGTCAAGGTGCTGGCACCAGGTGTAAAAGTTACATCTTACAAATACCTACAAGAACCATATATGCCTTCTTTCATGCTTTCCGAGGACGCAGCTTATGCATATTGTCAAGATATTCCCGGTTTAATGAATAAAATGGGAATCTGCAACTATAATCCATCTTTATGGCGTCTTTTCATAGACTCTTCAACCAGAAGCTTAAAAGTAGTCTTGCTATTTGAAAACAGCAGCGTTAAACCAGTGCCATTGATGTATGCTCTTGGAATGCATGAGTCGTATGATACCATGAAATTAATTCTGGAACGCATCAGTTATGACGAACACAATTGACGCATAAATTGCGGTTTTAAGGTTCTTTCACTATTAGCTGGAATGCAAACTGGCTATACAAAGTGCATGTGTATTTTTTGTAAATGAGGCAGCCGTGCAAAATGCAACCAGTACGAAAAGCGAGATTGGCCAAAACGCGATTCGCAAGTTGTTGGCGATTTTAATGTAATTCGTCCACCATTGATCCCGCTCCAGAAAATAATGCTTCCGGATCTTCAGATCAAGCTGGGAGTTGTAGAGAATTTTTTCAAGCGTTTGGTTCGCGTTAACGAAAATGCATTACCATACTTGAAAAACAACGCTTTTCCAAAATTTTCCATTGAAAAATTAAAAGAGGGTAATTTTGTGTAACTAAAAGTGTGTGACTGCAATATATTTTATTTCAATTTTTGTAGTTAACGGTCCAGATATGTATAGGTGTAGTTAAGGGTCCAGACCAAAAGATTCTAGTGTCTTACGAATTGCTTCATGAGCCACAGAATCAAACGCTTTGCTGACGTCAAGGACCGCTATGTAGCATGAACTATAATTTTTATGGTGGCTACGCAAAAGCAGGTCAATCATAGTGGTATTATCAGCACTTCCATCCGTAGGCATAAATACTTTCTGCGTGCGTTCAAATGTAACGCACTTCGAGATCTGCCGCCCAAGAATCGTATGTAGCCATCTGACTAGTATAGGAGGTACTGAGATCGGCCGATAATCACCCGGAAGCGGGGAATTTTGCTTCTTTGGAATGAAGATCGTAGTTGACAGCCGCAGACGTCTCTGAAACCTACCACACCACATCATCACATTCATTAGCCGAATCAGTATATCAACTGGAACTGCCCGAATCTGCATCGATGTGATCCCACAAGAACCGGGTGCAATTTAAAGTTAGGGCCTCATTGACCTAATCTCTCCAGGAGTAATAGGCTTCCAAGGATCGCCTCGCATATACAGTTTGAGATCGTCCAACAGCGGTTCCGAACCAATTTGTTCCTCGAATACGTTTCGCCAGAAGGGTTCCATAATTGATCTTGGCGGCTGTGTGGAACTCTCAGCGCTGTCTAGAATCGAATTTATACATCTTCCACAATGCTTACGCCATTTGCGTTGCATATTGCCAAACTAATGTCTTCTCCTTCTCCGCCTGTGGCTAATGGAGGGAGTGGTCCTTTGTTGGGTTCGCTGTCGAACACGTCGGGGATTGGGTGGAAATATCCCATTAATATAGTTTGAGAGTCTAATTAAGACATGGTCCTTGTGGCTTCTATTGACATCTTGGATATTAGAGTCCAGACAAGTCGCATTGTAGTTTCCGTATTCCATCTCAGTAAGACCGGACAGAAAGGTCCTCAGGCGATCTTCTTGTGAGGAAGAAGCTTGCTCTGATGGCATTGGAAGTGAATCATTAAGGGTATGATGACTAGCATTTTTTGTCGAACCAGAATATGTTGGTCCTACTGGCGCTCTCAAGCGGCTTAGATACTCCTGGACCTTGGATTTGTATGTATCTTTCTGCCTTACTTTCTTGATTGCTTCCAGGGTTCGATGTGGGAATTTTCCTACCAGTACCAAATTCATATGCGGATTGCCACCATTAAAATTGGTGTCCGCTTCTATGCTAGCCAACAGGGACGTCTCCTCATCTTTCCATCTTGCCTTCTTGTCTGTTCGGAGGTTAATCCGATCAAACTCGTTAGGATGCGTTCGTCTGATATGTACTCCTAAGCCTGATTTTGTCGAGAAGGACCGGCTACAGACTACACAGGGGAACCCACCATCATCAGTCACTCCTTCTGGATTTGGTTGGGTTCGGTCACCGGCTTGGTCCGATGCCGTTGCCACGTCTCCAGTCTCTTGATGGGAGGTAGAGGCTAGGTTCTGACCCGGGGCGGTCGGTATCAGTCGGTTAGAGTAGTAACCCTGGACATCTGGTACCATTTGGTTAGAATTACGGTCTACAACATGTTCCGCCAACGGCGTAAGTGTAGTGTTTCGAAGATCAAAATTTGTGTGTGGGATGTGTGTGTATTAATAGAGGAATTATTGCTTGAAGCCGTTGACGATCGTAAGTTCCTTGCATTGGTAATGGATCCAGACCCAGCGCTGAACATTTCCGATTGGGTCCCTCGAGCAGAGACCCGAGGGGATAAATTTATATTTATATTATTATTTCTTTGAAACTTTTAAGGGATACGAGTTTTTCTGAAATGTTAGATGAAACTGAACTGAACGCATAGAACTCAATTAGTACGGTAATTGAAAACGTTCTTTGCAAAAATTGCTCACCAAGGTACCGTGATTATATTGACAACATGATGAAGTTTTTCGACAAACTTGGCATTAATATGTCGTTGAAAATCCATATGTTACATGCACATTTCGATTTTTACGAACGACAATTGTCCACAAAAACAGACGAAACTAGCGAAAGACTATAATGGCATTCGAAAACCGTTTCGCTGGAAAAAGAATAGACTCAATGCTTGCCGATTTCTGCTCGTCGATTGCAAGCAAAGAGTAAAAGTTGAATAAATCAAAAAAAAAATTATAAAATCATCAAAATAACAGCAAATATAGTTCCATGTCCGCTTGAAAATGGACGTCCATTATTGCTAGATATAAATTTTGACAAATAAATAATAAACAAGTTTTTTAAAGTTAAAGTTTTTCATTCAAATAAAATCTCCTTAAATCTACTACAAATTAAAAATCGAAATATCTCGTGATTTTGAGCTAACTTTTCAAAACGGGGTACACCACTGGATTCTACGATCCAACTCAATTCGATTTGAATTTTTTCTGTTTCAGATGATCTAAATTTAAACTCTTCTAATATATTGGTTATCGGTTTTTTTTACCCGCTTTAATGTGTTTTGTATTGAAAATTTTGGAATTTTTTTTTTAATGCAATTATATTTTTTGGCAATCGACTTTTTAATTCAATAAAAACTGTTATTGCTGTTTACATTCTTCTATTTCAGAATGTTTTGTTATACTTGTTGAAAGAAACGAGCAGAGTGGTAAAAAGAGTAGTACACAAATTTCTCGTTTTACACTTTGAGAAATTTAAACATATCAATACCATTAAAATTAAAATTATATATTCAAACGTAATGAAAAAGAAATAAAAAAAGCAACTTTTTATTAATAAAAGATGCTAAGTTAGCATCTAGCAACTTTTCATAAATTTTGGATGCTAAGTGACAAAAAAGGTTGTTAAATCTAGCAACTAAAATGCTAAAATGGCAACAAAGCAGGTTAATATTCCTCAAATATTCTCGATAGGGTTCTAATCAGGAGAACATGCGGCCCATTCTAATACTCTTATATTTTTTGAAGATAGCCCTTCCATCATCAAGCGACTTAAATATACTGATGCAATGTCTTGTTAGAAAATTAATTCTTCTTCTTTACTATTTTCAATATATTACACCAATTTCTCTTCTAATAATGTTATGCACTCAGAAGAATTCATTCTGGTGCTTGGAAATGCCAAATCACACAAAAAGCGCCCCAAAACATTAAGGAACCGCCGCCGAAATTTATTTTTGAGAAATAACGTGTGGCCTTACGGAGGTCTCTCCAATAGCTCCATTAACTTTTTCTCATAAAAAATCACATACAAAATTAATATATACTCAAACAGTCCAACCACCAACAGCGATTAATGACTTACTTCACTCTAGTTGGTTTGGCGAATAATTCTCTGGGAATCCTTTAAGAGCCTACTTATGGTTTATTTGGACAGATTTACCTTACATGTATTGATAATCTTATTGAGACTTTCATTGTGTTGCTGTCACAGTTGATTATTTTATGCCGGTCCCGATCAGAAAGTTTCTTTTTTGCCCCCAGCTTCCTTTGTACTATAAGCACTAGCATTCCTTGCAAAAACTTAAGTCTCTTCATCCACTAAGGTATGGACCATTCGGCATTTTATTGCAAATTGATTAAAAATGCATAATAAACAAAAATAATTATTTTATCTTTTATTTTTTGCTATTCTTCTTTGTTTACCGTTATATGTAATTACAGTTATGAAACACTAACAAAATATTATTATGGAATTTTTCTCTTAACTCTAATAAATGTTCTCACACTCCCAAAAACTGGTATAAGTTTTGAAAAAATGTTTGTAATTTTAGAAAAATAGCAAAAAAATAAAATGCAATTATAGTTATAGTGATAAAAATAATATTTTAGATATGTCGGAAATATTTATATTTGACAATTATTTTGGCGCCCGGGTATTACATAATTTCAGTACAAATGTACCCAATATTTTTAATATCCGAAATTCTATATATGGGACAGGGTCGTAATATACAGACGATATTTTTTGGTTACATATGCATTTAGATTACGGAATTTTGTATGGTCCAAAGTCAGAATTTAAATAGTGAAAAAATCACTTTTATATAGATTTTTCTTATGTTTAAGATCTATGTGAGATCCATCCCTGGTCATAAGAGTATTACCAATATTGAATCGTACATCAAAACTTTAAAGATTGTCCACAATCGTAGTGCCAAATGTTCACAAAATAATTTGTTTTTCCAAAAAAGAGAAAATGGAATTAAATTGTGAAATTTTTCGTTCGTTGACTTACTACGACTTTCACAATTTTGGCACAATGACGATTTTCGTACGACTGCCTACTAATTTTTTTTTTTCTAAGAATTTGTAAGCATTTAAAAAAATTTTTTAATACAAAATACTTTCTACCATAAAATATTCCAATTCAATTATAAATAGATGAAACTTCGGCTTCGTTATGATATTTGTAATTATCCGCATTTTTTTTAGTTATTTTATAGTAGTTTAATCGAATTATATTTATTATGTTTCAATTAAAAATAATAGACTTTCTGTACGATTTAAAAATAGTTCTTTTATGTGCTTAAACAAAAATTATATGCACAGCGTTAAACCTTCATTGAATCAGCGAGTCAGTGATGAACAATGATGCTTCTAATGAATTATCTCCGGAACCATAAGAATTATCAAAATTCTCTATGTTCTGAATTCTTTCATATTTTAGTGGGCATGTCACCTTCAGTACAATTATATTATTTACCATAATATACCTACGGCACTCTCTTAGCGGGAGTCGTCAGACTTTATGTAGGTACATTAAATGAAAATGTGCATAATCGACGCAAAAATTGGCGGTATTGGGCAAGCTGGTATGGCAAAATGGACGTGGTACCCCCATAAAAAGTAAATATTAAATGTCACATATCTGGAGTACTGAGTGAGAGCCTTGGGACTTTGCGTGCCCTTTCATTATGAGCAGGAGGGGGAGAGGGAGGAGCGAAGCACAACAGGTTACATCTAGTACATTGTAAAGTAGAGGAATGCAACGAATTATGCAACAACGTACAGGTCTGCTACATCGATGAATTTCAGTACATACGAACTGGTTTGAGTTAATTATTATAATTACGAAAACTTTATTTTGCGAAGAGTCCCAAAATTAAACAAATCGATGCTGTAAAAAAATATTGCCCTAAAGCTTAGAAATTAGCGTAAATCTTTTCATGAAATTGCTCGGATCATAGGCAGAAGCTACTTCTGACTGTAGTACGTCATTCAAAACTACAAGTCTACCAAACTTATTGACTGCGAAAAGGGAACTGTTTTAGTGTCAGTATAACAGAATCCTAGAATTAATGCTTCCCGTGTTAGTTCTAAAATCGAAGCATCCTGTGCCAACTATACTGTTCTCCAAATAATAAGAAAAATTAGCCTGTCATACGTAGAAAGCCATTAACTTGGATTTACTTTGTAATGAGTATATAAGCAAGGCCGCAGAATTTTGGGAGCATCATAGAAAGTTAGCTAAGTCAACGCCAAATTGGTTCACAGAGGTGCTAAATCGCAAAGATATACTACAAATTGCTAACTTAAGCAAAATTTTTATTGTAAATTGAGTTCTTTTATTAATACTGGCAGATTCCAGCCCTCGAAATACGAGTGCAAATTCTAGAAAATTTTATTTTTTCATTAAATAAAGACCCTACATCAATAGGTTAAAGACCCTACAGTTATGCTAATCAATTATAGCCAATTCACAAATCAACACACAAAAAAAACAAACTCATTTTTATTACAAACACATTAACAAATTTAATAAACACACAAATAGCATTGTATAATTTTATGTATGTGTTAGTAGCAACTTTAAATGCAATTTACTCAAAAATAAAGGAAAAAGTTTAAGAATCTGTAAATCTGCAAAACGACTAAAAATAAATACCTTTCAAATAATATATGTTTGGTAAAAATTAATATTAATATTATAGATTTGAAATGCCTGAATACTTCTTCCTATAATATTTTATTTTATTTTATGTTTTTAAAAGCATGGTATTTGTTAGAGATAATAAACCTTAAATAAATTTAAGAATAAGAAATAAGTCAGCTTTGTTAATTTCTTATCTTTTTTTTTTTTTTTGCTAGGATGACAGTTTTTATTTTTGGGTTGCGGATACGTTTTCTAACAAATGTACGAGTATCAACACGTATGTCTGGAGATCCATCATAACCAGAGTCTTGAAACTTGGTGTGGGTTAATTAGTTATACATATGCGAAGCTGAGCCAAAAATGATCGGCATATCATTTATGGATGTGTCAAGTCCCACACAAAGTAAATATTTCATTATTTTTCATCTTTTAAATCCACACAAAAACCTTTTTATTTTATAATATAAATTAGGGCGCCACGACGTGTCCGTCAGCTTCTTTATTATAAAATTATAAATGAACTTACGTAAACTTAAAAAGCTTTTGTTGGACACAAATCGATTTGTTTTCTAAGAAACTTCATTGTTCGAATTTATTTGCGCAAGTGTTTAGGATAAACTGACGTTTGTAAATGCAAATATTGCCAAAGCGAAACTAAGTATATAAATGCATTTTTTATGAATTTCTCATTGCAGTTAAGCAAATCCATTTGTTTCGTAAACTTGAAATAATTAAAATGAAATTGTATATTTTGTGTGCATTGCTGTTGAGCATTTTTTCCATAATAAGTGCAAAAGCTGTGCCCGAATCGAATGCTGTAGAGGAAGTTGAACATTTAGCTCTACCTGATAACGTTATAGGAGATGTTGTTAATATTGATGAAGAATTGGAAGAATTTTTTAAAAATTTACATATTCCTGAAGATGAACTAAATGATGAGAAATTAATTGAATATTTGTTAAGTTTGTATTGAAAAAATAAAATTATGTAATCCTCAAATTAATTGCAAACTTTTTGTAAATAATAGATAAAATTTTCAGTATAAAATGAAGCCTAAATTGTAAAAATTGCACAAAATTTAAATATAATAAAACAACTTTAAACCTTTGTTCAAATTTCGTTTGAAACATTTATAAATCTTAAATATTAAACAAAATATGTTTGGCTGGGATTTACAAATGTGAACTACTTCAATCTGAAGAGGTTATTGGACTACATATTGAACACGGTAACACTACATAATTCGCTATGAAGTCGGGATTATATCCAAAAGTTATGGAATCAAATAACGAGTTGTAGGGCAACCAAAATATAGCAAAATATAATACAGACATATGCTATAATTTCTTCAAAATATTCTGAATAATTTCAATAATAATATACTTTATTTTTTCTTTAATACATGAAAAAAATTACACAAGGAAAGCGATATCTATCTTCCCAGAGTCAAACCATGATTAAGATTCGAAAACAATTTCGTGGTTTGAAATTTAGATTTTAGAACAAATTTGTAGGAAAATGTCATTAAAAGGGAAAGGATTAAACAATTATAGTGCCTTCTGTACGTCACCATCCATTCCAGTCTGACACCAATTAAATACAGCGGTCCCTCATTGCCGGTTACGTAAAAATCCCAACCACGTTGAAGCAAAGGAAATAGGAAATAGCCTTGAAATTAAAGATTTGGTAAATCCATTTATTTTGGAAAAGGGTTTGGTCTGGACGATGATGATCAATCACGTAACTCTTTTATATACATAGATTTTTTATACATCAACAAAATACATTTACAAAATTAAAAAAGAAAACACTCCAGTAAATACACTAATGACAAAAAAAAAACATATATGGAGTATCGATGCAAATGACAGATGGTCAATACTAAACAAAACAAGAACTATTGTTAATTTTTGATACCCTACACCTATGTCGTTAGCTCAATATTATAACCACTGTTAAGTACGGTTACTATTTACATAATTAGCTTTTAAATTCTAATACCGTTTCAAATTAAATTTTAAGTTAATTGTTTTTCTTTTTTGATCAGCATTTATTATTATTTCTTATTTGCTTTTTTCTTAATAAACAGTAATGATTTTTGTATAGACGGAATTAACATCTATTTAAAAATTTTCATTATTTTTCTATTAAAATCCCTTCATAAGAGATCAAAGAGAAATACCCAAAGTCAAAGTTATTAGGTAGTATAATCTTGTACTTTTTACTTCATAATTAACCATTAGATTTTAACATCTAATTTGAAATTATTTGAAGTAATTAGGAAAAAAAATTGCAATAGAATTTACCTTAAATTTAACGCAAGAAAAGCGATATTTTTCTTCCAAGAGTCAAACTACGAGTAAGATACGAGTACAATATCGCGGCTCGAACTTCAGATTGTAGAACAAATTTAAAGGAAAATGTCATTTCAAATATTTCCTACTATCGATGTTACCTAAACTATGTAGGGCCATTTTTAACAGCATTCCCTGTGGCGCTAATGACCAAAGCTCTAACTACATAGTTAGTGCTAAAGGGTTTTTCAACAGGGACGCTACAAAAGTAGAAAGACAGGGACAGCAAACGACGCCATATTTCTTGCCGCTCTTTTGACATTTCTCTTCAGTAAGGTTTGCCATTTCATGGTGGAAAGACATACGAGCCAACAACGACTCGAAATTATTAAAATCTACTGCCGAAATTCGGAGTCAGTGGCCTCAACGTTAAGAGCGCTACGTCCAATTTATGGCCATCATAATCGTTCTAGCAGATCAACAATTGAGCGTCTAGTGGAAAAATTAGAATCCACAGGCACAGTACAAAATGTTTCCGTGCCAGTGAGACAAAGAAGTGCCGGTAGTATCGAGAATATTGCTGCCGCTGAGGCTTCAGTTGAAGAAAGTCCAAATGTGTCTCTCACACGTCGTTCTCAAGCGTTGGGCATCTCTGTGACATCGTTGTGGGGAATTTTGCGAAAAGATCCTGGCCTACATCCTTACAAGATCAAATTGACGCAAGAACTGAAGCCGCTTGACCACCAGAAGCGTCGTATGTTTTGTGAATTGGGCTGAGCAACAACTTGAAAATGATTCGGATTTTCATCGAAAAATCATCTTCAGCGATGAGGCTCATTTCTGGCTGAATGGCTTCGTCAATAAACAAAATATGTGTTATTGGTCAGACAGCACTCCACACGTACTCCATGAGTCATCATTGGGTTGAAAAGCATGAAAAGGGAGGATTAATTCAGGGAAGACGTAATTTCAAAATATTGTTTATTTTTTTTAATGGATATTCATTAATGCATAAAAACCACCATTTAAAAAAAAAAGTGGGGAAAAAAATTTGTTTTAACCCGTTAGGAGCTTTTTTGTGTTTTGGAAAAAATGATCTTTTCTTACAATTTTCACTGTAACTTTGGAATAAAAAGTGATAAATTAGTAAAGGAAATTGCAAGTTATAACTTAGTTCATGTGCTTTTAGAAAAAATAAAATTTTTTTTAAAAATAAAAAAGGAATAAATATTTAATATGTATTTATATTATAAAAATTGAATTTTAAAATCCGATTTCATTTTTCAAATTCCACAATTCCACAAATTTAACTCCAAAAATCCACATTATAAAATAATATTATGTTTTTATTGATGAATAATTATAAGCACAAAACAAACAACCATTTCAGAAAAATTAAAAAAAATTAATTCAATTAATATTGAATATATTGCTACATTTATAATTAAAAATTTTGTATGCATTTATTGTTATTGTTTATTTTTTATTTTATATTGTTCTTATTTAAGAGAAACTTAAATATAATCAGCATCTTCATAATTATCATCATCAATATCTTCATTAATCTCTTCTTCATCAGAAATCTTGGGCAAAATTAATAAATCTAGTGCCATCTGTGGTATATCATATATTTTTTTGGCATAATTTTTGCTTTTAGTGGTAATTAAAGGATCCGAACTAAGAAGTAACCTATTGAATATATCTTCATTTGACTTCTCCCGACTGCATTTACGAGAATAGTGTTCTCTGTAATTTTTAAAATCTTTATTTCTAGCTTCTTGAGCTTCCTCAGATAGTTGACCTATTGGCAACAAGGCGTATCTTACTGTTTCTGGCCCGTGAGTAAGGAATTTATGTAAAGTTGGAGGCATATAATACCACGGATAGGGCTTAACAAAATGTCTGGCTGTATTCTGAGTATATTTTCTAAATTTTTCTACGTGAATTTCGTGCCCGCAAGATACAGCAATAAGTATCACATGCATTCTTTCTACCAATTCTGCATCAACTTTTGTGATTTGAGCAGAAACATCTGCATTTTGAAAAAAACCGTCTGGCAGTGTTGCCATCATTAGAGTTTCCAAAAACTGGCTTTGGTTGGTCCACGATCAGTCCAGTTTTCTCTCTAAAGTCTTTTTGAATCCGTAATCTTGTTACTGAAACCATTTGTTTATCATCATCAGACCCAGCCTGCCATTTTTTGATTGGAATTTTATATGATAAGTGAAGAAGACATTCAAAAAATCGTATCCATCCATGAAGTATAGATAAACCAAACTGTAAAGTTTCTGTATTTACTTGAACCACAAATGTAGCACTTTTGTGTGGATGTTGTATCCGTAATAGCATTACAAACTTTTCCATTAATCATTACTAACATAAGTTTGTGATTTATTTTTATTGATTTTTCTCCTAATAAAACTACAGAATCCAAAAGAAGTTCAATTTCGTTTCCTTTTCAAGTTTTGCAGTAGTTGCTGTTTCCTTTATAAATTCTATTTTTAAAGGTCTACAGAATCTAATGGAAGATGGACAAGGATTTTGCCAAATTATTTTGTCATTGCAAACTAATCTTAGTGGTACAATAGATGTAATGAATACAGAAGAATCACTAGAATTTAAGCCATGAAATGCTTGTTTATAGGAACTATGTCCGGAGCTTCCATCAAATTCCCATTTAGAAAATAATGTTATTTTGGACAGTTGTTCATGGCTTAAAGAAATAATTTCGGTTTGTTTTATCTCGACTAGACGCTCAATAGTATGATCTAAAAGATCTTGTAGACTTACTCGAGCTAAAGTTTCACAAATTTTCAAGTTATCACGTTTCGGGTAACATTTTTGTTTAGCTTGTTGAAATTTACTGTAGGAAGGAAATTTATCTAGAGCAGCTTTTCTAATAATATTGTATTGGCTTCGAGTTAATTTTGCTTCTACTAGAACAGTAAGAGCTTCTTCTGCACTCAACTGCTGCGATACATTACTGATGCTTTTTTTTATATTTTGTCGCTTTTGTTGGAGATGATGTAATTTCTTTAAGTATTTGTGATGCATGGGTTTGACCAGAAGCTCTCAAACTCATTTGCGCTGCATGTTGTTTAAATAGGCAAAGGAACACTATCTCTAATTTCTTTACTTTTTTTTTGCTTTTGAGTTATCTTTACGCACTTCAAATGATAGGTCCTTACGACCTCGTTTTGATGAGGATTCTTTCATTTTAACAAACGATATTGAAGAATCCAACCAATTGGCATTATATTTGAAAAATAGAGCCTCTGTTCTTTTAACTTTTTCAAACCGAGACTTAAAATCCGTGCAAAAGTAATTTAATCTTTTAAGAAAATCTTTCATATCCGTTGGGTTGACACGTTTGATTAATTCCATTCGCTGATATTTGATTTTATCAATATGTTTATTAGAATCTACATTTTGCATAATATATTAAAGTTCTCTGCGAGAAATGAAAATTGTGTTGGGACTTGTTCCTAAAATAGTAAAGTTATAACATTTTTGACAATTTAAAACTGTTATTAATTTTCCTAGTACCAAATACCTTATAATTGTTATTCATAACACTGCAAACAAAAGACGTCACCAGTAAAACTGTCAATATTATTTTACGTTTTTTTATTTGGGTACATACATACATTAGAGTGGACTGGAAAACCATTTGGCCAAACTTTATATAGAATATATATAAAACAGAGTTTAGACAAGGACAACTTTTTAAATTGAAAACTGTTTTAACACTTTTAGTTTCCTGCAATTTTTTTATATTGTTCTAAAACTTTTTACCCGAGAACATTTTGTAATTTCAGAGCTTCGATTATTTATTGTAATACTAGGTTACACATTTACAACAGCAACAATAACAATCACAGCTACGAAAATAAACACAAAACAAAAACTAAACAAGTAAGAAAATTATAGTCGGTCTAGACCGACTATACGATACCCTATACCATGCGTTTGGAAACCCTATCGCTTAGGCCCAACTAACTGGACATAGAAAATAAGCAAAAACCAAATTTGAGTGGGATTTTTATTAATTTTTTTGGCTGCAGATATGAAAAAGTTCATATCGGATGCTATATCTATAAAGGGACTAGGTCCAAAAATGGACCGATCCTGATCATGTTTGGTGAAGACTCTTGTATTTTGCAAAAATATATACAAACAAAATTTGAGAAGAATCAGTGCAATATTTTTGTTTTTTAATAGATTTAAGTGAAGATCGGGAAGCAGCTCTATGTGGGGTCAAAGGGATCATTTTTGGACTACTCATTAGTGGATGTAATGAACGCATACAAACCCAATTTTAGTAAGATCTATATGACAATTTGGATCTTATGGCAATTTATGTCGATTTCATATGGGTAATTTGTATGGGGGCTAGGTCTGAACATGGACCGATTCTCACCAATTTCAATAGCGTTCATCCCATGGCCGATAAAAGCTTATATACCAAACTTCATCAAAATATATTCATATTTGCGACCTGCAGTTTGATTACAAGCTTTACATGGACACACAGACGGACGGACGGACGGACGGACGGACGGACATTGTTAAATCAACTCAGAAAGTGATTCTGATTCGATCGGTATAATTAAAGATGGGTCTAGGTCAAATATTTTTGGTTGTTACAAACAGCAGCACAAAGTCATTATACCCAAACCACATAGTGGTATAAAAAAGATTTTTTCTGTTGTGTTTTCAAGCATTTTTTTTTTAATTTTATACTGGGGACTTTTAATAAAAACTTGAATATTACATTCGTTGGCAAGTATTGGCAAAATGTTTTTTTGGAATACACAAGTAGAAGTCCCATATTTTACTACAATGTAAATAATTTTACCCGATATCATCTAGAATTACTTTGAAACTCAATCTCTTTTTAAAAAATACCCTCTTTTTAGGACAATTTTCAAAAAATTATTAAAAATATTTCTAAAACATTTATCTAAAAATTTTTTTTTAATAATACAGTCAAATACCTGAAGTTGATGCATCCATTTGAAAAAAGTTAGAATTTAAAAAAAACTTACAAAAATTAAACTTGAAATATCTCGTTTTTCACTTTGAGAGAGTATAGCAAGAAAAGTAAACAACTTAGAACAATAATTTTGACAGTTAGTGATGACCCATTTTATACTCTGTTACCCGGCATAAAAATTTGTTACAAAATAATCATTTCAATTTTTGAATTAATCCTCACTTTTGCCCCTTTTCAACTCAATGTGCGGCGGCGTCATTGGGCCGTACTTCTTCCGTGATGATCAAGACCGGCACGTTACTGTGAATGGGAATCGCTACCGTTCAATGATAACCGAATATTTTTGGCCCCAATTGGATGATATGGACTTGGAGGACATGTGGTTCCAACAGGACGGCGCCACAAGCCACACAGCGAATGTCACAATCAATTTATTGTAAACCAAGTTTGGAGAACGTGTTATCTCATGAAATGGTCCAGTCGATTGGCCGCCTCGGTCGTGCGATTTGACGCCGTTAGACTATTTCCTGTGGGGCTTCGTCGAGTCTATGGTCTATGCCAACAAGCCAGCGACGATTGATGAACTACGTACGAATATCGAACATGAAATTGCAGCAGTATCGGCCGATTTATGCTTGAAATCCGTCGAAAATTGGGTGCAGTGTCTGGACTTCTGCAAGCGTGCCCGTGGTGGCGATGCAAAAAAAAAACGATTTCCATACATAATGGCATCGAACGTACTTTCACAGGAATAAATAATTTCATTGATACCCAAAATCGTTTTTGTTTTATTTAATAAAACTTTTGTAGCGCTCTTATTGAAAAACCCTTTACATAGTTAGAGCTTGTCTAACTGCATAGTTAGAGCTTATCCGGCTATAAGATTAACTCTCAGCTTGAGAAATATATTGTTATTTGGCCCTGTGACGAAGTGTTTCTTGGGCTTCTTGTATGCTTGAACTTGTATACTTAAACTATTTGTTAACCTTTTCACGACCGAACCTAAGCTGCTGGAAAATTTTTTTTTGTAGATTCCTACTTAACGACCCAATATTTCTAAACAAAAGTGTAGTCAAAAATATTTTTTTAAATTCCTTCAAGGAAAAATCCAGAGGCCATATATATCCCATTGGTCGTTAACGGTCAAAATTAGCAACTAATTTACTCCGCTCAAAGCAAGTCAGTGATTTGTGTTTTTATTTTTCACATAAATAACTGTAGTTCTGGTTTTTTAAATATAGATCACAGAGAACCGATCACTACTTTTTAGTTTGTAATAATAATGGAAATGAAAATCGTTCCTTTTGTAAAAAGCTTTTTGTTTCACAAAAAACTGCAATTGCTTCGAAGATTACCATAATTGATTTTATATTTTTTACATATTTAGAATTAATCCTTTTCTAAGTCTTTTTATTTATAGTTTAATTAATTGTTGATTTAATATTATGCATTTTTTTAATTTAATAAAAATATAAAACTATAAAACATCTCCTTACTCGTACGGAATTTGCTGATTACCAAACCGATTCCAAATATTTTGGTGTTTCGGAAAACCATAAATACTGGTCCATGTTATATCAAAATTTTAATGTTTTCGGTTCAATAAAGTACGAATTAATGACATCCTAATGTCATTAAAAAAACACAATTTTCAGACTTTGGAGTCACCGTCTTAGGTCATGTATGGTCTGAAATCTATAACTATCCTCTGTCGACTAAAGTAATCTTTAAAAAATCGGTTGTGAAATGTGGAAAATATAAGAAAAATAAAAGTGGGACATATATGTCCATTGGTCGTGAATGGGTTAAATAATAATAATAACTGGCTAAGGCCGAGACCACGCAATGAGCGGAAAAAAATTAAAACATATGAAATGCTACTGAAGTGACCACACAATGAGCGGCATGTGAGCGGCATTTCGGAGCGTCTAAGCGCTAATTTTTAGTAGTTTTCTGAGCGGCAAAGAATAAAAATGGCAAAAAAAAAATGGCTTTTCTTTGTTTTGTCAATCTGTAGAGCGATTCAGTAACTTCTTTTTAACGATAATCGAATCGTTAAAAAAAAAGAAAAAAATAAAATTATCGATTTTGGTATTCAGTAAAATTTTTAAACGATATTCGCTATTGTTAAAGTCAGCTGTTGTTATTTTCTTAAAGACAACAATTTTTGTGTTGTTTTTCAATCGATAAAAAGTTAATCATAAAATAGTGAAAATATTTTTCTTTTATTATAAATACTTTTATATAAATAATAAATAATAACATTGACAATGGCATTCTGACAACTAACCACTCAGAAATGACGCTCAGTAATAAGCCACTTGCCGCTTTGCCGCTCATTGCGTGGCCTCGGCCTAACGCTCATTCAATTATTTCTGGAGAGCTGGGTCATTGAGGTGGAAGAAAGATATGTTTAAGTATATAAATTGAACATATATTATACAAACAGATGCATACAGATGTGGTTCTTTCTAGGAAAACGCTTTGGATAATAAGAATAAGTTCTACGGTGATATTTCAAATATAAAACACTGGCTTTAGTTTAGTATTTAAAATTTAAATAGTTGCTAATAAATTGTTTTTTTAATATGCCATAAGCAATTGCAAGTGTTTCCTAATTTAAACATTGACTGCCAGCCTTTTTTTTTTCAAGGCACTTTATAATTTTTTTAAATTCCTGAAATTTTAAATTTTTTATTTCAGTTTCCATTTCATTATAACGGCAAATAAAAAACACATATACACACTATATCAAACCAACACTATCAACATGTTTGGTTTCACACAAGAAAAAACCTAAAACAGTTGCATAACTGAAGGCGTTACAATGCATGAACATGTGTTAACAATTGCTGTTTTCTAACACACATGTAAACATATGTACATATCTACAAACACTTGCACACACTTGACCAAACAGGAATTGCCATAATAAATGGCAATTAAAATTGTAACAGCAACAAAAAACTCTTTGAAAAAAATATAACAACAAAAACCCTTTTTGACTTGTCTATAATTGTTGTTTTTTTTTTTTTTATTTTTTTTTTTTACTTGATTCACTCAACTAGTAAAAATAATAGTTTACTGGCCTTTTTGTTGCAGTGGTACAAAATACAAAAACAATTGTTGTAAAACAATGTTCAGAGTTGTGACAATTACAATAACATTTAGCATGCTATTCCAAAGTATGTTAATTAGTGATTGAGTGAAAAAAAAAACAAAAACTATAGTGATACTGAAATCGTTTGAAATCGTTTGAATCACACCAAAGATTTTTGATTAACTTTTAACTTGTTTTTCCGATTTTGAATGAGGATTTTAAAGTCTAAATAATTTAATAATTTTTATAGAAAACTTAAATTTAAAATAGATATATGTGTTTATCTGGGTTATGTAATAATTCAAGTCTAACTTAGATTGGATGTGTGTATAGGACTAAGCCATTCTCTGCAACGTCAAAAACAAACAGAATGTGTAGGATAGTTTTGGTTACTTAAACCTACTACCATATACGATGAATCAAGAAAGGGTCTTCGATACGACTTTGCTTAAGTCATAATTAGATATAGAAAATAAGCATAACCGTAAATTGAATGACACTTTTTCTGAATTTGTGCCCTGCAGATATGTAAAAGTTCATATCGCTTGCTCTTTTTAAATGGGGGCGAGGTTGAAAAATGCTTCGATCATGACCATAATTAATGAAACACTTATTTGCTCAAAAACAGAAATTAACAATATTAGGGAAATAAATTATATGAAGTACTTTTATTTTTAATAGATCTAAGTGAAGATTTAGTAAAACTTTATATGGGGACTATGATTAGAAATGCTCCTACAGGGTTTATTGTTAAACTAAGTATTAACGGGTATAAGAACACACATAAACAGAATTTCACATGATAAATTTGTTAATCTGTAATTTAGGGTAATTTAAATCGATCACATAGGAACATTCGTGTGGGGACTAGACCTAAACATGTACCTATTCCCACCAATTTTAATACTCATCGTCAAAATCAGCTAAAATAACGAATTTAGTAAAATGTTGTATATATTAGGAACCTGTAGTTCGATTTATATTGAAACATAGACACAAAACACGCGGACATCGATAAATCAATTCAAGAAGTGATTCTGAGTTAATCCATATAATAAAAGGTGGATTTTAGTCTGGTAAAATCATTAGCATGACAACAATCTTGTCATTTGACAAATTAAATAAAATAATTATTAAAATAATTATTTGAATAAACACGTTCAGATTTCATATAAATCGTGATTAGAAAAAAAATCACTCATATAAGGGTTAAAATATTTTTGCTGTTATAGAAAATTGCAGTTAGTTAGACAAACTCGTCTATTGAATAACTGCATGACTGTATTTTGTATCTGTATGCAATTTGTTATTGTTCTTCCATATATGAATTACACATTCGGTATGTAAAATATTTAATTGCTGTATTTATTGCACACTTTTAGGTATTCTTTGCATAACATCTAACAATTGATATTGTTTTGTAAATCATTCATACGTTTGAGTACACTTAAGATACTATCACACGATTTGTTTTTTACATATGTACTGTCGAATTTTCCCATACCAAAAGTTGTACACATCGTGTGATACATATGAAACACTGTTTATGTACAATACATGAGGAAAGTTACATGTACATATTTCAATTAGAACAAGTTATATTTTGGCATGACAAACACATGAAAATACAACACTGCTCGTGGGGAAAGAAAAACAGAGTAAATTATAAAGATTAATATTGAAAGAAATATAAATTGTTTAATATCTTATATATATTTACGCTGATCCCTGACTCACTGACTGACTGACTGATTCTGTAACGCTGAAATAATACACACACATAGCACTCCCTACAAAGCTATGTGCAATACACAAACAAAATTTAATCTTTCTCATTTTAGATAAACACACATTTTAGATAAACACTCAGTGCTGCTAATAAAATCTTCTGAAAATCTACAATTTTTGAAACTAAATCGCCAAAATTGTCATTTTTAAAACAAGAAATTGCCAAGAAAATTTTACCGCTTATAAAACTCGAAAAAATATTACAAAAGGAAGCAATAAAATACTCACTCATATTACGAATATTATTACAGTATTGGTTATTTCTATATATAAAAATGTATTAGTGATGAAATTTCAACGAAAAAAATTTAACACAGCAATCAACTAAATAATTTTATTGACATGTATCTAAAGCTGAAACATATAATATAGGTTTAAAGTATCGCCGTAATTAAAACTTAAATCTTAAATGGAGATGTTATTCAAGGTGTTTCCGTTTTGAAACGACTTGACCCAGAATTAAATCTATACATATTTTGTAATTTACATTGACACTGAACAAAAACTATCAATTTTCGATAAACAACCCATTAATTGTTAACCCTTGAAATCGAAATTTTTATACTACTGAAAATTTAAAATCTTCAATAATCATTTTAACAAATTCAACAAATCATTTTAACAAATTTAGCAGCACTGCTAACGACAATAGCACTACATATGCAGATTTCGTGTTACATATGGAATAAGATGAACGCAAAAATGCATGAAAAAACTAATATCTATTCAAATTGTTCTTTAAATACCCTTTGTTGGTCAATAAAAAAATTCTGCAAAAAAAAGTAATTAAGGAAATTTTAAACATTTTTATTTTTCTCATTTTACGTCGTCCGATATTCATACATACTTTTTTTTATCAAACTAAACTTTACCTTTTGTCTGTTTTGTTTTTCATCTCAAAATTGTTTTGAACTGTTAGGAGTGCTTTCGCTCAGGTTCTCTGATGGCCAGCACTTACCAAAGAGTATGCTTTTTTTGATAAATATTTGAGAAAAAAGAGATCTTCAATGTGGATTTTGTTGTTGTCCAACGCATGATTTCTTTTAAAGCTCTGTATTGAAAAGCACTTGAAAAAATATTGCAATATTAAGTTTAAAATTGAAATTATTCTGACTTTGCTTAATTAAATTACATTGTAATTTCAGAAGAGAGGTGGGAAAATAATTTTTTTTCACTCTAATATTAATTTTTGAATAATTTGCTTTCAAAAAATTTAGACAAACATAAATTACGTAATAATATATTGAAATTATCATGGAAGAATTAAAGGCGATTGGAAATAATAATTTTTTTTTGAAGTAAAACTAATACGCCCTTATTTTCTATTTTTTTTTTTTTTTTTGGATATATAAATAACTTTGCAAAAATATAGTTCTCTTTTTTCAGTTTACATGTATGATGAAATATAAAATATTTTTTTCTCTTTTGTGTAGTTGTATTCGTGTTTGCACTTCCTTAAGGGGTGGTAGGTTTTAAAACCTTTTTTTTTGCACTTCTATTTCTGAATGCACAACATATCGAGAGTGTTGCGTCAAAATTTTTAGCAAATCAGAGCAAAACTTTAGAAGATACAGCGTTTCCAGTGGACGGGGTTAAACGGTACATAGTATATAAATCATAGTATATAAATTCGAAGTCCGTCAGCATCATAACTCAAAATCTACTTGACCGATTCTTTTGCAATTTTAGACACTATATCTACACATAAATCATCACGTAACCACAAGGTGTTTCTTTTAATTCCATTTTCTTTCCCATTTATTAACAACAAATTCCCGAAATCGTATAGCAAAAATCGTTTTTCACTTCAAAATGCTGCAACAAAAAAAAAAAAAAAAAAATTTAAAAAACTCTCCGTCACTACAACAGGAAACATGTCACCTTTGAAACGCGTTCCGATTTTTTTATTTCACATGATCCGGTAACGAGTTATGATGTTCACCGCAAAACAACAACGCCTCCGGAGATTCGCTGTCACGGACTTATTTATTAATATTTTTAATTGAAGTTTTTTTCAAAGATTCTTCAAATATAGTGCTATAACGTGTATATGAAATAAATAATCGAACATTATTATCTTCAAAAAAGAATTATTAAAATACGACTTTTTATAACTTTTAAAACCTTACCCCTCCTTAAGAAACTTTTAGGAACTTTGCTCTAAAACGTTTTTTTTTTGCTATTCTATTTTTCTACAATAAAATGGAGTTTGTTTATAGCGAACTCGGCGGGACCGGCCAAATTAGTTCCTTATAGACTAAGTTCGTTATAACCGTATTATTTTTTGATTTGTCCGAAAGGTTTAAAAAGTTTTTTTTAGTTGAATAAGTTTATTTATTTTGGAGCATTTTAAAAAGTTATAAAACATAAATTAAATTACTAAAAAGATACATATTAATTGTTTGTCTTAATAAGACTAAAATTACCGAGTTTCTATCAAAATAAAATATTTTTTTAAAATCATATGATATGAAAAACTCCTTATGTATAGAACCAGAAAGTACAAAGCAAAGGTTGGCTACTGGCAAACTTTTACGAAAATATACATAAAAGGACCTTTTACAAAACTTCATTTGAAAATCGAAGTTTTTGTTTTGTATTAAAATTAAAAGAAAATAAAATTAAATTTAATAGAAATTAATTTTTTTTATATATAAAATATACGAAAATACTGAAATGGAAAAAAAATTTGTTTGTTAAGTCAAATTTGTATGAAAAATGTGATTAAAACTCTTGGGACCGAAGAAATTCTTCGGTATAAACATAAATTTATTACAACCAGGGTTCGTTATAAGCGAACTCCATTGTATTATATTTTAATAATTTTGGGAATCTCCAATCTCCTAACTTTACCCGGCCTTCCCATGTTCAAGTCAAAATGATCACACATCCAATAGTCAAAAAATTGTTAAGCAACCGTCCCATTGAAAAATTGAGAATTGAAACATATGATTGTTCAGTAAAAAAGAGTAAAAAAAGTGTGAGTGCATTACAACCTGAAAGCTAAAAATATAACGCGTGAAAGCTTGGTAATATCTTAAATGTATTTACGCTGATACCTGACTCACTGACTGACTGACTGACCGAGAGACTGACTGCTTCTGTAACGCTGACCAAAATGATACGGTTCTAATTCCTAAGATTGATCTCGCCCCAACCGACACCACATTACCTTTCATAATAAAACGCCGCCAGTTTCCAGTAATTCCTGCATACGCAATTACCATAAACAAGGCTCAAGGCCAGTCATTTGATTGCGTTGGCATTAATTTGGAGACCGCGGTATCTTCACACGGCCAACTGTATGTGGTTTTGTCACGATCAAAAGTTACAAGCCAAGTTAAGATACGTATACAATCGAACCCACAGCAAGGAAAACTATTAAATGACCAACGATATTTCACACAAAATATAGTTTTTCAAGAGATACTAAATTGAAAAACTTTTTTGCCAAATATTTCTTATCTGTTTTGATACTTATGAATACAATTTCTACAGACACAATCTTTTTTCACATATGTAACAATATAATTTTCAATTTACTACTATATTAAAAGAAATATAATTTATTATAAATTTTTCGTGTATTTAAATTCAAACGGGAGCCTAGGCGCCACACAATCAACTAGTTAATTAATAATTAAAAAATATATAAAATATATAAATTTATTTCTAACGATAAATTTTTGTGAATTAACAAATGAAATCTGCTGTTGTTTACATTTAGAGGTTATGTCGTATGGAAATACAGATGCACGTGTGATAGCAAAAATTATGAATCGTATGTAAAATGATAATATTGACAGACATACGGAATTATATATGGATAAAAAAAAGACAGTACATATGTAAAAAATACATCGTGTGATATCACCTTTAGTAATGAATGGCATCAATGGTTAGCAAAAGGAAAGTATTTTTGTGATTGGTATTTAATATGATCATTTCAAGTAGAAAACCTATGAAATGTATTTTTCTTAATAAAATATTATTCTCATTTTTTGTAGATTTCCTACAAACTAAAATAACTAAAAAAATGCGATTTTTGAGTTAATGATGCGGAAATATGGGCCACATAGTAATTTACAACCAAAAGTCTTTTGTACTTTACTCAGCAGTTAGGCACAAATGAAAACTTTAAATGCATTTATCTCGGTATCGCTTTTTTGAGATATGCCGCTCTTCTCGCAAATGAGCAATATATGTATATGTGTGAATAGTATGTAAATGTCTGATGTACAGGCTGGACTACATTTGGGTAGCAAAAGTGACACCAGCCTTAGTAAAAGTTTAGATTAATATTTATTTATTCTTCTAATTCATTACTAAAATTTGTATTTTAAGGTACGATATATTTATGGCCTGTTTCTACATCACAAGTGACTCAAATTGCCTTGACACCAGCCTTAGTAAAAGTTTAGATTAATATTTATTTATTCTTCTAATTCATTACTAAAATTTGTATTTTAAGGTACGATATATTTATGGCCTGTTTCTACATCACAAGTGACTCAAATTGATTATTCAATTGAGTATGGAAATTTGTATTGGGTTGTTATAAAACAAGTGTCAAGTTTTGTTGAGCGAAAACGTAACAGTTCTTTTTTTTGTGGTTTTTACATTACAATTTGTACTGTCAATACTGTCAAAAGCAGACAATCGAAAAAAAAGTTATTGTTTTATAAATAAATATATATAATTATGGATATAAACGATAAAAAATTGTAAGTATATACATATATAATGAAATTATTAATAAAATAAAAAAAACTATTAACAATTTTAAATTATAGCGTCAAGAAAACAAATCAAAATCAGTTCCAACACATTTAAGGCATCTCGGATATTTCTGCGTCTTAAACGAATGTCCACACTATCGCTCCCACTTGAGTCACTATCAAAATGTAGTTCGGTAATTGGAAACATATTTTTCTTTTATAAATTTAAGTTATTAAAAATTTTAGTAACAAAAAATTTTTCAAATCAATTTTGTTTTGTAAATAAAAAACAACTGATTTTTATTCTCCTTTATTCATACTACGGTTACCATTTAATAATGAAAAAATGGTATTTTATCATGAAAAAAGTATACATAATACCAAATTATAAACTATGGCAATAATGTAATTTGATACTACAAAAAATCAACGTAACAAAACGTAAGTCAGACAATTGTAATATAAAAACTCATTCGCTTACGTACTTGTCTGTGTAGCGGTCGTCTGCATGAGAACTTGCTTGTGATATGGAAACAGGCCATTAATATTTAAAATAAAAATCTGTTTCCAAATTACACCAAGAACTCATTTTACCTTCCGATTATATCCAAAATTTATATTTAGACAACAAAAGTACTTTCTCTAGAAAATATACTTTTTAACAAAGTGTACTTATTTAAAAAAATTTACCTTTTGAGTAAAACGATACTATTTTAAGAAAGGCTATTTTTTTAATAAAAGTACTCTTTTAAGATAAGGTACTTTTTTAAAGAAAGCTATATGTTTAGAATAGTTTCTTTTTTTTCATCAATTTTCTTATCAAGAAAGATACCTTTTTCAGAAAAGGTACTTTTTTAAGAAAATGTACTTTTTTGAGAAAATTTACTTATTGAAGAAGAGATGCTTTTTTAAAAAAAGTTACTTTGTTTAAGAATGGGTGCTTTTTAAGGAAAGCTACTTCTTTAAGAAAATACCCTCTTATAAAGAAAAGATTCTATTCTAAGGAATGGTACTTTTTTTAAGATTAGATAATTTTTTAAAGAATTTTTCTTTTTTCAAGAAAATTTAGTTTTTCAAAAAAGGAGATTTTTTAAGAAAAGGTAGTTTTTAACAAAAGTTACCTTGTTTAAGAAATGTTACTTTTTAAGAAGGCACTTTTTTAAGAAAATACACTTGTTTTAGAAAATGTACTGTTTTAATAAAAGGTATTTTTTTAAATAATACTTTTTCTAAGAAATGATACTTTTTCAAGAAAATGTGCTCTTTTGAGAAAAATTACTTTTTTAAGAAAGGGCACTTTTTAAGAAGAGTTGCATTTTAAACAAGTAAGAAAATTATAGTCGGTCTAGACCGACTATACGATACCCTATACCATGCGTTTAGAGATCCTATCTCTTAGGCCCAACTAACTGGACATAGAAAATAAGCAAAAACCAAATTTGAGTGGGATTTTTATTAATTTTTTTGGCTGCAGATATGAAAAAGTTCATATCGGATGCTATATCTATATAGGGACTTGGTCCAACAATGGACCGATCCTGATCATGTTTGGTAAAGTCTCTTGTATTTTGCAAAAATATATACAAACAAAATTTGAGAAGAATCAGTGCAATATTTTTGTTTTTTAATAGATTTAAGTGAAGATCGGGAAGCAGCTCTATATGGGGTCAAAGGGATCATTTTTGGACTACTCATTAATGGATGTAATGAATGCATACAAACCCAATTTGAGTAAGATCTATATGACAATTTGGATCTTATGGCAATTTATGTCGATTTCATATGGGTAATTTGTATGGGGGCTAGGTCTGAACATGGACCGATTCTCACCAATTTCAATAGCGTTCATCCCGGCTTACGTACCAAATTTCATCAAAACAGATTCATATTTGCGACCTGCAGTTTGATTACAAGCTTTACATGGACACACAGACGGACGGACGGACGGACGGACATTGTTAAATCAACGCAGAAAGAGATTCTGATTCGATCGGTATAATTACAGATGGGTCTAGGTCAAATATTTTTGGTTGTTACAAACAGCAGCACAAAGTCATTACCACATAGTGGTATAGGGTATAAAAATGTTACCTTTACGTTATCTTTTAAGATAAGGAACTTTTAAGAAAATTTAATTTATTAAGAAGAGGTACTTTTTAAGAAAGGTATTTTTTAAGAAGAGATAATAAATCTTTTTTAAGAAAAGGTGCTATTTCAAGAAAAGTTCATTTTTTAAGAAAAGCTGTTTTTTTTTAAGAAGATATATTTTTTTAAGAATATGATCTTTTAAAGAAAGCTACATATTTATGAATAGCTGTTTTCTTTTTTCAAAAAAATGTGTTTTTTTAAAAATCTAGAATATTAATAGGCTAGGCGATTTCTAGTGACCGATGTTTTGTTCCACAATTTTATCTCGATTCTGACCAAACGTATATTATTTGAAAGGCATTTTTTTGCCATGTTGCAGACTTACAGATTTATAAATTTTTTCCTTTATTTGGAGTAAATTTGCTACTAACCCATACATAAATTTATTCATATGCTGTGTGTGTGTTTTTATTAAATTTATTAATGTGTTTGTGATAATTGATTAGCATACCTTTAGGGGGTTTATTTAATAAGAGAATAAAATTTCCTAGAATTTGCACTTGAATTTTGAGGGCTGGAATCTGCTAGTATTATTTTAATATATCCAAGAGCACAGCTGTTAAGTAATGATTAGTAATCGTAAAATTTACTAATTAGATTACTTTTTTTTGTAAGGTGAAGTAATGATAAAATTACGATTTTATTCAGTTTTGTAATCGTATTTATGATTACGAATACAAATAATCTAAAAGTAATAAGAATTACTCGAAATTATCATAAAATAATCAAAACGAATCAAAAGTAACCAAAAAATTATTCGACTACTTTCAAAGATTACTTTTTATTATTTTTGATTATTTTCAAAATATGTTGCATTCGCACTTATTGAATTTCATTTTGTCCACATATTGGAGATTTTAATATCTATCAATATTATTATTAGTACATACATTAGTACATTAGTACTAGTACGTACATTAGTACATTACATATCTCTCTCTTCCACATTTCTGTGCTTTTGAATATTATAGTAATATGTTTTAATTTTTAATTTTTAATTTTTAATTTTTAATTTTTAATTTTTAATTTTTAATTTTTAATTTTTAATTTTTAATTTTTAATTTTTAATTTTTAATTTTTAATTTTTAATTTTTAATTTTTAATTTATAATTTTTAATTTTTCATTTTGTCATATTGTTAAAATACTCAAATAATATAGTGGTATTTTGTATTCTTGCTACGTATAAAATAATGTTAATAAAATTTTCATTCTGTTATTAAATTTGAAACAACACGTCATATAAAACTTTCTTTGGGTTCCAATACTTTGATGAGTAATGTTGTAAACGCTTGATGTCAACTGTTAATAATAAAATTTATTTAATCAAAAAGTCTGAACGTTGTTTCAAAAGCGATTTTTTCGCAGACGACAATATTGAGGAACCGGACTTTAATCCATCTACAAGTAAAAAGAAAAGGTCAATAATTGATGAATCAGGACCGCTCCTCAAAAAATTCTATATAAATTCGCTGTCTGATACACCAAAAAGCTGAATCCAGGAGCTGCAACAAATATCCTCTGCTATTTTCAAAATCGAACAGCAGTGAAGAAAAAGGTTTCATGTTGCAGCCTGAGGCAAATATCGCACTTGCAGTAACAGTACTAACTCCAAACATCAACATGAAATGGCTCAAGGAAATGCCGGAATTAACTTTCGAGAATATAACCAGGAGAGTTTTGGATACACTTTACAGTTTTTTAGCAATAAATAATTTTCAAATAATTTTAATGACGGGGTGCATTAAATTAAATTGTATAATCTTTAAAAATTTAACTTTGCAGTTGATGAAATTGAATTTTCTCCACAAGATCGACAACCCACAATAAAAAATAAGTTCTTCAGCAATTTAAATGACAATTCGTGTGCTGATGAGATTTGCAAAAATATTATTTTCTAAAGGAAGCATATATTTATTTTACCAGCATATATTTAGTTTTAATGAAAGCCAATTGCAAATATTTGTATATAGGAATACTAATACATTGAGTGTTTTTCTTTATTATTTCTTTTTCAGTTATGAATTACTTAAATTGTGTTGTCATTAAAATAAAAATGTGTATATTTTTTTATATAAAAAACATCTAATTTTGATTTATTTTTAATGTTGCAAATGCAATAGATTTTGAAAATTTTCAAAAATAATCAAAAGTAATTTTTGAAAGTAATCGAATTATTTTTTGATAAGTTTTGATTCTCTTCGATTATTCTATGGTAATTGCAAGTAATTCTTATTATTTTTAGATTATTTGTAATCGTAATCAATTAGTAATCAAGAATTAGGCAAAACAGGGTTATATAATAATTACAGTTCTTTTCAAAATGTAACGTAATTGATTACTAATCGTAATCGAAATTTAACAGCTCTGTCCGAGAGATACAAATGGTAACATTTCCCCTCTTTGGGCGGCTTTATATTTACTACCTTAACTTTAGAATTTAAAAAAAATTCCCTCTTGACTGATGTTTTTTTGCAATGTAGTGTAATGAAATGTATATTTTTGCCATTTTTGACGTGTGTACTCCATAAGCGGGGGAATTTCAATAAAAAATTTGACACGTTGGTTTCCGCTAGCTATCATTTTGAGAAGAAGAATGTTATTGACTTTGTTAAATGCTTTATTAAAGGCATTATGGATGACAGCGGTATGTTGAGCATTGATAAAGGCGCGGTTTATTAATGTGGTAGGTTCTAAAAGGCTTGTTATCCCTTACGGCAACCATATGTAGTTTGAAATAATTCAGTTAACATGTTACTGATGATCAAAGTGTCACAGGAATCATTGTTTAAATATTTATAATGGTTGGATAGCCGGTAGATTTTCTTTTTGAGTTTAAATTTTCTGTATTATATTGTTAAGGTAGTCATTATATAATTCCGTATTGAGTAAGTTGTAATCAATACATGCAATACAATATTTTCGATAATTAGCAAATAAACCAGTTTCTTTATACTTTTTATATTTTATATTTTGAAACATAAATTCTATAAAACGAATATACTTGCAATAGCGAAATAAGTTCCGTTCACCAACCAAAGTATTTATAGAATTTATTAAACAAATTTAATTTAGGCAACTAAATTAAGACATGTATAACAGCTTACATGTATAATAGCTAATCTATACTAATATAATAAAGAGGTAATATATGTGTTTGTTTGTTTGTTTGTAGGAGGTAATCTCCGTAACTACCCATCTGATCTTCCCGAAATTTTCACAGAGTCTTACTGCGGATATGAGAAGTGCTATAGGCTATAATTTTTTAAATATTTTTGGTGGTCGTGGCACCTCAAACACAAAGTAAATATTAATTATCATATACATATATTGAGTACTATGATAGGGAGAGCTTTGCAAATTTGTGTGAGGTCACCTATTGTTAATATTAGTAGCTACGCCGGAAATGGGCGGGATCGGATAAGTTGGCGTGGTACCTCCCATACAAGTAACAATTCAATATTATATATCTCGAGTACTGTGATAGAGAGAGCTTTTCAAATTTTTCTGATGTCACCTATTATTAGTGTGAGTAGTCGGATACAAATGGGCAAATAGGCGTGGCACATGCCATACAAAGTAAATATAAAATGCCATATATCTGGAGTACTGTAATAGTGAGAGTCTTGGGACTTTGTGTGCGCCCATAAGTAATTCATTTGATTAGTTAGACAAAAAATAGGCATTATCGGAGCAGTGGGCGTGGCACCGCCCATACAAAGTAAATATATGACATCATATATCTGGTGTGCTAAAAAAAGGAAGCTTTGACACTTTGGACGAGCCTATCAGATCTTAGTATGAGTAGTCGAACAAAAAATTGGCGGGTTCACACAATGGGCGTGGCACTCCCCATGAAAAGTAACTATTTAATGCCATATATCTGGAGTACTGTAAAAGAGAGAGCTTTGTGGCTTTGCGTGAGCATATAGGTTCTTTGTGTGATTAGTCGAACAAAAAAATGGGCGTGATCGGAGCAGTGGGCGTAGCACCGCCCATGCAAAGTAGATATTTAATATCATATGACTGGTGAACTATAAAAGGCAAAGACTCGACATTTTGCATGAGTCCATCAGATATTAATGTGAGTAGACCAAAAAAAATTGGGCGGGATGGGATGAGTGCGCGTGGCACCTCCTATGTAAAAAAATATGATGCACTATGAAAGCGACAGTCTTTTGACGAGTTCATTAGTTATCAATGTGATTTGTCGTGGAAAATATATCGCCAAAATCTAAAATCGCCAATCCCAAAAATCGCGAAAAATAAAAATCGCCCCAAAAACAAAAATCTTCAAAATCAAAAATGGGCAAAATCAAAAATCGCTAAAAAGAAAAATTGCCAAATGATATTCTAAGTTCAAGGCCAATAGTTAGTGTTGCCAGATTTAATATGGATAATGCATATTCTTCTCATGGGCAGGTACATATATCTTGCTCCAGGTTAGGAACGCTGAAAAATCTGATAATTGTTGTACCGAATTAAAAACAAAAAACATTGTATATCAGCATCAGCAAGCATTGAAATAAAAAAATCTATACTAAATTCTATACTAACATAATAAAGAGGTAATGTGTATTTGTTTGTTTGTAGGAGGTAATCTCAGTAACTACTCATCTGATCTTCCTGAAATTTTCACATAGTCTTACTGCGGGTATGGGAGTGCTACATGCTTTAATTTTTATACCCTCCACTCCAGTGTACAGAGGGTATATATAAGTTTGTCATTCCGTTTGTAATAATTAGAAAAAAAATTTTGGACCCCATAAAATATATATATTTGTGATCCTTATAACAACCGGAGTTGATATAGCGATGTCCGTCTGTCCGTCTGTGGAAATCACGATGGCGGCATCAATCGGGCAGCTAGGGTGCTCGCTGATATAAAAAATGATTCATTAACATCCTGAAAAGTTTGCTATTTAAAATCGTCCAAATCGGTCTATTAGGGCCCGAGATTTGAATGAACAACTAAAAAACGTCTTGAAAAAATATAATTTTCTATGTTGTTCTTGTCACGATCGCGACCTGAATAGTGCAGCTACAGTGATCATTTTTAGTGAAAATGATTCACCAAATTCATGGGAAGATTTCTATTTCAAAAATCCAGGGAAATCTCTGAAAAAGTAAAAAAAAATGAAAAATATGATGATTCTATATTGTTCTTGTTGTTATTCTACATGTTGTGTTGTTGTCATAGCTGGACTTGTTGCTTTTGTGGTCGTTGTGGTAATAATATAATAAAAACTAACCATTTGTACATTTTTTTTTTAACTCTGGTAGAAAAATTTAAAAGTTTTCATTGTTTTGGCATCACTCTAAAAATTTGCTAGATCATTTCTGTTATTACCACGAGCCTGCCTGCAAAATTCCAGACCGAATGGCTAACGGGAAATTGGTTAAAATCGATCCAAAATTTTTTTGGCAAGCAGACACTACGAGTTAATATAAAGGGAGTAAAAATTCACCAACATCTAAAGCAACTAATGCTAAAATACGTAGTTGTTAGTAAAAAAAAAAAATAACGTAAATATAGCAAAAAAAATTTTATGTATAAATTTATTTATAAATTTATATAAACATATTAAATAATACAAATAATATACATATATTATATATGGGTTAAACCATCTGAACTCAACTTAAAATATGGCTGTTTTTTACATCACTGTTTCCAAATTGGCTGAATTTTGGCAGGATTAAAGTGTATATGAGAAGTAAGAAAAATCCGAAATTTAAGTTCACTGACGCATCTGGATCCGGAAATATGAGGTCTTGAATATTGGGAAAAACTATAAAAATGTACAAAGTTGTACTTACTTAATTATCATTTTCTTGATTAATATTATAGTGACGCAACTTATCAAGGTCGCATTTGAAAGGTTAATTAATTACCTTTAATTTAATATACAACATGATTTTTTTTTTGAAAGGTCAAAGGTCACATCTCTTGACCTATAATTCGGGAGGCTATAGCTGTAAAAACGACAATTTTAAAAATCTGAAAAAAATATATGTTTAAGATTGGTTCCTTCCCTAAAGGTCCAAAAAATTTCAGACTGGGGGTATGCTTGGATCCAGAAATATTTATCATAGAGTAAAGGTAGATATTTAACAAGTGAATTATTATTATTATGAATGCTGTTGTTGTTGGCGTTGTTGACATTATTATGATGAATGCTGTTGTTGGTGTTGTTGTTGGCGTTGTTGACATTATTATGATGAATGCTGTTGTTGTTGTTGTTGTTGTTGACATTATTATGATGAATGCTGTTGTTGTTGTTGTTGTTGTTGTTGTTGTTGTTGTTGACATTATTATGATGAATGCTGTTGTTGTTGTTTAGTTTTATTATAAATGTTTTCAAATTCAAATTTGCTATCAGCGGAATAAATTTTAGCTTGTAATTGTGTTTTTGAAATTGGTATGAAGCTGTGCTGCTTTTGAGTTCCCGGAATTGTACGTTATCCTATAAATCTATCAGTTAGCAATTTCTCTTCTTCTTCATAATCTTTTTCCGTTAAATATGCAAAGTTGCAGTTCTGAAGAGTTTGCTGACACCAATTATACAAGTGGAGAGGAGTAGTTATCTGATCTTCGAATGGACGTTGCAAGCTGGCTCTTCGTGCTTCACGCTTTACCGTTCCCCCAAGACCATCACTAGGTCCTTTGCCGTGACTGGTAGCAAAGAAATGCCACTCAGCGGAACAATTAAAATCTTCGCTATGATGGCATAAATTGGCAAAGTTTTTTTATTTTTAAATTGAGCGGAAGAACCGTCCGAAAAATAAAAAATTTTCTTTGGTATTTTCAAAAACTTGTTTTTTAAAAACTCATTTAGGTGGCGATGAAATAAATGAACTGCTATGGTATTATGTATTAGACAGTCTGATATTATTATAAAATTTGTAGTTTCTAATTTTCCATTTGATTTGTAATAAATTGCTATTGGGTATAGTGTGGCCAGGTTATTATTCCATAAAAAGCCTTGCACAGAATCCTGAACCACAAAAGTTGCATTTTCGGAGAAGTCGCAAATTACTAAATACTCATTTTCTTCCAACGCAGACTTTTTGTGAGCCATGGGGCAGAAGAGTTTGCAGTTTTTTGCATAAAGAATCCAGAAAAGAATCAGTTTATTTAATAATAGTTTCCAAAGAGTCTCTATCTACACTTATCCACTGTTTATATATGATTTCATCAATTTAATTTTCCAATAATAATTCAAAAAGTTTCTCTTTAAAATTTTGTATATCTGGACACATGCTACATCTGCCAAGGTAGCAATTTGGTGATGGGGGATTGCATATAAGTCTTTTTAAACAATCTTTATAAGTTTCCAGCACAAAATCCTGCACATTTTCTGTCAATTTTTTCAGGTTTATTGCGTGGAGCATTAGTTTTGTATTTTGATGTATTTTACAAACACATACATTATGGCTTCCTGACGCATCTGCTAGAACCACATTTTTTGGCCGAAGTTCACAAAATTTAGAAATTCCAATAGTTATCCCTTCATGTTTTTCTTTAAATAAAGCATAAACTTCTCGAAGATTTCCGAGTAAAAGTCTTTTATTTTTTTTTACTTTTACACCATTTTCTGTTATTGACACGTAGTCTTTACATCCTGGTAGACATCAGCTGACATCATCAGTTTCATAAAAGATTTTCACCACATCAACAATTTCTAATGGCAATCGTTTTCCAAGTTTTGGATTCGGTGTACTCAATGCGCCTTCTGTCTCAACCAAGTTTTTTACCTTTCGTGCCATGAAATTTGTTATTTGAAATTTCTCCTCCATTCTTTTCAATGTCCAGCTTTTAGGTAAAATAGCTAAAAGTTGAATTTTATCACTGATTTTAGTTATTGATTAAAACTTTTGTTTTAGTTGTTCGATTATTTCCGATTCTGGGCATACGTGAGAGGTTGAAGGTGTTGAATTTGGGAAAATGTTGGTTTTAATTGATGTTGTTATTTTTTCTAACTTTCTAGTTGTATACCCTTTTAATGGAATTTTTCTCGAACATATTGGAGATTCTTGTAAATATGTTAAACTTTCGTTTAACTTAGAAATTCGAACATCTCCCGAAAATGATGCTTCACTTTCCGAGTCTGAAGTCTCGTTTTCTGGCTCGTTCATAGATTGAATATTATTGTTTACACTTCCTTTTAATTTATAAAGTTCTCTTCTGCATATATCACATATTTTATTTGATATTGAAATGTTATTACTAATTCCAGTCATCCATTGCTGAACTTTTCGAAGTCCTCTTGCATTCCGGACATGAGCAACTTTTTTAAATGGATTACAACAATATATTGTATTGTATCAATATATTGCAAAAAACAATCACTTTGAACACTTTTGGTTTTATTTAAAAATATTGATTTTATAGCAACACATGTGGTTTTTTAAAGCAACGTGCTTAGAATGGTTTTTTTCGTGGTGCTTCCTTTGACTTCTCGTTTTTCAATAATTTCTCTATATCCAAGTTATTTGACACTACGAACCACACCCGACAACATTTATACTGTTGTCTCGCTCTAACATAATTACCTGTCAAACCAACCCTAACACAGGTCTGTACTGAGTACAGTACAGAGCTAAAGAACCAGAAACAAATAGCGGCGTGCGTGCATAGCCCGCCGACGCTCACGAGCACAACCAACCACATTCATAAACAGTAACAGTAACAGCACCGACTTTTTAAATATCTACCTTTACTCTATGATAAATATTTCTGGATCCAAGCATACCCCCAGTCTGAAATTTTTTGGAACTTTAGGGAAGGAACCAATCTTAAACATATATTTTTTTCAGATTTTTAAAATTGTCATTTTTACAGCTATAGCCTCCCGAATTATAGGTCAAGAGATGTGACCTTTGACCTTTCAAAAAAAAAATCATGTTGTATATTAAATTAAAGGTAATTAATTAACCTTTCAAATGCGACCTTGATAAGTTGCGTCACTATAATATTAATCAATAAAATGATAATTAAGTAAGTACAACTTTGTAAATTTTGACCTTTTTTTACGATTTTCAAGACCACATATTTCCGGATGCAGAAGTGCCAGTGCCCTCAAACTTTGCACTTATTTTAGTTCTGTAATAATCTGTCTTCCTACGAAAAATCATACAATTTGGAGAAGGTAGTGTACACCCATTGGTTGATTTGACATGGAATTACCCATATGTATATCCATAATAACTGCATGTTAGAAATAAGTCGGTATATTCTTTTATTTACATAAAATTCTGCAATATTTTGTTGTGAGGAAAATACATTTCTTTTGCATTAACAGAGTGTCACTTCATTTTGCTCAGTAGATAGCGCCACAATTTTTGTTCTACTAAGCTTTGCAATAGTTATTTCTATTTTAACATGAATGTCAATATTTTCGACTAGATATCATACAGAACAATGTTAAGAGTATGTATACGCGGGCTGGTCTTTTATTTCATACTTTTTTTCATTATTCTTTTACAAATATGGAGTTTGGCATATTAACTATTTGTTTGATGGCGCCACAATTTTTGTTTGTTCTAATTAGCTTTGCAATAGTTATTTCTATTTTAACATGAATGTCAATATTTTCAACTGGATATCATACAGAACAATGTTAAGAGTATGTATACGCGGGCTGGTCTTTTATTTCATACTTTTTTTCATTATTCTTTTACAAATATGGAGTTTGGCATATTAACTATTTGTTGTCTTCACAAAATAGAGTTACCGAGTTCATCAATGAGTTTTTTGCTTTCAAAACAATTCTATATAATTATATAGAATTATTATTCTGCTTTACTTACAAAATATCTGATTGCGATTACATCTAATTTTTAAAAATTGTTTATAAATACTAAAGCAGTATTATTCACATAAATACAAAATTGCACTTTTTAATTTTCCATCCAAATTTTAGAAAATATCAATTCTAACAAGTAAGAAAATTATAGTCGGTCGAGACCGACTATATGATACCCTATACCATGCGTTTAGAGACCCTATCTCTTAAGCCCAACTAACTGGATATAGAAAATTAGCATAAACCAAATTTGAGTGGGATTTTTATTAATTTTTTTGGCTGCAGATACGAAAAAGTTCATATCCGATGCAATATCTATATGGGGACTAGGTCCAAAAATGGACCAATCCTGATCATGTTTGGTAAAGTCTCTCGCATTTTGCAAAAATATATACAAACAAAATTTGAGAAGAATCAGTGCAATATTTTTGTTTTTAATAGATTTAAGTGAAGATCGGGAAGCAGTCTATATGGGGCCAAAGGGATCATTTTTGGACTACTCATTAATGGATGTAATGAATGCATACAAACCCAAGTAAGTAAGATATATATGACAATTTGGATCTTATGGCAATTTATGTCGATTTCATAGGGGTAATTTGTATGGGGCTAGGTCTGAACATGGACCGATTCTCACCAATTTCAACAGCGTTCATCCCATGGCCGATGAAAGCTTATATGCCAAATTTCATCAAAATATATTCATATTTGCGACCTGCAGTTTGATTACAAGGTTCACATGGACACACAGACGGACGGACGGACGGACATTGTTAAATCAACTCAGAAAGTGATTCTGATTCGTTCGGTATAATTAAAGATGGGTCCAGGTCAAATATTTTTGGTTGTTACAAACAGCAGCACAAAGTCATTATACCCAAACCACATAGTGGTATAGGGTATAAAAATAAATATCTCTGTAAACTTATTGCTGATTTTATTGAAAATAGAACTTTTATGGTCTCCGTCAATAATGAACTTTCTTCCCCCAAAACAATAACAACCGGGTTACCCCAAGGATCAGTATTATCACCATTACTTTATTCAATATATACGTCCGATTTCTCAGTTCCGCCATACATGAATATAGCATATTATGCAGATGACACTGCGCTAATCACATCAAGCAAACTCACCAGTGCACTGCTTAAAAAAATGGAAAAAGGTCTTTTAGCCTGCAATAAATATTTTCATAAGTGGAAAATCAAGATAAATCCTAATAAAACTCAAGCAATAATCTTTCCGTTTAATGAATCTCCTAAAAGAACTCCTAGACGTCAACTGGTCTTTGGAAGTGACTTTATAAATGTAAGCAACGAAGTTAAATATCTTGGTGTCATTTTAGACAAAAAGCTAACTTTTAAAACACATTTAGACGAGACGTTTAAAAAAGCCGTTAAAACTTTTAAAGCTCTTTGGCCAATGCTAAATAAACGTTCCTTTTTAATCTTAAAAAACAAAAATCTACTCTACAAAAGTGTCATTATACCAATTTTAACTTATGCATGCCCTATATGGTATTCAGCTGCAAAATGTCACTTAAAAAAGTTGCAACTAATTCAAAACAAATGTCTAAAAATGATACACAACAAGCATTGGAGATATCCCACGTACATGCTTCATCATGAAACGGGATATGAGAAAATAATTGAATTTATAACAAGACTTAACAGTAATTATTTTAACAAAATTGAAAGTTCTTCTTATCCATTGATTAGAGAATGTAGACAATTAACTTAAAATTATCAGAAATTATCAAATTGAAAATTATATTATTTATAATCAACTTTTATAAATATGTATTTTTCTAACAGTATTTGAATTGCCAAATATTTATATAAAGGATTTTTCCCCTATTTTACCTTTAAAACTTTTATGTTTAATAACAAATCGTTAATTAATATCTTAAGATCCCATTATATTAATTGTTGTAATATCTAGTCGATAAGATCTCAAAATATACGTATCATGTAAATATAATCTGCCAATGAAGGATGAATAAATAAATAAATAAAAAAGAATATGGGGACTAGGCCTAAAAATGGAAAGATCCTGACTATGTTTGGTAAAGTCTCTTGTATTTTGCAAAAATATATAGCTGCAAACAAAATTTGAGAAAAATCAGTGCAATATTTTTGTTTTTGATAGATTTAAGTGAAGATCGGGAAGCAGCTCTCTATGGGGCCTATGGATAAGAGTTGTCCCAGGGATCATTTTTAGACTACTCATTAATGGATGTAATAAACGCATACAAACCCAATTTGAGTAAGATCTATATGACAATTTGGATCTTATGGCAATTTATGTCGATTTCATAGAGATCATTTGTAAGGGGGCTAGGTCTGAACATGGACCGATTCTCACCAATTTCAATAGCATTCATCCTATGGCCAACAGAGGCTTACGTACCAAATTTCATCAAAATATATTCATATTTGCGACCTGCAGTTTGATTACAAAGTTTACATGGACACACAGACGGACGGACACACGGACGGACATCGTTAAATCGAATCAGTTAGTGTTTTTGATTCGATCGGTATAATTAAAGATGGGTCTAGGTCAAATATTTTTGGTAGTTACAAACAGCAGCACAAAGTCATTATACCCAAGTCGGTCTAGACCGACTATAACTATACCCTATACCATGCGCTTAGAGACCCTATCTCCCAGGCCCAACTAACTGGATATAGAAAATAAGCATAAACCAAATTTGAGTAGGATTTTTATTAATTTCTCGGCTGCAGATATGAAAAAGTTCATATCGGATGCTATATCTATATGGGGACTAGGCCCAAAAAAGGACCGATCCTGACCGTGTTTGGTAAAGTCTCTTGTATTTTCCAAAAATATATACAAACAAAATTTGAGAAGAATCAGTGCAATATTTTTTTGTTTTTTGATAGATTTAAATGAAGATCGGGAAGCAGCTCTATATGGGGGTTATGACTAAGAGTTATCCAATAGGGATAATTTTTGGACTACTGATTAATGGATGTAATATATACATACAAACCCAATTTGACTAAGATTTGTTTGATAATTTGGATCTTATGGCAATATATGTTGATTTCATAGGGGTCATTTTGTATGGGGGCTAGGTCTGAACATGGACCGATTCTCACCAATTTCAATAGCGTTCATCCCATGGCCAATAGAGGATAAAATACCAAATTTCATCAAAATATATTCATATTTGCGACCTGCAGTTTGATTACAAGCTTTACATGGACACACAGACGGACGGACGGACGGAAGGACGGACATCGTTAAATCGAATCAGATAGTGATTCTGATTCGATCGGTATAATTAAAGATGGGTGTAGGTCAAATATTTTTGGTTGTTACAAACAGCAGCACAAAGTCATTATACCCAAACCACATAGTGGTATAGGGTATAAAAACTGTAATTAAAATTTCCAATTATAAATTATAAAATATTAATTGAATTTCAGAAAATCATATCAAAACGTCGCACAGTGGCTGAAAATCATTTTTCATTGGCCAAAATTCTGTAACTTTTGAACCGATCAAAATATTTTAGTACTGTTTTTTTTAATAGATAGATAGATAGTTGATCTTGACTCAGTCTGAATTTCATTTAAATTGATTGAGTACTTTTTAAGGAATTCTAGGTCAAAGTTTAACTTTTGATTTTTTTTAACTTTTAGCGTGATATATGTTTTTTATTTATTTTTATTTATTAGAAAGTGTCATATTTGGAGTTAAATAATTATTATAAACATTTTTTGTAATAATGAAATTTTTTTAATGCTTACACTCAAAAAAATTTTTACACTCAAAAAAATTTTTACACGCAACAAAATAGTAAAATTCACTAGAAATTTAACTAGTATTACTAAAAAATTAAAAATGTTTGCTATCAAATTTGCAATTTGCTTACACTCAAGGAATATTATTATTACTACAGAAAAATTTATTAGTGTTTGCTGCCTAATTTGTTACACTAGCTAAATAAATCTGCTAAACATTAGCGCAATGATTCTAATTTTTTTTTTAATTTTGATATGAAAATATGGGTTCTTATTTTTTGAATCTTTCTTATCTATTAAAACATTGCATTCATATGTGGGAAACCTTTTAAGAATAAAAACTGCAATAGATTTAAATAGCATTTGTAACAATGGTAGGTTCTGTTTATTATTATTTTTTACTAATACTATGTTTTTCGTACTTAAATAACAATGAAAGGCAATTATAATTATTATTCATTAGACTCAAATATTGATTGCAAATATTCCATATTTTGTTCTGTGCTATTTCTGTTCTTTAGTAGTTTTTTGGCTTCTTCATCTAAATCCCGATGTTCCACTTTCCATTGATTTCGAATACTGGAGATGAACGGATCTGACGTTGCCAATAATATATTAAATAGATCTTCATTTGTGGAATTTCGTGACATTTTTCTAGTATTGTGCTGTCTATAAAATCTGTAATCCTTGTTCCTTTTTTCCTGAGCCTCCTCTGATAGATCTCCAAGTGGCACCAAATGATATTTAATGACATCTTCTCCATGATAAAGGATTTTGTGGACTGTTGCAGACATATTTCTCCATGGGTAGTTGGTTGTATATATTTTTGCAGTTTCCTTAGCATAATCTCCAAATTTTCTAGAGTCAATTTCTTCATTGCACGCAAGTACTTCTAGGATTATTTTAAATCTGAAAATAAGGTTTAAATCCACTCCTGTTATTTCAGATGCTGTTTCTGGATCTGAAAAGAATCTTCTTGCGGTATTGCCATCATTTGTATTGCCTGACCCTTGTTTTGGCTGATCTATAATCAATCCAAATTTGCGATATTCATCTTGAACATGTTTCTTTTTTGAACTTCTTAACTCTTTGTTGGTTTCGTTGTTTCTTATTGATCCTGAAGGCCCGAAATCCAAATCATAACTGATTTTTAGTATGTGTTCCATAAGTCGTATTCTTGCATGTAGTGGTGATAATCCAAATTCGAAGGCATCGGTATTATCGAATGATTTTGTCGGGACTTGGTTTAATTGGCTTGATGTTGCTTGGCATATAATGCAGCTGGATGCAGCCTTCGTGTTAGTCAAAGCCTGACCTACTTTTCCATCTATCATTGTCAGCACTAATTGGTAGCTTACTTCAATTTGCTGCCCATCTAACTGTAATTGTAATGGCTGTAGTGTTGCTATTTGGGCCTTGATATCACTAACTTCTTTGTTAATGGCATCATGACTTTCTTTTTTGAATTCAAATTTGATTGGCCTGCAGTATTTCGTAGAAGATGGTGTCTCATTTTTCCAAATATCCATTGTTTGCGTTGTACTACTCGAAGGCTCCGAATCTTCCAAAATCTTTTTCAATCGCAATGGTACAAATGATACCATGAACATATCTGAGTCCGAAATATTTTCACATACAACTTGTTTGTATTGTTTTTGTCCCGAAGAACCATCACATCCCCATTTACAAAATAGAATTAACTTTGTGTTTCCATATTTCTTTAACTCAGTTCCTGTTATTGATTGTAGCAAGCGTTTGGCTGTGTGATAAAGTAAAGATTGTAGTTGTACTTCTGCCGAAATTGGTGTGATTGTAATAGTGTCCTTTGATGGCAAACAGTCTATTTTAGCAGCTGTTATGTGATGATATGCTGGATACATATTTGAGCCTTTTTCAATCGCACGCAATCTGAGCTGAATATATTGGTGTTTTGTTAATTTCAAATCCAGAAATAATGCTAATGCCTCCTCATTTGTGAACTGTTTTGCATCGCTCGGAGTTGGTATACTTTTAATAATTCGCTTTGTTCTCACTGGACTAGCATTACAAGTTTTTTCAATGATATCCACTTTTGTTAATTGGTTTTGTGCTCGTAATTGATGTAGAAAAGATTCTTTTATATTTGTAGAACCAATTTCCTCGGTAAAATTTTTAAGTTTCCGCCTCTTAGATCTATCGCTGCAGTTGTCCAATGATTTGCGTGGTCTTCCAGCCTTATCTAGCTTTGCTGTTTCTCCACCAACATTAAGTTGGCCTTCTAACCAGTTTGCACTTTTATTATAAAACTTTTGTTTACAGTAGTTAACTTCTTTCAATCGTTTTTTTAGTACTTTGACGAAATTAGATAATTGCTCTTGTATTTCGGTACTAGACGAATTTAAGTTTAATTTTATTTTAACGTAACTAAGAACATCTTCCTGGTTTTTGTTTCGAAAATACTCTTCGGCCAGTTCTTTATAACTAAAGTTCTCCATATTTTTCTCAATATTTTTATTTGCGTCTGTTATCACTTTTTTATCACTTTTTATCACTTGCGAATATACGTCCGTACACTTGAAGTATTAACTTATTATTGAGTAATCCCTTATAGAATCCGTCATTTTATACATTTTTAGGTACATGTTATTCACACATTGATCTTTAATTTCATAGCAGGTAGTACTTAAATTGAACAAAACTGCACTTGTTATCCAGACTTCAATATCAGGTAAAACTAATTAGTTTCTCGCCAATATGGGGTGGTTTTTTATCTTTAGTGGTTTAGTGCCGCGATTATTGACAAACTTATAAAATTGTTTATGACTTTGGTTGACCCTTAAATTTGACAACAGGTAAATTAAGAAAGAGATCATTTGTTTACTGTAGAACCTATTGTGATCATTTTATGACTTATTTTTTTGCTGATCAAAACAAAGCCAATAAACCCTTTCGCAGGTATTTTATTTAATTATTTTACTTTTACGTAGTCTAAAGTAAAAAAACAAAATTTTTTTTAGAGTAATTTTTTTAGAGTAATTTCATTAAAATGAAAAAAGTGTTCTACCGGGGGCTCGTGGGGGGTGCAAAAGTATATATAGGGTTAAACAGGATACATTCGCCTTTCTCCGGGTGGTATACGTTTCTTGTTCCCTTACTTCCTTTAGAAGTTCTATTCCACTAAAGTTTAAATTTGAGAAAAATATAGTGGTTTCATAAATATTTCATAACGCCCCTAATATCAAACGTTAGAACTGCGACTACTTACAAAAACTAAAGACTATAATCCTACTAACATTATAAAAAAGACCGCAGGCCAATATCGATGATAGCTTGCGAGTAGTAACCATTTATTTTTGATAAAAAACAAAAAAAAAACACCTTTTGCTGAATTAAAAAAAACAGTTGAGTTTGACAGCATGCCACGCCCACAATTATCAATAGTTTAACCTAATTTTTTGGCTACCTTAATCTGGATATATAAGCTACAAAAAGGAGTAAAAATTTTAAAAATCGATGACAAAAAAAAATTTGACTTTTGGCCAATGAAATCAAAATTTGAGCCACAGTGCGTCGGAAATAATAATTTTAAATTTAGAAGACATCAATTGCATCAAATTCCAAAAAAAAAACACCAAATATGTTTACATTTAAAAAATGTTTACATTAAAAAAAAATATTGGCATTCAGGAGAAATTAATAGCTTTTCAGTAACTTCTGTTAACGATAGTCGGCTGTGCCGAATCTTTGATACCCTCCACCTCGGTTTGAGTATTAATAATAAAAGTAAACAAAATATTGGAAAAAGTAAACAATTTGTTAAACTTAATACTAAATTTTTTCAGCAAATTCTTTGGGTTGGTTTTCGGATTTATTTCGGTGTTTGCTTTTTGGTCATTGTGGTTGCTGATCGGCATGCATTTAGGTTATATACCTATACCAGTATTTTCTTAAATTTTAATGGAAAATTTAAAAAGTGCAATTTTGTATTTTTGTGTATAATACTGCTTTAGTAATTATAAACAATTTTTAAAAATTAAATGTAATCACAATCAGATATTTTGTAGGTAAAGCAGAATAATAATTCTATATAACTATGTAGAATTGTTTTGAAAGCAAAAAATTCATTGATGAACTCGGTAACTCTATTTTGTAAAGACAACAAAAAGTTAAACTTATGATCATATTTGTAAAAGAATAATGAAAATACGTATGAAATAAAAGACCAGCCCGTGTATACTCTTAACATTGTTCTGTATGATATCTAGTTGAAAATATTGACATTCATGTTAAAATAGAAATAACTATTGCAAAGCTAATTAGAACAAACAAAAATTGTGGCGCCATCTACTGTGGCATAGTCACGCTGTGTAAAATGAAGTGACACTCTGTTAATGCAAAAGAAATGTATTTTCCCCACAACAAAATATTGCAGAATTTTATGTAAATAAAATAATATACCGATTTATTTCTAACATGCAGTTATTATGGATATACATATATAAAATATATGTATGTTATTTGTATTATTTAATATGTTTATGTATGTATATGTAAATATTACACACAAAAAATACAACATCAAACGTTATTTTTGTGTTTTTCTCTTTAAATAAATTAATACATAAATTTTTTTTTTTTTGCTATATTTACATTATTTTTTTTTTATTAACTTCTAGGTATTTTAGCATTATTTGCTTAAGATGTTGGTGAATTTTTACTCCCTTTATATTAACTCGTAGTGTCTGCTTGCCAAAAAAATTTTGGATCGATTTTAACCAATTTCCCGTGAGCCATTCGGTCTGAGATTTTGCAGGCAGGCTCGTGGTAATAACAGAAATGATCTAGCAAATTTTTAGAGTGATACCAAAACAGAGTTGATAAAAAATGTACAGAGGGTTAGTTTTTATTATATTATTACCACAACGACCACAAAAACAACAAGTCCATCTATGACAACAATATAACAATTAGAATAACAACAAGAACAATATAGAAACATCACATTTTTAATTTTTTTTTACTTTTTCAGAGATTTCCCTGGACCTGTGCCACCGATTTTAACGATTTTTGAAACAGAAATCTTCCCATGAACTTGTTGAATCATTCCCACTGAAAATGGTCACCTTAGCTATCCTATTGAGGGCGTGATCGTGACAGGAACAACATAGAAAATTATATTTTTCCAAGACTTTTTTTAGTTCTTCATTCAAATCTTGGGCCCTAATCGACCGATTTGGACGATTTTAAATAGCAAACTTCTCAGGACGTTAGTGAATCATTTTTTATGTCAACGAGGACCCTAGCTGCCCGATTGATGGCGTCATCATGATTTCCACAGACGGACAGACGGACATCGCTATATCAACTCCGGTTGTTATAAGGATCACAAATATATATATTTTATGGGGTCCAAATTTTTTTTTCTAATTATTACAAACGGAATGACAAACTTATATATACCCTCTGCACACTGGAGTGGAGGGTATAAAAATCTGTTTAAACCACTGTACTATTTTTTTTTTGTTGTTGTTTGGTTTACCAAAAATAAGATAGGAATATTTAAATAAAGAGAGACTCAGTTGTTGTGTGCTTCTTTCCTCTTATGCCGTTTTCTTTTCTCACAAAAAATTTCGCCCTTTTTGCCATTTTTTCGAAAAGTGTATTTTTTATATATTCTGAATTAAGAGCAACCTTTATTATACATCAATCGAAAGGTCTCAAAGTCAAGCCCTCGTAAATAACAAAAAATTCCAGCCATTGACTTCTTTCAGGTCATAGTGTGAAAATAATTCCCCATTGTTCCCCTTTGTTGAATACTTTCCCCCTATGACTTCCAAGAGGATAATAATGAACATTTTTTTGCAATTATGAACACAGCATTTTTATACCTTTTGATTGATATATAATATAAGGTTGCTCTTAATTCAGAATATATAATAAATACACTTTTCGAAAAAATGGCGACATTTTTTGTCAGAAAAGAAAACGGCATAAGAGGGCAAAAAAAGGGCATTATTTTCTGTCAGAAAAGAACACGGCAGTAGGTTATAGCAACCTAAACGCTCTACAACTAAAAAAATGATAAAATGAAGATTACGCCATCACAAAACCAATTCAAAAATTTTCTGTGCATGTTGGAACTCTGACGTCCCGCAAACTCTGTTCCTATTGGCTAATAGTTTCCAGCTGTCGAACTATTATCTGTATGCGTAAACATACACATTATTTGTCATTAAAAAATTTTATTTTTATAAATTTGTTAACTTATTTTTTTTTTATATTTTATTAACTAAATAAAAATGGTCTAAAAATATTTGAACAAATTTTTAAAGCCATTGTATTGTATTTTAGATTAGGTTACTAAATGTTTTTATATTACGTTATTATTTTATTAAATTTCCTCTTTCGTCTATAGATATTTTGAGCAATTCCGGTATTTAGTGACATTATTCTAAAGTATATTCTACATTAAAAAAAGTTTTTTCAATTCTTCATTTGCTTCAATGTCCTGTACTTCTGACAAAGGTTTTTGAAAATATCCGCTTGTAAGCAATAATTTTTCTCCACTTAATTTTAAAAATATTCCATCACACGATTTTAGCGTTTACTTTAATGAATTTTATTGCTTACGTAGTCCACTTTTACTCAGTTGGTTAACCCATTAATTGGTCGAGTCCTCTAGACTTGTTTTCACTGTTACTTTGCTTCCATTTGCCCACTGTACACTTCATGTTTACGTTTTTACATTAACCATTAATTTTTCACAACAAATTATAATTTTCACACATAAAACAGGCTTGGTAACCCTTGCGAGGGAAATACTACATCATATAATGGGTAAAAATGCGCTATGCGTAATCTTTATTATATTACTCTTGCTACAATTCTTAATCATTGATTTTGACAGTTAATAGTTAATATTTTTATGTTATCAACTCAGTAAGGAATTATATTTTGATCTGACAAGTTAATTTCTAAGTTATTCGTGAAAATAGAATGTAATTAAACATCACTGTATTTGTTTCGAGAGCAAGTAGATTTTTTTAAGATGTATATTTTTTTAAAACATGGAATTTTTTATAATTATCAATAAAGATCTTCATAATTGTTAGTTTATTTATATATATTTGTATATACTCTGCTCAGTTCTTTATATTTTATATATGCAGGTTAAATAAAGTTAAAATATTATTGGATTGATGAAAAACTAGCAATTGAATCATATATTTCGGTGGGTTACGCTCCGTTAACTTCTTAAAACATCTGAAAGAGGTTTAATAACGTACAAATTAATGTTTTTTTTTTCTGTAAAGTAGCTGAAATGGGACTTAATTTTTTTTTATTTTTAGTTACACCGGCCCATTTTCTTGCTGGTTTTTTTTTCTTTGTAAAGGAAGTCTGAATAATTATATTTCTGAGAAAAGAAAGGACAAGTATTATACCACCCGATAGCTTTTTGAAAGCTCTGATTCTATTTTTATCTATTTCCCATGCGAACATTATTTTTATTTCGATATATATAAATATTGGTGTTAATTGCACTGCTGATTTGAAAAATATTTTCACTATTAATGTTTTACAAGCAGGTTCCTGCCCTCGAAATACGAGTGCAAATGCTAGGAAATTCTATTTTTTCATTAAATAAAGATCCTAAAGGTATGCTAATCAATTATAGCCAATTCACAAATCAACACAAAAAAACTCAATTTTATTACAAACATATTAACAAATTTATAATAATATACGTTTGGTCAAAATCGGGATACAACGGTGGAGCAAAACATCGGTCACAAGAAATCGTCTAGCCCAATAATAATAGATAAGCCATTTTATGAACCAGTTTCTCTATTAATCAATTTTGCAAATATAAATGTAGATATATATTCTTATATGTACCATAAATGTAAAATATTTGCATTTGAAAAGTCCACACTACTCACTTTTAAGTTTTTCCAATTCTTAATAATAATCAAAAATAATTTGGGTGTTTGTAGTTAACCAGAATTGTAAAATATTCTCAATTTATCTCTAGATATTTATAGCAGAAACAGAAAACTTAAAAAAAAAAATTAACTATATTTTATCTTTTCAAGTTTTCTTCTTTTTTTGTATTGTTTTGGATTTTAATTCCCCTTGTCTCTTGCTGCGTCAATTTAAGACAAAACAACCAACTCTAACAATCCCTTAACCATTGTTCTTCAGATAATAGTAATTATTCCGAGACACTTAAAAATGGAAAAAAATAAGGATAAACTTCAAAAGAACAAACTAAATAAAAGACAACTATAACTTTTCCTTCAGTAACGGCAAATAACAAAGGATTAAAAGAGACTAAAGAGTTCATTAAAATAGTCAAAATCAAATTGAGATTATTAATGTTATTGTGATGCCAATACCACTAATTAGTGCAGGAAATCGTAAATCGCATATTAAAATACATTTCACAGTGTAAGTGTGTAAGTTATACAGTTTTGTTTTAATCTATAGATATGCAATATAAGCATTCATTTAAATTAAAGTGCATACATAAAAATTATAATACGAGTAAGTCATAAATTGGAAATATCAGAGATAAATTTACAGAACACATTTAATATAGCTTCAACATTTGTTCACCTCATTTATCAGTAGGCCAGAATGTTTAATAGCGATTATAGATTGTAATAACATGCATAGACTATTATATGTACAGTATACTGGTGTTAAAAATGCAAACTTTACACTGGTGTTAAAAATGCAAACTTAAAAATAGTTTTATCAATTAACTGGCATTTATAAGTTAATTTACGTTTTAATAAACATAATATTTACAAAACATTCATAATAACTGGTCGCCAGATTGGAAATACAAGCTGAAAATTCTTTTTAATTTAAGAGCTGGACCTAGTCTTTATACACAAGTTTCTAGTGTCAAATTTTCCTACATTTAAAATCACATGGTTTCGTTATAATAATCGATTAAAGAAGACAACTTTAATTAAATTTGGACAAAAGATAAAGCGCGTTTCGTTTAGTTCCAAAACACTTTCATTTGAAAGGTGATACACTGTTTTGAATCAAAGATAAATTAAGTTCATGGTACAGCTGTTTACATTTTGACATACCCAGATCGGAACGTTCAACTGCTGTGACTGCAAAAGAAAGGATTAACAAAATTCATAATATTTTTTTAAATGTTCGTGGACTACAATCGCCTGAAATGTGGTAACTGAGTTAACGCAGATATCAAAGGAATATGATTAGGGATATAAAAATTTGGGCATATGAAATGCTGCGCTTGCACTAAATTGAACAAAAATACAATCGTAGCACAATTTTTAAATAGAGTATGGTGATGTTCTATTGTAGCATGGACGAGCTTTTGTCATCGTGGCTGAAGTACAGATATATCACAATTTAAGGTAGACGCATTATACGGGTCTGAAATCCTAAAAAGCCACGGCTTCAGGGTCAAAAAATTAATAAAACTCGAACAAAGAGAAGAAGCGAAAACCAAATTAATGCATACAGAAAAAATCTACCAAGAAATTATTAAATTAAGTTTTTAGAATATTTTTGCAAAAACACAAAAGACGTATTTTTAAGATGATTTTTTTTATATTTTTCAGCACAATTTCCTTTTGCTTGATTTCATCCAATTTGTTTAAACTCTCTACTAAGTAACAAGATGATTCTGTGTGAAATGACTTCCTCATTCGACTCGATTCTTTATGCCCCGAGCTATTTCTTTATATTTGGAAAGCGGAAATACTCTCTTAGAGCCAAAGCTAGAGGGTAAATTGGCTGTGGTAACAATTTAAACCTGAACTATGGTATTTTTACCATCGAAACTGTACAATTGTACACCAAGTATTATCTTGACTTAAGATCATCGTTCAGGCTAAATGGGGAATTTTTTTATTTGTTCGCTTATTTGACCGAATATTTTCCATTTATTGTTGTTCCATTTTTCAAGTAGCCAATATCTATAATTTAATGCATATCTAAAAATGAAAACATTGGCCATGACCATTTTTTTGTTTTTTTTTTTAAAGAACGGATTCATTTCTCGTATATAGCGGTGAAAACATGTTGTATCAGCAACTAAGTGCCCGCAAAGAAAGACAATCATCAGGATCATGACGGAAAACCTCTAAAATCTAAAGAAGCAGTTATATGGTTGCGTTCATTCACGATTGCGATCGAACACGGAACCTATCTTGCCGATAACTTTTTCATACCAAATTGTTCGTGCAAAACTGTAATCACTGAACTATGTAATATGCCCTTGGCGTCTACTACTTCCCTACATTTAATGATTTTCGAACTAACTGCCTGATCTAGATGCCCATAGCGATATGAATCAGCTGTAGATGTAAGGTCACGTTTAAATTCATTTACGCAATTATAGATAGTGTTTTTCTTTCAAGTGTAAACATTTGCTGATAGCTGGCAATTCATGTTTTCCATTTTTCAAAAATAGCTGAATTTATCTTAGCCATATAATCTTTTATCGGTTATTGATGTTAAGTAATAAACAGTGTATGATAATTCATAGTTATAACCCCCATATAGAAGATTCCCGAAATACAAAAATATATATATTACGCAGATTTGTTTCAAACTTGCTTATATGTTGTATATGTTTTTACCAAAAAAAAAATAATCTAACCCATAAAAACAAAGCTTTTATTAAAACTCGTTCTTTCCTTATGCATATGAGTTTTGAATCTCTCCGTGACTGTGCGCGTCAAAGTTAATCTTTTTTTCACATCAAGTGTATGAACCAATTTTCAGATCGATCGGATGAGGCGAAATGACATTTAGATCACTCCGTGACTGTGCGTGACTATGCGTGACTGTGCGTGATTATGTCGAAGTTAATCTTTCTATACAGCAAATATATCGACCAAGTGTCAGATTGATTGGATGAGGGGAAATCCGTTTTAAATCTCTCCGTGACTGTGCGTGACCATGCGTCACTAAGTCAAAGTTAATCTTTTTTTCACAGCAAGTGTATGGACCAAGTTTCAGATCGGTCGGATGAGGGGAAATGACATTTAGATCACTCCGTGACTGTGCGTGACTACCCCAAAATTAATCATTAGTCACAAAAAGACTATTGGCCAAGTTTCAGATCAATTGGATAAAGGGGAATGGGGTTGACCCACGACAGACAGACAGGCAGAGAGAGAATATGAGTTAAAAGAAAGAGTTTAAAAAATAAGTATCTTTACCAATTATTTATTTTTTTATTTATTTATTTATTTATTTATATCTTGGTCTATGGAATAAATCCTTACAGACTATTTACAAATAAAAACATTTTAAAATTAATTTTAGTACATAGCTATTCATGAACTTAGAAGAGATATTATTTTACTTTTAATTAGATTAGTATTTAATGAGAAATCAATAAATCTATAAAGTTCATTAAATTAATACACACTAGCAGATTCCAGCGCTCGAAATTCGAGCGCAAATTCTAGGAAATTTTATGTTTTCATTTAATATAAATCCTAAAGGTATGCTTCACAATTCAACTTATTTTAAATAAAGAAAACACACTCAACACATTAACACAAACACATTAACAAATTTAATAAACACAAACATAGCATTGTGTAATTTTTTGTATGTGTTAGTAGCAACTTTAAACGATCATCTGTAAATCTGAGTAACAGCTAAAAACAAATACCTTTCAAATAGTATACGCCTGGTCAAAATCGGGATAAAACGGTAGAACAAAACATCGGTAACAAGAAATCGCCTAGCCTATTAACATTATAGTTTCTCCTGAGAGGGTCTGCATTTGCATAATTAGTTCTATAGAACCGTACAGAAAAAGGTGAGAAGTAACGTGTTGGTCTTTGAGAAATGTTGAATGATATATTGTTAATCAGGAAACCAGAACAAACATCACCATTAATTATATTAAGAAGAAATGAAACATTTAGCATAGTTCTCCGGCTTTTTAAAGTTGGTAGCTTAATAAGGGCAATTCTGCTGGTATGGGATGGAAGATTACTTGGGTTGAAGTTTAAACTCCGAAGACGAAACAAAATTAATTGTTTCTGCACAGATTCCAGACTGTCGGCATGAATTTGGTAGATCGGGTCCCAAATTATAGAAGCATATCCCAAGATTGGTCTTACAAGTGACGTATATAAAGTTTTGGTGACATAGGGATCACTAAACTCTTTAGCCCAACGTTTTATGAAACCAAGTACACCGCTGGCTTTGTTGACAGTAATTGTTATATGAGGAATAAAGCTCAGTTTATGATCCAATAAAACACCAAGATCTACAAAATTATATACTCTATTAAGACAATAATCACCCAGCACGAAGTTGACAGATATCGGCCTCTTTCTGACGAAATGCATATATTTACACTTTTTAAGTTTCAGCTCCATTAAATTTAAATTACACCAAGAATAAAATGAATTCAAATCATTTTGGAGAAAAACATGATCAGAGGGTTGATAATAACAGAAGAAAATTTTGACATCATCCGCATACATCAAGATGATTGAAAAACGAATAACATTCAGAAGATCGTTTATAAACAAAGAAAAAAGAAGCGGTCCAAGATGGCTGCCCTGTGGTACTCCCGACATTACATCTTGCGGCTTTGAAGTAACATTTTTAAAACATACTTTTTGTGTTCTATTGGTTAAATAAGAATATATCCACTTAGCGCAAAGATTTGAAAATCCCATCATATGTAATTTCTTAAGAAGAAGTTTATGATAGATTGACTTTATCAAAAGCCTTGCTGAAGTCAGTATAAATTGCATCTGTTTGTTTGCGTTCAAGAAAACCACGGTTGACAATTGTAGTTAATTGTAATAGATTTGTAGAAGTTGAACATCTTTTTTGGAAACCATGTTGGAAGGGAGAAATTAACGTATTTACTTGATGGCATAGATAATCCGTTATAATTTTTTCAAAAATTTTAGGTATAATACTTAATTTAGCAATTCTAGGATAATTAGTAATATCAGCCTTGTTACCAGATTTGAATAGCGGAATAAAACATGAGTGTTAATGGTACAGCTAAAACTTCAGCACATTTTATTAAAATACAGGACGGAATTTTATCTGGACCACTGTTGCAGGAAAATTTAAGTTTTTTCAATTCATTAGAAACCACAGACATAGCAAGAGAAGGAATGGATATAATTTGAGTAGCAGTCAGTGTATATGAGCTGATATTGGAATCATCAAAAGATGAATCGGAGTAAGTATTAGAGAAGAAGTCAGCAAATAAATTGGCTACAATAGTATCACACAGGATTCATTATGTAGGAATTTCATAACAGCAGGTTAGTCCTTAGTTTTTCTCTTAGAGTTAACAAATTTGCAGAATGAATTCGGATTTCGTTTAAAATTATTTTTCATTTTGTTCAAATAATTTAAATAACATGAATTATTCAGAGTATTATATTCGGCACGATTAATGGAGTATTTTCCATGATCAACAAGAGATCCAGTTTCCTAGTATTCCAAGGAGGTCCAGAAAGGTTTTTCAAAAAATTTTAGGAACACATGATTCAATAAAAGAATACATCTTGTTATAGAAAGCTTCAGTCATTTGATCAATGGCACGAGTTGTAACAATAGATAAAGTTAATAAATCATGCCATTTTGTATTATTTATAAGTTCATTAAACATAGTTTAATTCGTTTGAGCGAAACAAAAAACATTCTTTTTACGTGTGTCTACAAGTCCAGATAGAATGGATATATTTACTTCAATTGTAGGGTGATATCCATCTTTAGGAATAGAAGTAGGGTTTGAGCGCTTCGAAAAACATTCAGTAACTTCATTAACAAATATTAAATACAATAATTTTGAATGATCATTAAGAATTCCATTTAATTGAAAAAGATATAAATCAAAAAAAATATTAAAAAGCTCATCACATTTATCAATTGATTCAGTCGAAATAAAGTATTTCTCTTCACGTAAGAACTTCCACGAAATTGAAGGCAAATTGAAATCTCCAAGAACAATAACAGAGTCATCCGGATATTTTTTTATGATTAAATTTATTTCGAACTGCAACGAATTCTATGTTTAAAGAACCTCAGATGATAAGATACTTGAGACAGCAATAAGAACACCACCGCCATTCATCATATTGCAACGGTCACGTCTAAAAATATTATATTTATTGCAAAATATTTCAGTATTTAAAAAGGTACGATTAAGCCAAGTTTCAGTAAATACGATAATATTATGACTTATGTTGAGTTATGTTAGTTTACCACGAACGTTTGGTAAACTAATGAAATATTTTCACCAGTAAGATCTTTTAGTTTTTTTGGAACATTTGAATCAGTTTTAGGAAGGTGGCCAATATTGTTAGAATTTTGTCTAAATATATATTCTCGAACCACTGTATTTTCAGGTCAAAAGTTAGGATCAATAATACGGTCAAAAAGATAGAAAGAAACGATAATTTTAAAGGATATGATGGATCAAGGTTGAGAAAAAACGAACTTATATGTCGAAATTTCTGCGTTTGGGCCCAACTTAGATCTAACAAAGGCATCAACATCTTCAGCAGTAGTTTCAATCGCTAAACGCGAGATAAAAACAGTTTTTTTGGAGGAACAGCTCTCAGCGAAACGGTTTGACCAGCATTTATCACAGGACAAGTATTTATAGAAGGCACAGGTTGATTTAATGGCACTTCAGCAAAGCCAAACAGCAAATCAGCATTCCAATTACTGAGGCATCAGATGTTAGTGTTGCTGAACTCGGAGGAACAGCAGGAAGGTTATCAGATTTATTTTTATTTGTATTTCTTGACGATTTACGGCGTTTTGGAGAAGATTGAGGTGGAGATTTTAAATTATCTAATGATTTATAATCATCAAATAGTTTGCCATAACTAGATGGAGACATCGATATTTGAGTTACCTTTTCCTGGATTTCATTGAATTCCTTTTGTGTATCATTGAAAAAACGATAGAAATTCACTCCGATTTTTCTGCAGAAAGACCATTACATTTAGTCTGGCAGACCATTACATTTAGTATGGCATAGCTCATGGCACAGCCAACAAGTGATCATTCTTTCCCCATCACCTTTAATGGTACAATTATTCATCAAACAAGCCATTATTATTATTAGCAATGTGGTAACACTTATTGTATGTATCTGATAAAAAAAACGAGATCAGATGTAAAGTTTGAAGTTATTTTTATTGTGCATTTATTGTTATACTGCAAATTTGACTATTTCTTTTGTGCTTTGTTCTATTGCAATTAAGGAGTATGTACTTGTTATTTTGATTTTTATTATGTTATTGTTGTTGTGAGAGAATTTTTTTTGTTTTCTTTTTATGCTTTGCCATTTTAAATTTTGCAATATTATTTTATTTTTATTTCATTTATGCTTTGTTCTGTTGTATGCACTTGTTATTTAGATTCTTAATATGTTACTAGTTAATTGTGTGGCGCCTAGGCGCCCGTTTAAAAATTATGAATAAAACAGTTTAAATTTAAATACACGAAAAATTTATAATAAATTATATTTCTTTTAATATAGTAGTAAATTGAAAATTATATTGTTACATATGTACATGTGAAAAAAGATTGTGTCTGTAGAAATTATATACATAAGTATCAAAACAGATAAGAAATATTTGGCAAAAAAGTTTTTCAATTTAGTATCTCTTGAAAAACTATATTTCGTGTGAAATATCGTTGGTCATTTAATAGTTTTCCTTGCTGTGGGTTCGATTGAATACGTATCTTAACTTAGCTTGCAACTTTTGATCGTGACAAAGCCACATACAGTTGGCCGTGTGAAAATACCGCGGTCTCCAAATTTATGCAAAATCAAATGACTGACCTTGAGCCTTGTTTACGGTAATTGCGTATGCAGGAATTACTGGAAACTGGCGGTGTTTTAATATGAAAGGTAATGTGGTGTCGGTTGGGGCGAGATCAATCCTAGGAATTAGAACCGTATCATATTGGTCAGCGTTACAGAATCAGTCAGTCTCTCAGTAAGTCAGTCAGTGAGTCAGGGATCAGCGTAAATATATTAAAGATATTACCCGGCCTTCACACGTTATATTTTTGGCTTTCAGGTTGTTATGCACTCACACTTTTTTCCTCTTTTTTACTAAACAATCATACGTTTAAATTCTCTCCTTCAATTTTTCAATGGGACAGTTGCTTAACAATTTTTTGGATTCTGTATGTGTGATCAATTTGAGTTGAACATGGGAAGGCCGGGTAAAGTGAGGAGATTGGAGATACCGAAAATTATTAAAATATAATACAATTGAGTTCGCTTATAACGAACCCTAGAGGTAATAAATTTTTGTTTATAGCGAAGAATTTCTTCGGTCCCAAGAGTTTTAATCACATTTTTCATACAAATTGCTTCTCTTATAGCGAACAGTGGTTATATCAAACTTTTGACTTTAACAAACAAATTTTTTTTTTCATTTCAGAATTTTCGTATATTTTATATATTTAAAAAAAATTAATTTCAATGTAATTTAATTTTATTTTCATTTAATTTTAATACAAAACAAAACTTCGATTTTCAAATGAAGTTTTGTAAAAGGTCCTTTTATGTATATTTTCGTAAAAGTTTGCCAGTAGCCAACCTTTGCTTTGTACTTTCTGCTTCTATAATATGGACTTTTTCATATTATATGATTTTAAAAAAATATTTTATTTTGATAGAAATTCGGTAATTTTAGTCTTATTAAGACAAACAATTAATATGCATGTTTTTAGTAATTTAATTTATGTTTTATAACTTTTTAAAATGCCCCAAAATAAATAAACTTATTCAACGGTTATAACGAACTTAGTCTATAAGGAATTAATTTGGCCGGTCCCGCCGAGTTCGCTATAACCTAACACCATTTTATTGTAGAAAAATAGAATAGCATAGAAAAAAAAAGACGTTTTAGAGCAAGGTTCCTAAAAGTTTCTTAAGGGCGTAAGGTTTTAAAAGTTAAAAAAAGTCATATTTTCATAATTCTTTTTTGAAGATATGAATAATGTTGGATTATTTATTTCATATATACGTTATAGCATAATATTTGAAGAATCGTTGGAAAAAATTTCAATTAAAATTTTTTTTGTAAATAAGTCCGTGACAGCGAATCTCCGGAGGCGTTGTTGTTTTGCGGTGAACATCATAACTCGTTACCGGATCATGTGAAATAAAAAAATCGAAACGCGTTTCAAAGGTGGTGAAGAGTTTTTCCAATTTTTTTTTTTGCGGCATTTTGAAGTGAAAAACGATTTTTGCTATACAATTTCGGGAATTTGTTGTTAAAAAATGGGAAAGAAAATGGAATTAAAAAAACCGTTCTTGGTTACGTGATGATTTATGTGTACATATACTGTCTAAAATTGCAAAAGAATCGGTCAAGTAGATTTCGAGTTATGATGTTGACGGACTTCGAATTCATATACTATGATTTATATACTAACTATATACCGTATGAGGCCGGTCGCTGGAAACGCTGTATCTTCTTAAGTTTTGCTCTGATTTACTTAAAATTTTGACACAACACCTTCGATATGTTGTGCATTCTGAAAGAGAAATGCAAAAAAAGGTTTTAAAACCTACCACCCCTTAAGGAAATGCAAACACCAATACACCTACAAAAAATTGAAAAAAAATATTTCATACCTATGTCATCATAAATGTGAACTGTAAAAAGCGAAAATATTTCCAGTTATCTATAAATCCAAAAAAAATAAGGGCGTATTAATTTTACTTAAAAAACAAAATTATTATTCCAAATCGCCTTTAATTCTTCTATGATAATTTCAATAAATTATTCAAATTAAAATCTTAAATATACCAATTTACGTAATTTATGTTTGTATAAATTTTTTTGAAAGCAAATTATGCAAAAATTAATATTATGAGTGAAAAAAAAAATTATTTTCCCACCTCTCTTCTGAAATTACAATGTAATTTAATTAAGCAAAGTCAAAATAATTTAAATTTTAAACTTAATATTGCACTATTGTTTCAAGTGCTTTTCAATACAGAGCTTTAAACGAAATCATACGTTGGACAACAACAAAATCCACATTGAAGATCTGTTTTTTTTTTCTCAAATACTTATCAAAAAAAAGCATACTCTTTGGTAAGTGCTGGCCATCAGAGAACCTGAGCGAAAGCACTCCTAATAATACAAAACAATTTTGAGAAGAAAAACAAATCAGACAAACGGTAAAGTTTAGTTTGATAAAAAAGTATGTATGCATATCGGACGACGTTATATGAGAAAAATAAAAATGTTTAAAATTTCCTTCATTACTTTTTTTTGCAGAATTTTTTCATTGACCAACAAAGGGAATTTAAAGAAGAATTTGAATAGATATTAGTTTTTTGATGCATTTTTTTGCGTTCATCTTATTCCATATGTGACACGAAATCTGCATATGTAGTGTTATTGTCGTTAGCAGTTCTGCTAATTTTGACAACTTATTTTAATTTCGACGATTTTCCAATTTGTTAAAATGATTTTTTAAATTTGTTAAAATGATGATTGAAGATTTTAATTTTTCAGTAGTATAGAAATTAGGATTTCAAGGGTTAACAATTAATGGGCTGTAAATCGAAAATTGAGTTTTAGTTCAGTGTAAATGTAAATTACAAAATATGTATAGATTTAATTCTGGGTCAAGTCGTTTCAAAACGGAAACACCTTGAATAGCATCTCCATTTAAGTTTTAATTACGGCGATACTTTAAACCTATATTATATGTTTCAGCTATAGATACATGTCAATAAAATTATTTAGTTGATTGCTGTGTTAAATTTTTTCGTTGAAATTTCATCACTAATACATTTTTATATACAGAAATAAACAATGCTGTAATAATATTCGTAATATGAATGATAAAAATAAATTTTATTGCTTCCTTTTGTAATATTTTTTCGAGTTTTATAAGCGGTAAAATTTTCTTGGCAATATCTTGTTTTAAAAATGACAATTTTGGCGATTTAGTTTCCAAAATTGTAGATTTTCAGAAGATTTTATTAGCAGCACTGGTCGGTAACAAAGAAGAGAGAAAATTGTGTGTGGGTTTGTATAAAATGAGAAAGATTAAATTTTGTTTGTGTATTTCCCATAGCTTTGTAGGGAGTGCTATGTGTGTGTATTATTTCAGCGTTACAGAATCAGTCAGTCAGTCAGTGAGTCAGGGATCAGCGTAAATATATATAAGATTGTTGTGATGTAAGAGAAGTTGTTGTTTTCTTTTTATGCTTTGTTTCCTTAGTTTAATGTTTTGTAATTTTATTTTTTTTTTATTTGTGAGAACTAAAGAAATTAAGATTTGTTTTTGAAAAATTAAATGATTATATATATTTTTTTTGAACTAATTAATTTTCAATATTGTAGGTGTAAGTTTAAGCTTTCATTTAATAAGTATAAAAAATCACAATAGCAGTTATATTTAAAGATTATAATGAAAAAGTACAGAGTAAAAAATTATATGTCCAAGCTTGTCGACAGTTTAAAGGAATTTCGCCGGTCCATTTCTCCCTATATGGATATAATATTCATTATAAACTTTTTTGTATATGAAAGCAGAAAAAAAATTAATAAAAATTCCACTCAAATTTCGTTTACGCTTATTTTTGATGTGTAAACATTTATACGCGCAGGGGGGTAAATTTCTATTTCACAATACAATCGCAAAAACAGCGTAACACATCGGTGTGAGCTGAAGTGTAAATCGGTGTGACTTTATCTGATTGTATTTGTGTTAAAATTATGATATGTTCTTTTCTAAACATTTTCCAATCGTCTTTCAAAAAACATCAATTGTATTTCAAAAAACATCAATTGTATTTCAGAAACCATCAATATAATTTCAGAAAACATCAATATAATTTCAGAAAACATCATTCGAGTTTTAGAAAACATCATTTGAATTTCAGAAAACATAAACAGAATTTCAGAAAACATCAATTGAATTTCAGAAAACATCAATAGAATTTCAGAAAATATCAATTGTATTTCAGAAACCATCAATATAATTTCAGAAAACATCATTTGAATTTCAGAAAACATAAATAGAATTTCAGAAAACATCAATATAATTTCAGAAAACATCATTGGAGTTTCAGAAAACATCAATTGAATTTCAGAAAACATCAATAGAATTTCAGAAAATATCAATTGTATTTCAGAAAACATCAATTGTATTTCAGAAAACATCATTTGAATTTCAGAAAACATAAATAGAATTTCAGAAAACATCAATTGAATTTCAAAAAGCATTATCTGAATTGCTGAGAACATTAATTGTATTTCAGAAAACATCAATAGAATTTCAAAAAGCATCAATATAATTGCAGAAAACATCATTTGAATTTCAAAAAACATAAATAGAATTTCAGAAAACATAAATAGAATTTCAGAAAACATCAATATAATTTCAGAAAACATCATTTGAGTTTCAGAAAACATCAACTGAATTTCAGAAAACATCAATAGAATTTCCGAAAACATCAATATAATTTCAGAAACCATCATTCGAGTTTCAGAAAACATCATTTGAATTTCAGAAAACATAAATAGAATTTCAGAAAACATCAATATAATTTCAGAAAACTTCATTCGAGTTTCAGAAAACATCAATTGAATTTCAGAAAACATCAATAGAATTTCAGAAAACATCAATTGTATTTCAGAAAACATCAATTGTATTTCAGAAAACGTAATTTGAATTTCAGAAAACGTAAATAGAATTTCAGAAAACATCAATAGAATTTCAGAAAACGTCAATTGTATTTCAGAAAACATCAATTGTATTTCAGAAAACATCAATTGAATTTCAGAAAACATAAATAGAATTTCAGAAAACATCATTCGAGTTTCAGAAAACATCATTTGAATTTCAGAAAACATAAATAGAATTTCAGAAAACATCAATATAATTTCAGAAAACATCATTCGAGTTTCAGAAAACATCAATTGAATTTCAGAAAACATCAATAGAATTTCAGAAAACATCAATTGTATTGCAGAAAACATCAATTGTATTTCAGAAAACATAATTTGAATTTCAGAAAACATAAGTAGAATTTCAGAAAACATCAATAGAACTTCAGAAAACATCAATTGTATTTCAGAAAACATCATTTGAATTTCAAAAATCATCATTTGAATTGCTGAAAACATTAATTGTATTTCAGAAAACATCAATTGAATTTCAGAAAACATCAATTGAATTTCAGAAAACATCAATTGAATTTTAGAAAACAGCATAATCGACTTATTTTTTATGCACTGGAATATATGATGTTGATGTTTTCTTTAATTATTAGATGTTTACACATCTCCCTTGTGATCGGACTCACATGATTTTTTTTTTACTTTTCATGCCATCATATTTCAGGAACTTTTAAAGCCACAGTTCCAGATTCTTTGTTTGGATATATGAAACAGTTTTGCCCAATTTCAATGAGTTTTGTGGTGGTGAGGAAAACCCGCTCTTTGTTTTTAAATAGAGTTCCCAATTGTGCTATTTTAGCTAGCACGTTTTCAATATTAACCCTCGATATGCTTTCTTCTTGTCTAACAAACAATATTGAAAACAATTATACTTTGCACATTAATTATACTCTATAATTATATTATATTATATGCTGAAAAGCCAAGAGCCTAAGTTGCTAGTGCTTTAACTTTATGATTTATTGTAATTTGAATTGTAATAATTATAAAATAAATAAATGAAATAATAACTGTCCTGAAAATTATGATAACAATTTTTTACAAAAATACAATTCGAAAAATTAGGTATTTGTTGTAAAGCCGAAAACAATTTAAAACAAGATGAGACATTGGTCATGTTGCTAATATAATCAAATATGTATATCAATATTTTTAAAAAATATCCAAAAAATTTTTGGTTTTATTTTTACAAATAATTTTTCTCTGCAAAATTTTATAATCTTAAAAAAAAAACCTGTCAAAATATGAGTTGCTCTTGCCATATAATAAAATAAATACGAGAATCTAATAACAATTTTTGCTTATTAATGATCGTTTTATTTATTTACGTGTTACACTTCTTTTGTTAAAGAAAAAAATAAATGTTATGAAACATAAATAATACTCAAATTAGCACATTCCTTTCTTTGTCTATTTAAGCGGTAGGTATTATAAATTTTAAATAATCAGTATTTATGAGATAAAGTAATCTATGGTAAACATATATAAACATGGTTATAGAAAGAATATTAATTTATTTAGTTGTGTGTCTATAAAACAGTGCTTGTGTGTTAAACAAAAGTTGAAAAAGGCTAATGCTAAAGCCCATTTACATGTACCACTCAGTCGTATGATATTTCGACATAAAAATCAGATGAAATTCATCGGACTGTCATAAAGTCGTACCGATATTATTTCTGCATACTTAAGGCATTTAAACCATTACACTCAAACAAATTTATTTGGAAATTTATATTTTATATCCACTTTCTTTGTTTTTGTTTAACTTTTTTTTAGTATTACGACAAAAACAGCTCTGGTCCGATGAAAATTACAAGTTTTTAGAAATGTTTGTAAAAATGAAAAAAACCATCGCACTTTGAAAATAAAATCATACAGACTGTCAATTTCATAACATAAGCTCTTTACATGATACGACTTTTTCATAATACTTGACTTTTTGACAATTCGTATTACAAAGAGTAATAGTGTAAACTGGCCTTAAGAAAAACGAACTTGACCAAAGGGGAATTATGCTAAGTCTACACTGATTTAAATATTCATTGTTATAAAAAAAAAATTTAATTTTTTAAAAATAGTAAAGCAAAAAAGCTACAAATTCTACCTTTAACGATTTTGGATGGTCTTATTAATGAACAAAACAAAACAAATTTTAATCAAATTGTCATTTTTTTTTTGCTTAAAAATATAGAAAAGTTAAATTGGATATACCTATTATATGGAGTGATCCAAAAATGATTCTGTAATAAATATATTTACTGAGTTCACTTATGTCTCCCAAAAATTTATATACACCATAAGTTTAGTAATATATGTCATATTAGTAGGTTGTAAGACAGCTGATGAAAGTGGAATATTGTCTGAACTTATGATTTATGCTTATATCAAACAAATCTAGATAAAATTTCGTCAATATTTGTGTAGTTCGCTGGGTCTTAGGCAAACAGCACAGAAGCCGATAGAAGCCTAAATGCAAAATGTCATCAAAATATATTAAAATTATGATAATTACACTGTACAACAATTTTCGTACAGCGAAATTGAAATACTATTTAAATTAAAAGTTAGTTGCTTCTCGTTTTTGGGCACTATTTATCATAATTTCGTATTTATTATGTTTTTATAAAAAATATGTTTTTCTCTTAGAAAGATATAATTTCTACCTGTAAAACTAATTACAACACACATCAATTTTCCGGTTGCTGTACAATGCTATTGAGGAAAATTTAAAATGTTTAATTTTGGTGCTTTATAAAAATAATTGGAAAAACTTTAATAAGTATCCATAGACTATATTTTCTAAAATCTTGTTTTTATACCTTATACCACTATGTGGTTTGGGTATAATGACTTTGTGCTGCTGTTTGTAACAACCAAAAATATTTGACCTAGACCCATCTTTAATTATACCGATCGAATCAGAATCACTATCTGATTCGATTTAACGATGTCCGTCCGGCCGTCCGTCTGTGTGTACATGTAAAGCTTGTAATCAAACTGCAGGTCGCAAATATGAATATATTTTGATGAAATTTGGTATATAAGCTTAGGATGGACGGCCATAGGATGGACGTTATTGAAATTGGTGAGAATCGGTCCATGTTCAGACCTAACCCCCATACAAATGACCCCTATGAAATCGACTTAAATTGTCATAAGATCCAAATTATCATATAAATCTTAGTCAAATTGGGATTGTATGTGTTTATTACATCCATTAATCAGTAGTCTAAAAATGATCCCTGTGGGACAACTCTTAGTCATAAGCCCCATATACAGCTGCTTCCCGATCTTCACTTAAATCTATTAAAAAACAAAAATATTGCACTGATTCTTCTCAAATTTTGTTTGTATATATTTTTGCAAAATACAAGAGACCTTACCAAACATGGTCAGGATCGGTCCATTTTTGGGCCTAGTCCCTATATAGATATAGCATCCGATATGATCTTTTTCATATCTTCAGACAAAAAAATTTATAAAAATCCCACTCAAATTTGGTTTATGCTCATTTTCTATGTCCAGTTAGCTGCGCCTATGTGGTAGGGTCTCTAAACGCATGGTATAGGGTATCCTATAGTCGGTCTAGACCGACTATAATTTTCTTACTTGTTATTTTTCCAATTACTTAAAAGTTTTTTTTATATGTCTGTCCATTATTTGTGTTTGTTCCTATCTTCATACTAATTTTTATATATTTTTAGAGCAAACTATTTCCGTAAAAACAAAAAGAAATCATAAATTTTTTTTTAAGATTTTCGAGTTTACCAGTTTCACAAAAAACCAGCAGGAACGGTACTTTTTACAAAAAAAAACAACTTTTTAAAAAAGATAGTTTTCTTAGAAAATTTATTTTTAAAAAAAAAAACATGCTTCGTTAAGTAAAGTTACGGTGTACTTTTTTAAGAAGAAAATATACTTTTTAAGAGAAATAACTTTTTGAGAAGGAGACTTTTTAAGAAACTTTACTTCTAAAGAAAATATACTTTTTAAAATATATGTACGTTATAACAAGAGGCACTTTTTTACGAATAATCTGCTTTGCTTATATACGGTAAATTTTTATGAAAGTATACTTTTCAATAAAAGTTAATAAATAATTATTATACTTTTAAGAAAAGATAATTCTTTAAAAAAGAAGTCCTTTATAAAAAGGTACTTCCTTAAGACGAGAACTTTATAAAGAAAATTTATTTGTTTTTTAGCAAAGTGTACTTTCTCAAAGTGGTACTATTTTAAAAAAGGCACTTTATTCAGAACATTTAGTTTTTTTAAGAAAATGTAAATGTACTTTTTTAAGAAAAGTTAAATTTTTAAGAACATTAATTTTTTTATTGGAGAAAAGTTATTTTTTTAAGAAAAGATAATTTAAATGTACTTTGTTAAGGATGTGTAATATTTTAACAAAGGTATATTTTTAAGAAAAGGTACTTTCTAACACCTCGTATTTTTAAAAAGATGTGCTTTTTTTTAAAAAAAATTTTATGTTTAGAAAGGGGACTTTTAACCAATACTTAGACGTATGAGTCTATATGACTTTGAGTAGAATGGTACTTTTTTTGTGGGTAGGAACATTTTTAAACTCTTCTAAGAAAATGTAGTTTTGTAAGAATATGTACTTTTTAAGAAGAGGTACATGTTTAAGAAAAAAAAGGATACTTTTTAATAAAAGTAATTTAACTATTTACACTTTTCAATTTGTACTTTCTAAAGAGAAGTTACTTTTTAACATTGGTATATCCAGAAGAAAAACTTTCTCTTTTCAGAAAAGCGCCACTCTAAAGAAGAGCAACTTGTTTTAAGAAAAGCTAACTGCATATAAAAAATAAGCATAAATCAAATTTGAGTGGGATTTTTATTAATTTTTTTGGCTGCAGATATGAAAAACTTCATATTGGATGCTATATCCATATGGGGACTAGGCCCAAAAATGGACCGATCCTGACTATGTTTGGTAAAGTCTCTTGTATTTTTCAAAAATATATACAAACAAAATTTGAGAAGAATCAGTGCAATATTTTTGTTTTTTGATAGATTAAGTGAAGATCGGGAAGCAGCTCTATATGGGGCTATGACTAAGAGTTGTCCCATAGGGATCATTTTTGGACAACTCATTAATGGATGTAATAAATGCATACAAACCCAATTTGAGTAAGATCTATATGACACTTTGGATCTTATGGCAATTTATGTCGATTTCATAGGGGTCATTTGTATGGGGGCTAGGTCTGAACATGGACCGATTCTCACAATAGCATTCATCCTATGCCGGATTAAAACTTATATACCAAATTTCATCAAAATATATTCATATTTGCGACCTGCAGTTTGATTACAAGGTTTACATGGACACACAGACGGACGGACGGACGGACGGACATCGTTAAATCGAATCAGTTAGTGATTCTGATTCGATCGTTCTAATAAAAGATGGGTCTAGGTCAAATATTTTTGGTAGTTACAAACAGCAGCACAAAGTCATTATACCCAAACCACATAGTGGGATAGGGTATAAAAAGGTATTTTAACCATTCAATTTTAAGTCTGGCAAATGTATTAAAATTCCTTGACTCACCCTCTCAAATTGATCTTCCAATAAATCCCATAACACCAACTGAAATAAGAATTGAAATTAATATTAAAAGTAAAAAAATCAACAGGTTATGATCAGATCAATGAAATGCTCAAAATCATTCCAAAAAACGGGTTATTATTGTTAACATATGTATATTTTTAATGCCATAATTAGACTTGGTCACTTGCGATTACAATGGAAGTATGTAATGATTAACGTGATACTAAGATCCAACATTCGTAGAATGAAAGCCTTCATCGAAGCGCTTAACAAAATTCCAGAGCGTCAGTTCGACTTTCACTACAAGCATAGGACACCTGAATTGTACAATATGTTACGGAAGTCTGGGAGAAAATACTACTCTGCAGTATTGTTAGATGCTAGCGTACCCTAGGGTAGTGTTTTTGGAACCGTTCTGTACACTATATATACATCTGACCTGCCAATATCTGATCATATTTTAGTAGCAATATATGTAGACGATACAGCTATATTGGCCGCTAGTAATACGCAAGCCGAATTCACTTTCTTAGTGCAAAACCAACTGAACATCACTCAAAACTGGCTTACCAGGTGGAACATAAAAGTCGACTCAAACAAATCCAACCACATTACATTTAACGAAGTTATACCTCATAAAAATTGTGACAAGTATCTTGGAATGTATATGGCCTGGCCACCGACTTGGAAAAATGACATTAAAAGTAAACGCTTACAACTCCACAATAAATTTAAAAAGTTGTATTAGCTTTTTCATCCGAAATCGCAGCTAAGCGTAGAAAATAAATTATGACTTTACAAAGTGATAATCAAACCAATTTGTACATATGGTATAAATCTCTGGGGAACTGCGAACAATTCCAATGTGGAAATATTACAGAGATTCCAAGCTAATTCACTGCGGACTGTTCTGAACTCACCATCGTTTGTGAAAAAACTACAATTCATAATAATCTTAATGTACCGAAAGTGAAGGATGAAATCAAAAGGTTTTCAGAAAAACATTTAAATAGATTGAGTTATCACTCTAATACATGTGATGGATCTCCCATTTAGGAAATAAGTTTGTAAATATATTGCATAATTGTAGAAATTTCTAAAACTATCACAATGTTATTTTGTATATAAATTATTTTATTATTACATTATATTAGTGATATTACATAATAATGTAATACTAGCAGATTCCAGCGCTCGAAATTCGTGTGCAATTTCTAGGCAGCTTTATTTTTCAACTTAGCCAATTTACAAACCAACAATTTTATGGTTTATTATTATTGTGAATGAAGATAACAAACTCATTAACAAACACATGAAAACAATTTTATAAAACACACATAGCATATGTATAATTTTATGTATGTGTTAGTAGCAACTTTAAATGCAATTTACTCCAAATAATGGAAAAAATTTAAAAATCTATAAATCTGCAAAACGGCTAAAAAGAAATACCTTTCAAATAATATACATTTGGTCAAAATCGGAATAAAACGGTAAAACAAAACATCGGTCACAAGAAATCGCATAGGCCATTAATATTATAGATACTATATGCATATTTTTATTATACCTGATTGTATTAAATTGGCTTATTATCACATGATAGATTGCAAATTAAGATAGGAAAAGAAACAAATATCCATTTTTGAGAAAAGGTACTTTTGTAACAAAAGTTACTTCTGATAAAAAGTTTTCTAAGAAAATGGGAAGGGGGACTTTTAAGTAAAGCCAAATTACTAACTATTCAATTTTAATTTTCCACAAAATGTTCAACTGCGTATCTATTATAAGTTTTAATAAATACAAACTTCACAGTGAATGGTCACTATTGTCAATAAATGGGAACACAGATATTCATATCTCAATATGATTGCTGAGTGATAGTTTCTTAAAGTGAATACAGAGTGAACCGGGAGTTGCTGTTCACCATATATTAAGATAATAAAAAGACACCTTTGTGGAAAATATTTATTCTTTTAAACGGGTATGTAAATGGGGACTTTAAGAAATACGCTGGCTCCTATTGATCGTTTAATTGGAAATTATTTTATTACAAATGCTATATTTATAATTTCAAAATATTTTTTTAATTTCAGATCAACAATTGATAAATATCTTGCTTGTTTTATTTACCCAGACCTTAATAAATTGTTACAATATTTGGTCACATGTGTTCCCATTTGTTGACAATACTGACCACATATTGAGAAGCTTATATTTATTAAAACGTATTAAATACAGATGTTGAGCAAATAGAATTCCATTATCACTTTAACAGTTTATGTAGAATAAAAATGTATTAGTCAGTTATATGAGTTCACATAAGAACATACATATTGTCAGGTCTCAATATGATTGCTGAACTACATTTACTTTGGAGTCCCTGGTTTTTAACAAAATTACCGTGCATAAGATTTTGGTTGTTAATAACAGAAAATTACAATATATTTGAATTTCTCTACGAAAAAGTGTTCATAAAAGAACATCAAACGTTAATAAAAATGTATGACTAATAAAACTGTTCAGTTTATAATCGTAAATTTTTAAAAATTTTATATTCTTTTTTAAAGTGCGAAATTTGTCATAAAACTGATAAACAGTTTATAAGTTTTTAATGAGAAGTTTTTTATTTTAACAGCAAATAAAACTGTGAATATCAAATCAAATGCTATTTTCTGTTTTATTAGTTTTTGAGTGTGCTCTAATATATTTATATATCATATCATATATATTTTCATAAAATTAATTAAAAACAATATATGTAAGACCGACATTTAAATGTTTATATGATTTAAAGTAACGGAAAAAATTTTGGATATTTATATATGTAGACCTGAAGCTGGTAGTTTTTTGTTAATTTCTTATGTTGATAGATTATTATTGCCCTCTAGCATATCCAATCATAATCTTATCGAATATCTTTATACCTAACCTTACCTTATCAGACATTACATAAGTTTTCGCACTATAGAAACTTTAATTCGTTTTTAAATTGACTCTATGAACAATGTATATAAATGGTGTAAAACGTGTAATCATTAAGGAGGAAGGTTTTAAACTCTTTTTATGAATGTAAATCATGTCGAGAGGTTGTGTCAAAACTTCAAGCAAATCGGAGCAAAACAAAACTAACGAACATACAGTATTAAAAGTGACCGGCCCTCATAAGGTATATCGTATATATTAAACAATTTAAATCGATTTTCTCGCAGCAACATTTTTGAAGTCCGTGAAACAGACCATTTGATTCGAAGTGCTTTGTAGCCGAAATACTATAACATGCGAAGGCTGTTTGATAATTGCGTGACTTTTTGAATGTCCTGTCAACTATCATCTTCCTCAATCACTGATATTGGTCTATATCAATTATTGAGGAAGTTGCGTCATTTATTTTGTTTTTGAAAACCATTGAAATTAGAAATACTAAAGAATTTTTGCAACAATGGAAAAAGTAATTACCGAGTACTCAGTATCTTGTGCGGAAGTATGCTCCCTCAACTGTGAGTGTTGCAATAGTTTAGTGGATAAATATTTACAAAATTTGTGTTGTTGTATTACATTTACTATAAATGTACTTTTACCAAAAAAAAACTTTTTCAAAAAAAGTCCCTTTTCATAAAAAAAGTCAATTTTCTTTAAAAAGTAACTTTTCCTTAGAGAGTACCATTTGTTACATAAGTGCCTTATATTAGAAAATAAATTTCTTTAAAAAAATTACGCTTTATTAAAACCAGAGTTCAGAAAAAAACACACACTGAATAAAAAACTCGTATATAAACACGACTTAAACACGACTTAAAATATAACTGAACTCGAACCTGTTTATTGTACATGTTCTGTTTTTTCTTACTATACGAGCCACAACACGACTTAAAATATAACTGAACTCGAACCTGTTTATTGTACATGTTCTGTGTTTTTTTTTCAGTACACGTACCAGAACATGAACTTCAAATAAAGCAACACTCAGAAATGTATGCTTTATGTGTGATTAAAACAAAAAGTATGTGATACAAAAATGTTCATGTAAATAACGAAATATTAAAACGAACACAGTCATGGTTGTGTTGGGCACCGTAGAAAATTTAGAAACGCACATAATTGATATGAAAATAAAGATATGTGTTGGCTGCTTTTGAACAGAACATTGTGTGTTTCATGTGTGTATTTTCTGAACCTTGATTAACACACATCTTCATTTCTTAAAAAAGTAGGTTTACTTAAAAAATTTGGTTTTCTAAAACAGTACTTCTTTTTAGAAAACTACCTCTTATTATAAAAAGCTTGTATTCTTAAAAAACTTAATTTTTTAAACAATAATATCTTAAAAATGTGCGGTTTCTTAAAAAAATACCCTTTCTTAAAAAAATACCTCTGCGTTGGCATTCCTTTTTGGAAGCTGTACCAATTATTTTATAGCTGTATTTATTCACAAAGCAATCTACGTCTGATCTTCATTCATATCTGTTATAACTTGCAAATAACCTAATCCATTTTGTTTAATTTCTTAATTTAATGCAAACTACCAATGCGGGGTGTAAATTAGTAAAATTATTGACTAATTTATGGAATTAATGACTGAATTCTAAATATTATTTCAAAGTCTTACCACCGTATCTAATTTGTTATGATTATTTATACAGTTTAAAACTAAATATGTGTAAATGTTTTTATTTTGAAGCCATAAATAACATACAAATATAATTCGAACACCTCGCTTTTATAATCGAACGAAATTTTATGCAAATTTAAGTTTATTATTCTAAAACTACTTAATTGAAAGTCCAACATCATACACCAGTTAATCGATTTACAACATAATTTTCTTAAATTTATGTTAAATGCAGTTCATTTTTTATGCATTCCTTTAAATAGAAATGTAAATGAAATATTTCATACTAGAGTATTTTACGAATTTTGTTTATTGGTCACGATTACCTTTATAAGAAGTAATATTTCTTAAAAAAAGTAGCATAAAAAAATAAATTTATCTTAAGAATTACAACTTTTTACACTGAACGAGTAAAAGTACTATCACTCGATGTACACATCGTGCGATACATATGAAATATTGTTTATGTACAATACATGAAGAAAGTCACATGGACATTTTTCAATTAGAACAGGTTCTATTTTGGCATGACAAATATATGAAAATACAACACTGCTTGTGGCGAAAGAAAAACAGAGTAAATTATAAAGATTAATATTGGATGTTAATTAATAATTAAAAATTATATAAAATATATAAATTTATTTTTAACGATAAATTTTTGTAAATTCACAAATTAAATCTGCTGCAGTTTTCATTTAGAGGTAATGTCATACAGAAATACATATGCACGTGTGATACCAAAAATTATGAATCGTATGTGAAATGACATACGAAATTACATATGGATAAAAAAAAGCGACAGTACATATGTAAAAAAACACATCTTGTCACATGTCCTCAAATTTTCTTAAACAAATTTTGAAGAAAAATAAAGAACTATAGCAAAACTTAAATATAGAAAACTGTTTTCGTGTAGTCACTTTACATAAAGCTGAGTTCTCAGGCTGAAATTTTCAGTTATTTAAATTTTTGAGCAAATAAATTTATATATACTGACTGTTTAAACAAGAGATTTTACGACTTTGGTCTTCTGCTCAGAGAGTTCAGTTAAATCCAATCGATAATCAAGGGACAGATTTCAAAGCTTTATACACAAATCCATTATAAATGTGTACATCTATTAGCCAACAAAATACCCAAATTTATTTTCTTATTCTCATTCATATGTGTATTTGAAGAAGCCATCTTTACTATTGTTAGAAAGGGAAAGAGATTTTACAAAAAACAAATGCAAATTATTTCGCAACTTAAAGACTTTCAAGTTTTAGAATATTGATGTTCTGACAGTTCCAAAAGAATTGTGAATGAAGTTATTTTTTAGTGAAATTGGTGTATATAACTGTTGGGCGGCTGGGCCATCAAGCACAGTTGACTTTTTAGCAACCATGAAGTTGAACATAGCAATGATATGTAAGTATGAATTAAAGTTTTTTACTTTCTGTAGAGTTTAACTAATTATTTTTTTATATATTTATTTATTGGAGATTTAAGCATTATTTTGGCTTCGGCATCTAAACATGATGCCAAGGAAAGAGGACGTTTCATTTCCTTTACAACTCAGACTCCAGCACCAGCACCAGCACCGGAAACTATTTATAAACCCATGCCACCTCACCATTACTATGAACCTCCACATTATTATCCACCAACATCACAAACATCTCACTGCAAATGTCAACCGGGACCTCCTGGTCAACCAGGACAACCTGGGAAACCAGGTTTACCTGGACAGAAAGGTGACCGTGGTGATACTGGTTATACTGGTGCACCCGGTATACCTGGAAAACCAGGCATGCCTGGTCATAAAGGCGAGAAAGGTAACCACGGGCGTCCAGGCCGTGACGGTCCTCCTGGAGCAGTAGGTCCACCTGGTTCTCATCATGATCATGGTCATGCACATGGTCATGAAGGTCGTGGGCATTTCCCATTGCAACCAGTTATAGTACAACCACCCTATCCACCACCTCATCAACATAAACCGCGGCCTGGCAAAGAATATCATCATCATCACCACCATGATAAACCTAGTCATCCGTCATTACCGATAATTATCACAGATCCACCTTCACACTCCTATCCATCCAATCCAGATCCATTCAATCCACATCCATCCCATCCACCAATCTATCAACCTCCTATCGTTATACCAATTCCTATTCCCGGAGGTAATAGTGGTGGTGGTGTAGGAGGAGGCGGTGGTAGAGAAGAAAATGGGAACAACGATGGGGGTAACAGTGATGACGGCCATAACATAAATTATCACTATGATGACGATAATCACCGCTACCTCCACGACAAAGGTCACCATTACCACCAAGATAAGGGCCATACCCATGATCTTGAAAAAGATAAAAGATATAATAAACCAGTTTATGGTTCCTATTCTTATAATGGTAATGATTCAAATGACAACAACGGTCAAAATAACCCATCTTATATGGAATATGGAGAATATAAAGATTTCGCACATAAAGATATTCTATTCATACTACCAAATGACTTTGTAGGTCAATTCCAAAAAATCTCACAAGCACAACAATACGAAGAGGACAATCCCAGTGAAAATAGACAATCAAATGAGGACTTTTCGGAAATAGAAGATGTTTATAATAAGCTAGAAGAAGAAGATAATGCAGTAGAAGATATGCCAGGTGAAATACAAACGGAAAATTCGGAGGAGATGGAAGCAGAAATATCAGCTGAAATGCTGCCTACCGTCGCAAGTAATGAATCCGAAAACGTAACAGAGACTCAACGATTTTATATGGCAATTAAAGCTGTACCGATGATACGATCTAAAGGGTAATGAATAAAAACGATCGGATTATATATTGAAAAAAGTTGAATTTTGTTTTGAAAAATATGGAGTCTAATAACACACTCTAAGTCTAAAAAGACAACATGCGCGGCATAAACTGTTTCAAATATTCCGATTTTGTGTGCCCTTTGGCTAGAAATATCGAAGAACAAATATAGTAGACAAATGTGACAAGATTATGTTTTTTTGAATATTTCGACTCAAAAGGGCCAAGAAACTTATATGCCTGATTCGGTGTATTCACAAAACTTCTAGCACGGACAAGTTCTTTGAACAAGGTTAAAAGATTTTTTCGGAATTAACTCATATATAATGGTTTCTAACATAGACGAATTTGGTTTCTTCGATAAAATTTATACGGCAAAGTTGTTCGGAATGTTCCGCTACATACCAAATCCGGGTCAAAATTTTGAAAAATTATGTTTTTATCGAAAACTGTTATCCGAAAGGACCAATAAATTTCAATTTTTGGTTTTAGTATTCTCCCAAAACTTTACCACGAAACTTCGCTGAAAAAAGTTTATCGATAAAATCAACACCGTACAGGATAAAGACCACCAAAAAATTATATAGTCTCGTAAAAATTTTAAAATATCAATGATTAGAAAATTTGGTTTAAAATTTAAGCTTTTTTTTTCATAAAAACTCTAAAAACTTATTAAGCATTTCGATTCCTAAGATCTGAAATAGGGTGAAGCTGTTGATTTAACGCATTTTCTTGTTTTGTTTTTCAATGAAGCTTTACAACACTTTCTGATTTAAAAATGTGAACTGAAAACATCTCATACATGCCGAAAACTGTTATAAACCTCATTATTACAAATTGTACTGTTTCTTTGATTAGTTCTACTCTACAAGTATAATTTTTTTTGATATTGAGTTGTTAGACGTTTTGGATTCACAGATTTATTTTGACAGTTATTAAAAATATTTGCTCTATATCAAAATTTAGCAAATTGTGGCAGTGAGAATTTTTGTCTGAATATTTCGCTCTCACAATCATACTTGTATGTTTGAATTGATTATTTTACCCGTTGTGAAGAGAGGTTTAAGAATTGATATATTACCCTATGGCTTTCTATTGCAGAACTTAACGAAAGAGAAACGCTAGGAAAGTAAAACAAAAAAAAAAAAACCTCTGACATACATGTAGTTATTATTTTTTCGTTAAAACTGGCGAATTTAATATGGTGTAGTCCCTTGAGGTAAGTATATCTATTTTCTTATAAAAGTTTATCTTCGTAATATGTGCAAAAGAGTCACCGTGCTGTGTGTAAAATACCTTTATTTAGAAGGTTGTTTTATTCATACTTTTGACTTCAATATGACCTTTTGTTGTTCTTTTAGGAGATAACTTAAAAAGCTTGTTTTTCAATGGTGTCATTGGATAGATGGATTTTCTAATAATTGACAGCATTTAATGGAGTATTGATAATTTCGAAATATTTTATTAGAGTGCGAAGTATGTATTTGCTAAACCCTTGGATATATTTTTAATAGCATTCTACTGACACTGTTAGAAGCTGTATAGAAGATCGGCAATAGTTGAAACTTTTAATAATGTATCCAATATCGAAACTGCATATTAAAAGCATATTATAATTTTTTATACCATATACCACTATGTGGCTGGGGTAGAATAACTTTGTGCTGATATCAAATATATTTGACCAAGATTGGCCTTTTGGACCGATTATAATTTTATTATTTGTTTATACAAAAAGAAGATTTATTAAGATTATAGTAGGGAAATCGTTTGAGTTTTTGAAATGCCGGGAGATGTTATTGACGGATATACCAGAGTTCAGAAAAAAACACACACTGAATAAAAAACTCGTACATATATGTAAACAAACATAACTTAGACCAACACACACATATTTTTATTTTCATATCAATTATGTTTGTTTTTAAATTTTCTTCGGTGCCAAACACAATATTATTTCGTTATTTACACGAACATATTTCTATCACATACTTTTTGTTTCGATCACACATAAACCACACAGATTTGAGGGTTGCTTTATTTGAAGTTCGTATTCTGGTACGTGTACTGAAAAAAAAAACAAACACGTACAATAAACAGGTTCGAGTTCAGTTATATTTTAAGTCATGTTCTGGCTCATGTACTAAGAAAAAATAGAACATGTACAATAAACAGGTTGGAGTTCAGTTATATTTTAAATTCGTGTTCTGGCTCGTGTACTGCGAAAAATTGAAACATCAATTCGCGATCTAATATACCCCGATAAAAACGACGACAATTGTTTCCACCAAATTTATTAAAATTTTATTGACCCTTTTTTATGACTTACATTGCAAATTGTTTACATATGTCAAATATTTTAGAATTTTATTGGCCATTTTTTTTGTGATTTACGTTGAAATTATTTTACAATTGTTTTTATTGACTGGTTTTTATTTTAATAAAATATGGTAATAAAATACTTAAGACACAAAAACTATTTAGCATCATAAAAGTTACACTTGTTGGTTGTTAGGTTTTTTTGCATTACCCACCCCTATTTTCGCAACCAATTAGTGTCATAGACGAAAAACCTAATTTTGCGGCATAAAAGACACACTTGTTGGTTGTTACGATCTTTTGCAAACATTTTTTTCTTTGTTAACAAATAACTTTAGACATAAACAAATTTTGCATCATAAAAAACACAATCACCCACCCTTAATTTGCGAACCAATTAGTGTCAATGCACAATCCTTTTCTCAATGATTTTTTGGGATTTTTTTGCGTAAAAACACAATGAGTGTCAATAAAAAAAACCCAAAAAAAAATATTTTCATATTTTATTGTCCCTTTTTTATGACTTACGTTACAATTGCTTGCAAGTGTTACAATTTCACGCAATTGATTTTGCAATAAAAGTGGTTCAGTTTTCATTAGATCGTGATCTATAAGTGTACTGTGTTATTGTGTCAATTGCAAATATTTTGTGAAAATTAATAAAATTGGAAAGCAATAACAGAAATAAGTTTTGCTATAAAAAATACGCAACTTTTAATAGCGAAACGAAAAAATTTACATGTCTGATTGAAACCTGCAAGAAAGATTTAAGTGCAGCGTGCAGTTTTTGTGTCTTACGTATTTTATTACCATCTTTTATTAAAATAAAAACCAGTCAATAAAAACAATTGTAAATAATTTCAACGTAAATCACAAAAAAATGGCCAATAACATTTTAAAATATTTGACATTTGTAAACGATTTGCAACGTAAGTCATAAAAAAGGGTCAATAAAATTTTAATAAATTTGGTTGAAACAAATGTCGTCGTTTTTATCGGGGTGTATTAGATCGCGAATTGATGTTTCAATTTTTCACAGTACACGAGCCAGAACACGAATTTAAAATATAACTGAACTCGAACCTGTTTATTGTACATTTTCTATTTTTTCTTAGTACACGAGCTAGAACATGACTTAAAATATAACTGAACTCGAACCTGTTTATTGTACATGTTCTATTTTTTCTTAGTACACGAGCCAGAACCCGACTTAAAATATAACTGACTGAACTCGAACCTGTTTATTGTACATGTTCTGTTTTTTCTTAGTACACGAGCCAGAACACGACTTAAGATATAACTGAACTCAAACCTGTTATTGTACATGTTCTGTTTTTTTTTTCAGTACACGTACCAGAACACGAACTTCAAATAAAGCAACACTCCAATACGTGTGGTTTATGTGTAATCGAAACAAAAAGTACGTGATACAAAAATGTTCGTGTAAATAACGAAAAATTAAAACGAACACAGAACACACAAAATTTAGAAACGCACATAATTGATATGAAAATAAAGATATGTGTTGGCTGCTTTTGAACAGAACATTGTGTGTTTCATGTGTGTATTTTCTGAACCTTGGGATATACAAAATTTTGAATCAGAGTTTCATGCATATGTTTAGTTAATACCGGATGCGATCATAACTTGAAACGTCACTTAAATATTCTAAATTCAAATTCGTCACATCAAAATTTGATGAAATATATGTGATGTTACCGCCACTGTCTAATCGGTAGTGTACTTCACAAATTATCGATCATCGTTATTGTATTTTATTATTGTTTATCGTTGGACTGTCAGCCATAAATGTTGGATTGTATATTTTGTATTTCCACGCGGTCTTTTTTAATAAGAGTTTCTACTTTATAAATAGCCATTTTCTTATATCTCAAAGTGAATTATATACAGTGCTTGTTCGACTAAAGAAGGTTAGCTCTGGGTCCAAACGAAAAAAGTTAGTGTCTTAAGTTGATAATTAAATTTTTCAATTTAGTTCAATAAATTTTAATTACAGGAATTTTAGCGCAATTGTACAAGCAAATAAAATCAAATTTATATAAAACAAAATTCTTTTACTTTGCGTTTACAATCTACCATTGGATACCAAGGGCTTGGGCAACTTCACCTAACATGTGATGTAAACGTCTTAAAATATGTTACGTTAAATATCGAAAAGCTGATTTATATGAAAGTATATATTTGAATTACTCATTAAGGAGTGTAATTCGTACATACAAACAATATTTAACAAATATATACATGATTAGAGTAACCTGCGTTGCTGGACAATACAATACTATACGTTTACGTCTTTGTATTAAAAATTAAATTTTCTAGAAAGAGTTGACATTATCCTCAAAAAAGAAGTGCAAAAACAGCAATTGTTGAAAGTGAGAACTTCAAATAAGAAAAAAGTAATTGTAGTACTTGGTGGTAAACGATTTTGATTTGAGATAACAAATAGTGTTTGTCTAAAGTCTGCTGATTAAAAAAAAAAACATTTCTTGAACGATTTGGTGAAGGCATACCCAACTGAGCACCTTTACTCGTCATTCCTAAACAAATATCTTCAATTAATATGAATGCCTCATTATACTTTTACTCTGCATAATTTAAATGGACATTAAAAGTTAAGGTGCACATTTCGATGGAAAATAAAATTCTAAAGGCCTAGTTAGCCACACGTATCCATAACCAAAAGTGTCAGCTATTTTTCTCTGTTACATGAAAAGCATTTAGAGCAGTTACTGAACTCAAGTGTCACGTAACCGGAACGTCCCAATCTGCTGAAAATAGATTTTTGCTGCGTTTGTACGTGACATTTGTGAACAGCTGAGAAAATTTGGTTAATTTCTGGTTCCATAACTGCACTAAATGCCAACGTTACATTTACGGTAACAACGTGTGGCTACCTAGGCCTTAATTTATTGTGGATATGCAGGTACCGACGCATCAGTTAATGTATTTTCTTGTTAAATCAATCCTAATTTTTGGCATGATTCACGATAAGTGGCGCATAATTGTCCATTACTAACCAAACAGAAATTAATTAAGTCAAATAAGGAGCGCGGCAGAGCCTTTGTGTTGTATACCGATACCAATAAAATGTATTTCTCATAAGGAAAATGCAAATGAAATTATTTTTTTTATACATTTTATAAGAAAAAAACACACAATAACAAAAGTGTGCGTAAAAGGCATATGCGTAGACATTCTTCAATGTTTTTTCTGCTGCACCATCAGTGAAAGTAGACTTTTCAAACGGTTTGGTTTAGTATATTGGTTGAGTGCTACTCGAGTTTTAACGAGACTAGTACACAGCGTTTGATTTATAAATATATATGTGGTCACAAGCATTAACCGGCTAAGTCGAAAACCAGCTTTCGAGAAAAATGACTTTTACATAAATGTAATGGGGCTTCTTACGACTTAGGTCGGTATATTTGTATTAATATTTTTTTTTAAAAACAGTGTTAGAGAAATATAGATTTCACGTTAATATAATAGCGTTGTTAGTAAAATATGATAATATACATAACTCAAATCGTTCTTAAGTCAACTTAAGCGGCTATCGCTAGTGACCACATATATATAGATAGGTAATCTCGTTCGAAGGGCGTTTTAAGTCGACCTCATAGGTGTCACGTATACGGGTGCTAGGTCTAAACATGCATCGTATTTCAATAGTGAGGTCATTCTATATGCTTCATAAACTTATATACTAAATAAGATCCAAATATATTTATATTTACCAGCACTAAAGCGATACAGAAATTGATTCTAAGTAGATTAAAATAGCACAAACTCAACACGGCATGGAATATAAAAACATCGATTCAATTGCCAATATCGCTACCATTTTTTAATGTAAAAAACAAATTTCGCTATTATTTTAGAATATTGTACGAGTACTATATATGTAACTAACATTATATAATCCTAGTCAGAGTGAAATTACTAGACCAGGCCAAACTTTTTATTGACCTCTCATACTTTTTACCACATTTGATATATAGTTGCTTAGTTTTTCAGCCATAAAGAACCATTGATGATTTCTCACATCATTCTTTAGAAAAATTAAAGTTAGTTCTTATTATTATATTAATACGTAGATGTATTATATAAATATTTATGAATATAATTAATTTAATTAAATTAATACTTATTAATATTAATTCGTTGATGTATGAGTGGTAAATATGATAATTTGCTTGTAACTTCTAAAATATAAAATATTCTAAGACGTATTCGGACTTAAACATGTATCCATGCCCCATATAACTCCGCGGTCTGTGTTTAATGAATCTACTGTATGTAACTACATTTTATTTCCTAACTCAATTTAGCAATGACCGTTCGTCTGTCTGTCTTTATGACTGGCTGTGTGTAAACCTTTTAATCAAAATACAGGTCGTAAATATGAATATATCTTGATAAAATTTTGTATATTAGCTTCTGACAACCATAGCGTGCTCGGTGTTGAAATGGTCGGAAATTGGTACTTGTGCTGGCCTATTCCCCATACAAGTGATCAGTATGAGATCAATTGCTGTAAGACCCAAGTTATCATATTGATCTTGTTTGTGTATGTTTATTATATCGATTAATCAGTAGTCCAAAAATAAACCCTGTAGCGTAATTTTTTAGTTATAGCCCCCCATATGAAGCTACCATTGCCTGGTTTTCCTTTCCAAACTTTGTCTGCATATTTTTTTTGTAAACAATAAGAGAGTTTACCAAATACGATCATGAGCGGTACATTTTTCAACTTAGTCCCCACACCCAAATAACATTCTATATGAATTATTTCTTTATTGTAAAGCCGATCACAATAAACTTTTGATATTTTCCAATAATTTAAAAAAATGTTGTTGTGATAAAATTTATAAAAAATTTCGAAAAAAAATTATAAAAAATGTGTTTCATATATATTTGACATAAGAGACGAAGTCGTTGCGGAATTAGGTTTTTACAAATGATTTGTATTAACTTTTCTATACAAAACCTTATAATCTTAAAAAAAAAACTGTCAAAATATGATTCGGTCTTTCCATACGTGTTACACTTCTTTTGTTAAAGAACAAAAAATAAATGCTATGAAACATAAATAATACCAAAATTAGCTCAATTCGTTTCTTTGTTATTTAAGTGGTATTTATTATTAATTTTAAAGTCTATTTAAATAACCAGTATTTATAAGACAAAGTAATCAAAGTAATGGTCAACATATATTAACATATTTATAGAAGGAATATTAATTTATTTCATTGCGTGTCTATAAAACAAAATGAAGCAATCCATTAATAAAATTTAAATATGACTAATGCTAAGAAAAACGAACTTGAAGAAAGGAGAATTATGCTAAGTCTACATTGATTTAAATATTCATTTTTTTCACTGAAGATTAGTTCCTCTTAATTACAAAATACCGAGAACAGTTATTGTTTATTTATAGAAAAAAAAAAAAAATTGTTCTAAAAACAAAATCTCACTTTTATTTTAATAAAAAAAAAATTCAAAATTTTTAAAAATATTAAAGCAAAAAAAAAAACAACTATTCTAGCTTTAACGATTTGGGTGGGCTTTGCTTTAAAATATGGAAAAGTTCAATTCAATTCAATTTTCTTATGTCTCCCAAAAATATATACACACCAAAAGTATAATAATATATGTCATATTCATCAATATTTGTGTAGGCCGATAGAAGCCTAATACAAAATTTCATCAAAATATATAAGAAAATTATGATAATTACATCGTACAATAATTTTCGGGCTGTTGCACAGCGTAATTAACCTATAAATTGTAATAGCATTTAAATTTCTTTCTTGATTTTATCATAATATCTTATTTATTAAATTTTTATAAAAAACAATGATGGATTTTTTTAGAGAAAGATATAATTTCTATCTGAAAAATTAATTAAACTACACATCAATTTTTATATTGTTGTACTGTGTTATTTAGGAAAATTTAAAATGTTTAATTTTGGTACTTGATATAGATAATTGAAAATAACTTTAGAAGGTATCCATAGATTATCGTTTCTAAGATCTTGTTTTAATTTTTCCACTTACTTAAGAGCTGTTTTTTCATATGTCTGTCCATTATTTATGTTTTTTTCTATCTTCATACTTATTTTTATAGTTACCAAATTGACTGAATGCATAGTCTAAATTAGCACATTGCGATTTTCGAGTTTACCAGTTACATAAAAAACTATTAAGAAGTGGTAATTTGTACAAAAAAGTAATTGTTTAAGAAAGCTACTTTTCTGTTAAAATGTAGTTTTTAATACTTTGTTGAGTAAAGCTACTTGAAAAGAGAATTCAATTTTTTTAATAAGGTGTATTTTTTTAAAAAGAGGTATCACACTTTTTTAAGCAAATATATTTTTTTAGGAAACTCTACTTTTTAGCAAAATGTACTTTGTGAAGATATTGTACTTCTTAAGAGAAAGAACTTTTTTGAGATGGTGACAATTTAAGAAACTTTATTTCTAAAGAAAATTTTTTTTAAAAAATGTACCTTTTACATTTTACGAATAATTTACTTATCTTATAAACGGTACATTTTTAAAAAGGATACATTTTATTAAAAGGAATTGAATTATTTATACTTTTTAGAAAACATAATTCTTTAAGAAAAAGGTTCTTTTTAAGAAAAGGTACTTTCTTTAGAAGAGACCTTTTTAAAGAAAATTATGTTTTTCAAGAAAATGTACCTTCTTAAACAAATTCATCATGTTTTAAAATAAACAGGTAAATTTTTTTTAAAATGAGGTACTTTTTAAAAAAGGCATTCATTCAGAACATTCAGTTTTTTAAGAAAATATACTTATTTAAGAAAAGTTACGTTTTTAAAACAATTAATATTTTATTTTTTTATTAGTTTCTTAAGAAAAGAAATTTAAATGTAATTTTTTAAGGATGTGTAATATTAAAAAAGGTACTTTTAAGAAAATACAATTTTTAAGAAAAGGTACTTTTTAACAAAGGTATATTTTTAACAAAGGTATATTTTTAAGAAAGGTGCATTTTTAAGAAGACGTACTTTTTTGAAAAAATTTTAATATTTAGAAAGGGGACTTTTACACAACACGAGGCCATATAAGTGGATATGTACATTGAATTGGAATGGTATTTTTTTATGGGAACGAACATTTTTAAAAAAGATTACTTTTCTAAAAAAAAATTTTTTTAAGGAAAATGTTGTTTTGTAAGAATATACATTTTTTAAGAAGATTTAAGAAAATTTACTTTATTTATAAATGGTATATTTTTAAAAAGTTATACTTTTTATTAAAAGGAAATTTAACTATTTACAATTTTCAATTTATACTTTATACTTTCTAGAAGAAAAATTTCCTTTTTTAGAAAAGAGCCTTTCTAAGGAAGAGCAGCATCTCTTAAGAAACGGTTATTTTTAAGAAATTGTTCTTTCTCAAAAAATGTAGTTTTTTAAGGAAGTAGTTTTTAAAAACATTTACTTTTTTGAGAAGAGGTAGTTTTTTAAGAAAAGGAAATTTAAAAAAATCTTGTGAGTCCGATCACAGGGGAGATGTGCAGCCATCTAGTAATTAAAGATTTTTTATGGCACTTTTTTAAAACCAAACAGAAAGCGTTATCTATGTATCACTTATACCAATCAACTGAAGGGGCTCTGCTAATATAAAAATATTTATTATTATGTATTTTTTTAACCGGTTAATTTTTAATTTTTCATTTTTCGTTTTTCAATTTTCATTTTTCATTTTTCATTTTTTATTTTTCATATTTAATTTTACATTTTTTATTTTTCATCTTTAATTTTTCATTTTTAATTTTTCGTTCTTCGTTTTTGATTTTTAATTTTTAAGTTTTTATTTTTTATTTTTCATTTTAAATTTTTCATTTTTTATTTTTCATCTTTCATTTTTCATTTTTATTTTTCATTTTCATTGTTCATTTTTCATTTTTCGTTTTCTATATTTTATTTTTTTTTTATTTTCCTTTTTCCTTTTTACGTTTTCCGTTTTTCATTTTTTATTTTTAATTATTAATTTTTTTATTTTTCATTTTTTATTTTTCATTTCCCATTTTTTATTTTTCATTTTTGATTTTTAGTATTTCATTTTTTATTTTTCACTTCTTATTTTTAATTTTTTATTTTTAATTTTTCATTTTTAATTTTTAATTTTTAATTTTTAATTTTTAATTTTTAATTTTTAATTTTTAATTTTTAATTTTTAATTTTTAATTTTTAATTTTTAATTTTTAATTTTTAATTTTTAATTTTTAATTTTTAATTTTTAATTTTTAATTTTTAATTTTTAATTTTTAATTTTTAATTTTTAATTTTTAATTTTTAATTTTTAATTTTTAATTTTTAATTTTTAATTTTTAATTTTTAATTTTTAATTTTTAATTTTTAATTTTTAATTTTTAATTTTTAATTTTTAATTTTTAATTTTTAATTTTTAATTTTTAATTTTTAATTTTTAATTTTTAATTTTTAATTTTTAATTTTTAATTTTTAATTTTTAATTTTTAATTTTTAATTTTTAATTTTTAATTTTTAATTTTTAATTTTTAATTTTTAATTTTTAATTTTTAATTTTTAATTTTTAATTTTTAATTTTTAATTTTTAATTTTTAATTTTTAATTTTTAATTTTTAATTTTTAATTTTTAATTTTTAATTTTTAATTTTTAATTTTTAATTTTTAATTTTTAATTTTTAATTTTTAAGTTTTAATTTTTAATTTTTAATTTTTAATTTTTAATTTTTAATTTTTAATTTTTAATTTTTAATTTTTAATTTTTAATTTTTAATTTTTAATTTTTAATTTTTAATTTTTAATTTTTTATTTTTTATTTTCCATTTTTTATTTTTCCTTTTTCATTTTTCACTTCTTATTTTTAATTTTTAATTTTAAATTTTTCATTTTTTATTTTTTATTTTCCATTTTGTATTTTTCGTTTTTCTTTTTTCATTTTTTATTTTTCATTTTTCATATTTTATTCTTCATTTTTGAATTTTAGTTTTTAAATTTTCATTTTTTATTTTTCATTTTTTATTTTTCATCTTCAAACAGGTTATTACATATCATAATTTTTCACCAATACAATTATACAATCACAGATTTTGTCTTACGTCTAACATGTTACGCTGTTTTTGTGATTGTATTGTGAAATATAAATTTACTCCCGAAATTTACGCGCGTGTAGATGTTTGCACATCAAAAATATTTTTTAAGAAAATGTACTTTTAAGGGAATATATCTATTTTTGAGAACAGTGACTTTTGTAACTTTGTAAGAAAAAGCATTTTTTTAACATATGTATGTATATGCTGTTTAAGAAAAGGTATATGCTGTTTAAGAAAAGGTTGTTTCTTTAGAAGGGGGACATTTTAGTAAAGCCAAATTACTAACTAATAAATTTTAATTTGCCATAAAAGTATCTGAAGTATCTGAATTTATTAAGTTTGTAAACGGGGACTTTAAGAAATACAAATATTTATAATTTCAAAAAAATATTTTTTAATTTCAAATCAACAATTGATAAATATCTTGTTTGTTTTATTTAGCCAGACCTTAATAAACTGTTACAATGTTTGGCCACATGTGTTCCCATTTGTTGACAATACTGACCACATATTTAGAAGCTTATATTTATTAAAACGTATTAAATACAGATGTTTAGCAAATATAATTCCATTATCACTTTAACAGTTTATGAAGGCTAAAAATTTATTAGTCACTTATATGAGTTCACATAAGTACATACATATTGTCAGGTCCCAATATGATTGCTGAACTACATTTACTTTGGAGTCTCTGGTTTTTAACAAAATTATAGGATTTTGGTAGCATAAGATTTTGTTTGTTAATAACAGAAAATTAAAATTCATTTGAATTTCTCTACGAAAAAGTGTTCATAAGGGAACATCAGACGTTAATAAAAATGTCGGACTTATAAAACTGTTCAGTTTATAATCGTAAATTTTAAAAATTTTTATATTCTTTTTTAAAGTGCGAAATTTGCCATAAAACTGATAAACAGTTTATAAGTTTTTAATGAGAAGTTTTTTATTTTAACAGCAAATAAAACTGTGAATATCAAATCAAATGCTATTTTCTGTTTTATTAATTTTTAAGTGTGCTCTAAAATATTTAGTTCTACATATTTATAATTCTTGTTGATATATGTCATATATATTTTCATAAAATTAATTAACTAAAACACAATATATGTAAGACCGACATTTAAATGTTTATATGATTTAAAGTAACGGAAAATGTTTTGCATATTTATATATGTAGATCCGAAGCAGGTAGCTTTTTGTTATTTTCTTAAGTTGATAGATTACACTATGTAACAAAAAAAAAATTTTTCAGTCCTTGGGATGTAATTGTTATTTCCTAGTCTGTTATGTCTTAAAAGTATGGAAACCACCTAATATTCCTCGGAAACTTTGCTTTTGTGACCAGGACAATGTGATTCATTAAAATATGCTAAAATTATGAGAAAAACGTGTTTGAGTCTTTCACTACAGAGAAAATCATACAGAACAGCACATATAAATCAAAACTAGATTTTATTGAAACTTCAGAAAACCAAAAACATAAAAGTAAATCAGAAGCGGGTGGTTTTTCGACATTTGCGTTTATACTGCGAGTCACTTTCTCTAATCAATCCCCAAATGTAATCTCCCATCATGTTCTCATTGTATTGTCCTTGGTATCGCCGCTCAAATTCCATTATATCCTGATGGAAGCGCTCGCCTTGCTCCTCTGAATATGCTCCCATATTCTCCTTGAATTTGTCACGATGTGCATCCAGAATATGGAGTTTGAGAGACATCCTGCAGCCCATTTTGCCGTAGTTCTTCACCAGACTTTCGACAAGCTCCACGTAGTTTGCGGCTTTGTGATTGCCTAGGAATCCCTGTACCACTGACATAAAACTCATCCAAGCAGCTTTCTCAATACGAGTGAGCTTCTTGGGCAATTCCTCACACTCGAAGATTTTCTTTATTTGTGGTCCAACGAAGATACCGGCTGTAACTTTCGCCTCAGAGAGCTTAGGGAACAAGTCTTGTAGGTACTTGAACGCTGAAGAATTTTTGTCGAGAGCTTTGACGAATTGCTTTATAAGACCCAGTTTGATGTGGAGTGGTGGCATCAGTACCTTCTGGGGGTCCACCAAGGGCTCCCACTTGACGTTGTTCCTACCCACTGTGAATTCAGTTCGTTGTAGCCATTCACGCTTACAGTAGTGTGCACTGCCTGTGGGACGCAAAGAAAGCAAGGAAACTTGGCGTAACCGCCTTGCAGGCCCATTAAGAATGTCACTATTTTGAAATCTCCGATCACTTCCCAGCCATATTGCTCATACTTCAATGCGTTCAGCACTTTCTTGACATTGTCGTAGTTCTCTTTGAGAGATACTGAATGAGCCAGAGGAAGAGACGGATACTTGTTGCCATTGTGAAGCAACACGGCTTTGAGACTCTTGCATGAGCTGTCAGTGAAGAGGCGCCACTCTTTTGGTTCGAAATCAATTCCGATTTCCTCGAACAGACCGGTCACGTCGTGGCAGAAGCAGAGCCCATCTTCGCTGATGAAGAAGTTGGAAAAAAGTTCGTGACGCTTGGTGAGACCAAGATCTCTGATCAAATCTTTCATGTCCTTTTGGTTGGGATAGTATGGGTTTTTGTTATCAGCTAGTAAATTAAATCCTTCACCTTCATTGTTTTCCTCAGTCTTGGAATCAGGGCTCTCACAGGAAGACACCTGCTCTTTCTCTGGAGGAGTAGGAACGGGGAGGCCAGAGCTGTGTGGAACTGGAGCCATGGATGAAGGAATGTCAGGATACATGATTTGACTTGCTTTTTTTGCCAGTCCGACTTTTGGAAGGGTCCACCATGCAGAAAAAGCAGTTGCTTGAATGGCCAGTGGGTTCTCTCCAAACTCTTGGCACAGCAAATTTCATAGCTCTCTTTTCCCCTCTGTACCGTCCTGAAAAAAAAAATATTAGAAAAGAAAAGTACCGTCTAATAAAAAAGTTAATAGAAACATTTATTTTACCCATAACAAAGCAATATAGTTTTAAAATGTCGTACCTTCCAAAGTCCTTTTGCAGTTTTCACAGGCGAAATGAGGTGCCCAGGATTTGTCTTGATCACCCACAGGCATGCCGAAATAAGCATTGTAAGCTTCGCACATTTTAAAACCTCTTTCCAAGGAGTACTTATTCGCTCTTGTTTTGATAAAAAATCCGCAGACATAACAAAATGCATCTGCAGGATACTTGCAGCCTCGTGAAACCATGTTTGAACGAATTTATCTGTAATAAAATAAGAAACAACTCTCAATAAATCTCAAAAATGTTGCAAAATTTATTGCGACGACTTTGTTGTTTTAACACACACGAAACGAAATCACAAACTGCGCTGCCATGGTCGCAAAAGCAAAGTTATCTTGCGACAATAGCTGTTTTCTATACTTTTGGGACCTAACTGACTAGGAAATAACAATTACAACCCAGGAACAAAAATCTTGTTACATAGTGTTATTCAAGAGGGCAATTAATATCCAAGTCATAATCTTATCGAATCTCTTTATACCTAACGTTACCTAATCAGACATTACATAAGTTTTCGCACTACAGAAAGTTTCATTCTTTCTAAATTGACTCTAGGAATAATGTATATAAATGCTGTAAAACGTGTAATCATTAAGGGGGGAGGGTATGGTTTTAAAACCCTTCTACATTTTTTATGAATACAAATCATATCGAGAGTGTTGTTTCAAAACCACAAGCAAAACTAACGAAGATACAGCATTTAAAGTGACCGGCCCATGGCTGAAGTTTTGATTTCATTGGCCAAAAGTCGAATTTTTTTGTCATCGATTTTTAAAATTTTAAGGCCATTTTGTAGTTAGTATTAGGGTTTCCAATTACTCGGCAAAATCAACTTACCGAGTTTTCGAGTATCTGTAAGAAAAATAACCGAGTATTCGGTTAACCGAGTATTTCAAACAAAAAAAAAAAAAAAAGACATATTTGTAATTCATAGATTTTTAATTTAATATATATTATAGACTATAGAATATAAAAAAGAGTATATAATTGATGAGTAGAGTATAGAATTATTTACCTTTATTTAAAAAAATAATACTTTAAGAAAATTAGTGCATCTAATGATTCGAAGTTTAAGCGGCTTCTTATTTTGGTCAAGAAATTTCCTGCTGTTGAGAAAACTCTTTCTGTAGCGGTAGGTGTTGGTTTTATAGTTAATAAAGCCTCGTATAATCGTTCAAGATTCTCCGTACACTTTTTGGTTCCATCCAATATTTTAAAATCTGATTTTAAGTCTGTTATATTTTTTCCAGTATTAGAACTATTATTCATGACCAAAATGGACGAAATTGCCCTGTGCAGTTCTTGATTAAGCTCATTTGTATCCGTTTCTTCTATTTCGAAGCAATCGGCTGTTGACACGCTGTCACTACCAGCTTCTTCAGAAATAGCAGAAACCGGATATATTTTATTCAAAAGAATATTTGCAAATTCACAAATTGCAATTTTTGACGAATATGTAAAATCGCCATTGGCTCGAGGCATTTTTCCACACTGGAGATATAGTAACAACGTTATTACTGTTTCATTTCTTCTGTCGTTCATTCGAGTTTTTAATGCAGTTAATAATTCTTTGCTTAAACTAGTATTAATATCACGAAGCTTTTCAAACAAAAATTTAAAAACACCTTCAGAAGTTAACAACGTAGCATTTGCTTTACTTAATTCGTTAACAGCCAATTCAGTTGGATTCATAATTTTTAAAATTTCTTCCAAAACTACCTCATTTTCCTCTTTATAAATATCGAAACAACCAATATCATTCAGTGCTTTCTTGATACATTCTTTCAATTTTAAGAAACATTCAATCATTGGGATAAGAGAATTCCAGCGGGTTTTACAATCCAACATCAAACTCAAATTTTTGCCTTCGTGGTTTTTGACATAATTTTGCAAAATTGAGTTCCTTACTGGTGAATTTTTAAATTTTTTAATAACGCCTCTGGTTTCTGCTAATGTTTTACCTATATCTGGTCTAAAAGTTGTAATTATTTCTTCAACATTATCAAAATTTATGTTTGCATTTGCATCCAAATTACTGGGATTTTCTTCACTGTTTTCATCACTGTCATAATTATGATCACCTTCACTTAAAATTATGTTTTCGTTTACATTTTTTTTATAAAAAAAAAACATCAATTACTGCTAGGTGAATAGAATGATTGAAACAAAGTTGGCATATAGCTTCTATTAACCTTCCATATTTTTGCACCACTGCAGCTCCATCGTTTGTGGAAGCGATAATATCTTCCGCAAATTTCAGACCAAAGCAAAGCAATTTTTCTTCAACCAAATTTTTCAACTTAACTGCATTGCACGAACCTTCAATTGGCATCAAACCTAAGACATGCGATTTAGTTTTACTGTGTAAGGTTACGTTCAAATATCGTTTAACATTTCTGCCTGTCCATTCGTCTATGGTAATACTAAATTTTTGTCCATTATTTTTTGAACTCAAGGTCGATAAGTATTTGGTAAGTTCCGTTTTTTTCTGTACAGCAAAATCTTTAATGTGATTTATGATGGATGTATCACTTTTTGGCATTTCATAACCGCGGTATTGAACAAATCCCTTTAGAGCTGAAGAATTTTTAACAGCATGTATGGAAAATCCATCCACAGCAGAACATTTTGCTAAAATTTCCCCCAACGGGTCTCGATTCACGTAATTGAATAAATTACCTTGTTCAGTTCTAGTTTTTTTGGCGCAATCGGAACCAGTGGATATCATCGGAAGTTCTTCTTAACTATTTCGCTTTTTATTAATAAATATATCATGTCTTTTTAAGTGGTTGATCAATGCGGTTGTGGATGATCCTTTACAGAAGATGCCATTCCCACACTTCAAACGTTTAGCGTCTTCATTATTTTTATTTTTATTAAAAAAATTCCAGACTTCAGACTTTTTATTTGAGTTCTTGGTTGACATGGCTATTTTAGAAAATTAAATTGTAACTACACTACACGTAACCTCACAAAATATAATAAACTTGCCATCAATTTGTCGAATAAACTTTCTTCAAAATTAAATATGAAAAAGTAAAACCAATACTATTTTATTTGCAAAGCCTACTATTTTATTTGCAAGGTTATTAGTTTTGAATTTGAATTCACTTGAATGTCATTTATTTAGCTCTTGCAATTGTTTAAATAATAACCAAGTTTTAATGGTGAAAAACCGAGTTTTCGGGTAATATATAAAACAGAGAAGTAACCGAGTACTCCACAACCGAGAATGGAAACCCTAGTTAGTATATCCAAATTAATGTGGACGAAAAATTAGGTTAAACCATTTCTAATTGTGGGCGTGACATGCTGTCAAACCCAACTGTTTATTTTATTTTTATCAAATTTCAACTTTAGAGGAATAGAACCTCTAGGGAACAAAAGGGAACAAGAAGCGTATACCAACCCGAGAAAGGTCAAAGTGTACTCTTTAACCCTATGTACTTTTGCACCCGTGACGATCCTCGGGTAGAACACTTTTTTCATTTTAATGAAATTACTCAAAAAATTTCAATTTATGGTAATTTAAACAGCCCTAAAAGTATACAAGTCCGCCCGTATGTGTATCCATGTAAACATTGTAATCAAACTACAGGTCGCAAACATGAATATATTTTGATGAAATTTGGCATATAAGCCTTTATCGGCCATAAGATGAAAGCTATTGAAATTGGTGTCGATAGGTCCATGTTCAGACCTTGTCCCATTAATTGCCTTAAGATCCAAATTATCATATAGATCTCAGTCAAACTGGGTTTGTATGTGTTTATTTCATCCATTAATCAGAAGTCCAAAAATACAGATTTTTCTCAAATTTGGTTTGAAAATATAAGTGACTTTGCCAAATAAGGTGAGGATCGGTCCATCTTTCACCCTGCCTCATATAAATACAGCATCCGATATGTACTTTTTCATATCTGCAGCCAAAAAAATTAATAAAAATGCCACTGAAATTTGATTTATGCTTATATTCTATATCCAATTAATTTGACCTAAGAGATAGGGTATCTAAGCGCATGGTATAGGGTATCGCATAGTCGGCCTAGACCGACTATAACTTTCTTACTTGTTTTTAAAAGGTTTTTTTTACCCACATTTGTATGAAATGTTTTAATAAATAAAAAGATTCAAAAAATAAAAAAACCTTATTTTCATATCAAAATCAGAATCATTGCGCTAATGTTCAGCAGATTTATATTGCAAAAATTAACAAATTTCACACCAAAAAATTATAAATTTTTCTGTAGTAATAGCAAGCCTATTAGATAATATGACTAACGTTTTTTAGATGGAAATATTTTTGAGTGTAAACAAATTTGCGAACTTGACAGCAAAAATTTTTTAATTTTTCAATAGTAATAGCAAAATTTCCAGTTGATTTTATTTTTTTTTGAGTGTACAAATTTTTTGAGTGTAAACAATAAAAAAAATCCCATTATTACAAAAAATGCTTGTAATTATTATTCAAATCCAAATATGAAATTTTTGAATAAATAAAAAAATAAAAAACCTATATTTCACGCTAAAAGTTAAAAAAAATTAAAAGTTCAACTATAACCTAGAATTTCTTTAAAAGTACTCAATCAATTTTAATGAAATTAAAACAGAATCAAGCTGAACTGAATATCTACCAACTGGAGAAAGAATTACTAAAATATTTTAATCGGTTCAAAAGTTACAGAATTTTGGTCAATGAAAAACAATTTTTATTCATTCAATTTATGTAATAAGATATATCGTATATGTTAAACACTTTAATTCGATTTTCTCGCAACAACATTTTTGAAGTCCGTGAACATCATAACTCAAAATTTAATTGACCGATCCTTTTGAAATTTTATAAACTATTTTTACACATATATCACCAGAAAATCACGAAGAGTTTTTTTTAAACATTTTTTCCCCATTTTTTTACAACACTTACACCGAAATTTTATAGCAAAAATCGTGTTTTTCAATTCAAAATGCTGCCAAAAATAAAAAAAACCAAAAAAAAACCTTTCCTGATTACTTCGGGAAACATATCACCTTTTAAACGCATTTCGATTTTTATTTTACATGATCAGGTAACGACGATGTTGTTCGCCACAAAACAACTTTTCTTCGACGTGCCTCCGTAGATTCGCTGTCACGGATTTATTTATTCAAATTTTTAACTAAAATTTTGTTCAAGGATACCTCAAATGTTATACCATTACATGTATATGAAATAAATAATCCAACATCATTCATATCTTTGAAAAAGAAATAAGTGTGTTAAATTTGGCTGACCCGAATCCTTGATAACCTCCACCCAATATTGGGCACGGCTACCACTTTAAAACTGTTGCCGATACTGAAACATTAAATTCAAATACCAATTAAATTTAAAGTTAATTTTATTTCTTGTTGTCCAATTTCAATTTATTATATGTCATTCCTTTTTATAAAAACAATGATCATGTCTTCTGTAGAAATAATTAGTTTATTTTTTAATTTTTAATTTTTAATTTTTAATTTTTAATTTTTGATTTTTAATTTTTAATTTTTAATTTTTAATTTTTAATTTTTAATTTTTAATTTTTAATTTTTAATTTTTAATTTTTAATTTTTAATTTTTAATTTTCAATTTTTAATTTTTATTTTTTAATTTTTAATTTTTAATTTTTAATTTTTAATTTTTAATTTTTAATTTTTAATTTTTAATTTTTAATTTTTAATTTTTAATTTTTAATTTTTAATTTTTAATTTTTAATTTTTAATTTTTAATTTTTAATTTTTAATTTTTAATTTTTAATTTTTAATTTTTAATTTTTAATTTTTAATTTTTAATTTTTAATTTTTAATTTTTAATTTTTAATTTTTAATTTTTAATTTTTAATTTTTAATTTTTAATTTTTAATTTTTAATTTTTAATTTTTAATTTTTAATTTTTAATTTTTAATTTTTAATTTTTAATTTTTAATTTTTAATTTTTAATTTTTAATTTTTAATTTTTAATTTTTAATTTTTAATTTTTAATTTTTAATTTTTAATTTTTAATTTTTAATTTTTAATTTTTAATTTTTAATTTTTAATTTTTAATTTTTAATTTTTAATTTTTAATTTTTATTTTTTAATTTTTAATTTTTAATTTTTAATATTTAATTTTTAATTTTTAATTTTTAATTTTTAATTTTTAATTTTTAATTTTTAATTTTTAATTTTTAATTTTTAATTTTTAATTTTTAATTTTTAATTTTTAATTTTTAATTTTTAGTTTTTAATTTTTAATTTTTAATTTTTAATTTTTAATTTTTAATTTTTAATTTTTAATTTTTAATTTTTAATTTTTAATTTTTAATTTTTAATTTTTAATTTTTTTATTTCTAATTTTTAATTTTTAATTTTTAATTTTAAATTTTTAATTTTTAATTTTTAATTTTTAATTTTTAATTTTTAATTTTTAATTTTTAATTTTTAATTTTTAATTTTTAATTTTTAATTTTTAATTTTTAATTTTTAATTTTTAATTTTTAATTTGTAATTTTTAATTTTTAATTTTAAATTTTCAATTTCTAATTAGTTTATAATTTTTAATTTTTATTTTTCATGCATATGTCGTGACCGCTTTAACCGATTTTGACGATTTTAAACAGCAACTCCTTTGGGATGTTAATAAACGTTTTTATACAAAAACGAACGGTGCGGAGGGTATAAAAGATCAACAATTGATTTTGTATTTACTGTGAAAAATTAACAAAGTTTTCATCGGTAGCTAAATCTACGAATAAAAGACGAAATGATTTATGATCTATTTATTTTTTTACATGTGATCTATTTTTAGAACAATTCATGAAGTCCAACATTGTATGGTGAATGATTTGTGTGCGGTGGTTGGTTGTTCTTATTACCCCAGAGACTTTTTATACACAAATGGTGGTACACCGTTCAAAATTGGCCGTTTTATGTTGCTCTAATGGTACCGCTGCTGCATTCTAGGATTTTTCGAAGAAACCGATCATAATATTCGAAGCGCTTTGTACCGAAATACTATAACATACGATGGCTGTTTGATAATTCCGTGACTTTTTGTATTCCCTCATAGTAAATTCAAAATCAACACTACTTCTGTCAACTAACATCTGTTAATAGATGACTATCAATTATAGAGGAAGATGCGTCATTTATTTTGTTTTTGACAGCCATTAAAATCAGGAGAACTAAAGAATTTTTGCAACAATGGAAAAAGTAATTACCGAGTGCTCACTATCTTGTGCGAAAAAGCCATCATCGAAGTATGCTCCCTCAAGTGTGAGTGTTGTAATAGTTTAGTGGATAAATATTAATAAAATTTGTGTTGTTGTATTACATTTATTATAAATGCACTTTAACAAAAAAAAAGCCTTTTTTCAAAAAAAATCCCTCTTCATAGGAAAGTAAATTCTCTTTAAAAAGTAACTTTTCTGTAGAGAATATCATTTCTTAAATAAGTACCTTATCTTAGAAAATAAATTTCTTTAAAAAAATTACATTTCATTAAAACACATTTTCTTAAAATAACTAAATATCTTAAAATAGTAGGTTTTCTTAAAAGTAGGTAAAAAGTATATATTCTTAAAAAACTTAATTTTTTAAACAATATCTTAAAAATGTGCGGTTTCTTTAAAAATACGCTTTCTTAAAAAAATACCACAGCGGTGGCATTCTTTTTTGGAAGCTCTACGAACTGTATTTCTGTATGTCTTCACAAAGCAATCTAAGACTGATCTTCATTCATATCTGTTATAGTTTGCGAGTAACTTAATCCATTTTGTTTAATTTCTTAATTTAATGCAAACTACCAATACGGGGTGTAAATTAGTGAAATTTTTGACTTATTTATGGACTTAATGACTGAATTCACAATATAATTTCAAAGTCTTTACACCGTATTATAATTTGTTATGATTATTTATACAGTTTAAAACTAAATATGTGTAAATGTTTTTATTTTGAAGCCATAAATAACATACAACTATAATTTTAACACCTCGCTTTTATAATCGAACGAAATTTAATGCAAATTTCAGTTTATTATTCTAAAACTACTAAATCGAATGCTCACCATCATACACCAGATAATCGATTTACCAGATAATTTTCCTTAAATTTATATTAAATTCAACTCATTTTTTATACATTCCTTTAAATAGAAATTCATATGAAATATTTCATACAATAGTATTTCACAAATTTTGTTTATTGGTCACGATTACCTTTATAAGAAGTAATTTTATAAAAAAGTTTCGTTTCTTAAAAATTTCCCTTTTGTTGAACGAGTTAATTTTGTTAAACAAATTTAGCTTTTCTTGAGTAAGTAAATTTTCTTAAAAAAGTAAGTTTTCTTAAAAAATTACCTTTTCTTAAAAATACTACGTCTTGAAGAAAAATAAACAACTATAGAAAAATTAAATGTTAATTTGCAAAAAATTCTGTTGCAAAATTACTAAATATAGAAAACAGTCTTCGTTTGGTCATTTTACATATAGCTAAGTCCTCAGGCTGAAATTTTCAAACTATTTAAATTTTTGACCGTTTAAACCAGCGATTTTACGACTTTCATTTTCTGCTCAGACAGTTCGATTAAATCCAGTCGATAATCGAGGCATAAGTTTACATGCTTTATACACAAATCCATTATAACTGTGCACATGTATTAGCCGACGAACTGACCCAATACCAAAATTTATTTTCTTATTTTCATTCATATGTGGATTTAACCCTTATGTGCGCGGCAAAAAAATCACCTTCTATTACGCTGCAAGACACCCGGGTACCTATATGGAATTTACGTAGAAAACTAGCACTTTTGCACTAAATATCAACTTAAAACGTATAAAATCTAACGTTGGAGAATAAATACAAAACTTTATGTAATGGTGTGCTTATTCTTCTATGTTCGACTTATCGTCGGAGCGATGAAGTTGACAATTTTATGTTAAACAAATGAAATGATTTCAAACACAAGAGTTTGTTCTAAAATATTTGAATTTACTGATATAAATAATATGTTAAGTGAATCAGTGAGCAGTAAAGAAGATTTTATCCACTCTGATGGCTATGAAGAATATATTCCATCACTAACCCAAATAACAATGGAAGCTTCAGACACCGAAATGGCACGTACTATAGAAGCAAATGAAGATTCATTTGACTCTGAAGAATGATGAAGCCCCGACAAGAAGTGAACTTTGTGGTGAAAATGGAACTTGCTGACATGGTAGCCCATTTTCAGAATCCCAGACTGTAATATAAAATTACTACAACGTGCGAGTGCAGCCCAAAAATTTAAGTTATTAGCAGCCAAAGAAACATTTAAAATTAATTTGTCAAGTGAAATTTGTGGCATAGTTCTTAGAGAAACAGATCATAAAAGACAGAAAACTACACCAGAATATAATACACGGGATATACGTGCAAAGTCTGATAAAACAGCTGCTTTTCGAGAAATTTGGAAGAAGCTAATCGCCAATTTAGGTGAAAGTTATAAGCCTAGTGAATGTATATCTATTGATGAGTAGATGTATGGATACCGGGGGCGTACCAATTTTACGCAGTACATGCCGCCAAAACCTTAAAATATGTCATCAACATATTTTGGGTTTACGATGCACGTAACTCTTACCGCTTACATGGCCAATTGTTGCCGCCAGAAAGCGACCGTCAAACTAAAATAGGCGAAAAAGTAGTTTTAAATCTGGGTTTTCCCTCTAAAGCTCTGGAAGAAACGTTACTGAAGAAAAATTTTTTTTACGTCTTTGGAATTAATAAGAGCTTTGAGCTCATAGAACCTGGCAGAAGTAAACATATCCAGATTTAACATACATTCATTGATGGGATATGATCGAAGATAGATTTCATCATATAGTAAACGTTTTAATACATGGTTCGAGATATATTTCAGATAATTATACTCAACAAATTTCGGCTTAAGCAAAGAAGAGTAATAGATATTTTTGTGAATATACGTGCAAACGTTGTCGCTATTTGTTAACGGTATTGATATAGAAGCAGAAACGTAATACCCAATATAAGTCTACTTATAGTGGTAGAAAAGATTTAAAAGATTTATGTATTGATTTGTGTCAGGAAAATAAAAAACAACGCATTAAAAATACAAAAATAAGTTCACAGTCATTAAAGTCATTCTCAATACAAATGTTTTATACAAGTCATCAAAGTCATTCATACAAATGTTTTATACAAAAGGCTTTGAAACTGTTAGATCGCCCATATCCAGTTTACAAGCAATGGACAAAAGCGGACGTATTCCAGTAATAGGAAGTTGTCACGTGTGCTCGAAACTACGTATGAAGCACAGAAAAACTCATAAAACTCGCATCGACTTTTCCAAGCCAATCAGCAATGAGCATTTGATTAATTGTTCAAGGTGCACAAACTGCTCGAAAGATCTGCACTAATATTTTATTTATTTTGTTTTTTTTTTATTGAGCTTTTGTTTTTTTTTTTTTTTTTGTTTACGTTTATGTTTTATGTAAACTCTTATCTATATGTGCAGAATTACTAAAAACTTCCAAAAATATACTTACAATGGCCGCATTTCCATATAAAACACATACGGATACCCGGGTATCTTGGTGCGCTCTTAAGGGTGTTAAGAGTAAATTTTACTCTCACGAAAATTCCATAATATATTTTAGCAGTACAGCTGTGAAAATACTAAACTGTTAAAAATCTAGTAGTTCTCAAGAAGTTTCAGACATGCAATCATCAATTTCAATAAAAAAAAATTTGGTTAAAAACGCAAAAGGTACCCGGGTATCTAGGTGCGCACATAAGGGTTAAAGAAGCCATCTTAACTATTGTTAAGAAGGGAAAAAATTTTACAAAAAACAAATGCAAATTATTTTGCAACTTAAAGACTTTCAAGTTTTAGAATTTTGATGTTCTGACGGTTCCAAAGAAAAATTATGAATGAAATTATTTTGTTTAGTGAAATTGGTGTATAAAACTGTTGGGCGGCTGGGCCATCAAGCACAGTTGACTTTTTAGCAACCATGGAGTTGAACATAGCAATGATATGTAAGTATGAATGAAGGTTTTTAACTTTCAGAAGAGTTTAACTAATTATTTATTTATTTATTTAAGGTTTATGCGTTATTTTGGCTTCGGCATCTAAACATGAAGCCAAGCAAAGAGGACGATTTATTTCCTTTACAAGTCAAACTCCAGCACCAGCACCGGCACCAGCACCGGAAATTATTTATAAACCCATGCCACCTCACCATTACTATGAACATCCACATTATTATCCACCACCATCAGAAACATCTCACTGCAAATGTCAACCGGGACCTCCTGGTCAACCAGGACAACCTGGAGAACCAGGTTTACCTGGACACAAAGGTGATCGTGGTGATACTGGTTATACTGGTGCACCCGGTATACCTGGAAAACCAGGTATGCCTGGTCACAAAGGCGAGAAAGGTGACTACGGACACCCTGGCCGTGACGGTTCACCTGGTCCAGTAGGCCCTCCCGGTGTACATTGTGATCATTGTCATGGGAATGGTCATGACCATGGTCATGATAAAGGCCATGGGGGGCATTTTCCATTGCAACCAATTATAGTTCAACCACCCTATCCACCACCACACCAACATAAACCACGACCGGGTAAAGAACATCATCATCATCACCACCATCATAAACCAGGTCATCCGCCAATACCGATAATTATCACAGGTCCACCTTCACTGCCACATCCATCCTATCCACATCCATCCCCTCCACATCCATCCCATCCAAATCCATCCCATCCACATCCATCCTATCCACATCCATCCCCTCCACATCCATCCCATCCACATCCATCCCATCCACATCCATCCCATCCACATTCACCTGCACCACCAATCTATCAACTTCCTATCGTTATACCAATTCCTATACCCGGAGGTAATAGTGGTGGTGGTGTAGGAGGAGGCGGCGGTAGAGAAGAAAATGGGAACAACGATGGGGGTAACACTGATGACGGCCATAACATAAATTATCACTATGATGACGATAATCACCGCTATCTCCACGACAATGGTCACCATTACCACCAAGATAAGGGCCACACCCATGATCTTGAAAAAGATAAAAGATATAATAAACCAGTTTATGGTTCCTATTCTTATAATGGTAATGGTTCAAATGACAACAACGGTCAAAATAACCCATCTTATATGGAATATGGAGAAGATAAAGATTTCGCACACAAAGATATTCTATTCATACTACCAAATGACTTTGTAGGTCAATTCCAAAAAATCTCACAAGCACAACAATACGAAGAAGACAGTCCCAGTGAAAATGAACAATCAAACGAAGACTTTTCGGAAATAGAAGATGTTAATAATAAGTTAGAAGAAGAAGATGATGAAGTAGAAGATATGGCAGGTGAAATAGAAACGGAAAATTCGGAGGAGATGGAAGCAGAAATATCAGCTGAAATGCTGCCTACAACCGCAAGCAATGAATCCGAAAACATAACAGAGACTCAACGATTTTATATGGCAATTAAAGCTGTACCAATGATACGATCTAGAGGGTAATGAATAAAAATGATCTTATTATATATTGAAAAAAGATGAATTTTGTTTTGAAAAATACCGACTGTAATAACACACTCTAAGTCTAAAAAACAACAAGCGCAGCATATACGGTTTCAAATATCCGCTTTTGTGGGCACTTCGGCTAGAAATATCGAAGAATTTATATAGTAGACAAATGTGAGAAAATTAAGATTTTTGAACATTTTGACTCAAAACGCACGAGAAACTTATGCTTTTTTTGATTTGGTGTATTCAAAAAACTTGTAGTATGGACTTCTTTGAATAAAGTTAAACTACTTTTACGGAACAAACTCATTTATAATGGTTTCTATCTTGGACGCTGTTGGTTTCTTCGGCAAACTTTATTCAGCAAAGTTTTTCGGAATGTTCCGTAACATATCAAATACCAAAGTTCATCGCTTGTAAGCCTTTTGGGTCATAATCTTGAAAAATCATATTTTTATGGAATATTTTTATCCAAAAAGTCCACAAGATCTGAGTTTGGGGTTTCGGTATGCTTCCAAAATTTTTAGCCCGGAACTTCGCGGAAAAAATTTATCGATAAAACCAACACCGTACAGGATACGAGTAGAAACCATCCAAAAATGAGTCAGTCTCGTAATAATCTCTAATTAACAATTAGTAAAAAAACTTTTAAAAAAAATTTTTAAATTAAAAAAAATAAGATTAAAAAATTTAAGTTTTTCGTACTAACTCGAAAAACTAATGAAGCATTGCGATTTCTAGGATCCGAAATAGGGCGAAGCTGTTAATATAACACATATTTGAAATTAATATTTTAAAGCGATTTGCATTGAAAATTTTTAATTAGTCTTTACAACACTCTCTTATATGAAAACATGAATTGAATCCATGTTGTACATTTCGCAAACTGTTACAAATCTTATTATATCAAATTGAACAGCGCACAAATATTATAATTTGTAGTTCGAATTTTTAAACAGGTTTAAAAAAGTTTGGATTCACAGATTTTTTGTATATGAAATTTTAGCAAACGGTAGCATTTCGCTCATAAAATCATACTTGCATATATGAATAGTATTGCTTTAGCTCATTCACATTTAGTCGACCCGTTGTGAAGAGAGGTTTAAGAAAAGCTAAGATATTTAGCTTTAGTAGGAAATCAAAACAAAACCAAAACTACTGAAATAGGTTATTTATTTTTGCGTTAAAACTGGCTAATTTAATACGGTGTTGTCCTTAGAGGTAAGTGTATCTTTTTTGTCATAAAAGTTTGTTTTGGCACAAGATCTTTATTTAGAAGTTTACGAATTCATACTTTTAATATTATTCATACTTTAATCTTTTCGTTGTTCTTTAAGAAGATAACTTAAAAAACTTGTTCTTAAATATTTTCATTGACTGTAATGTATTTTCGAATAGCATTTAATGGAGTATTGATAATTTCAATATATTTTATTAAAGTATTGTGAAGAAATATGTAGTTGCTAAACCCTTTGATATATTTTTAATAACATTCTATATGGTTGGGGTAGAATGACTTTGTGCTGATGTTTTTAACTATAAAAAATATTTGACCTAGATCCACCTTTTGGACCGATTATAATTTTATTTGTTTATACAAAAAGAAGATTTATTAAAAAAAAATTAAAGCAGTTAAAAAAACAAGCAAGAAAATTATAGTCGATCTAAGCTATTCCATGAATTTCTGGAAATCGTCTAAGGTCCTGAAATTCCGGGAGAGATTTTTAGCAGATACACAAAATTATTACAAATCAATTTTGAATGAGATTTTCATGCATTTCTTGCATTCTGATATATTAATACTGGATTTGATCATAGTTTGAGACGTCACTTACATATTCTAAATTATATTCGTTTTCCATAAAAATTTAATAATATGAGTGTGGTTTGAAGAAGCTGATTTAAATGGGGAGTATGGTTCTGGAGAGTTCATTTTCCGATTAGTTATTAAGGAGTACAATGCATATATACAAACAATATTTAACATATATATATACTAGTAGATTCCAGCGCTCGAAATTCGAGTGCAATTTTTACGCAGCTTTATTTTTCAACTTAGCCAATTCACAAACCAACAATTTTATGGTTTATTATTATTGAAGATATGAATAATGTTGGATTACTTTCATAGCGGCCTTGTAATGTATATTCACGACAATGTTGTGTACCAGTTCCAGCAACATCTGAACTGTAATGATGCAGAATTTAACTCACTTTGGGCTAAGTTCAAAATCAACTCACACATTTTGCATTTCGGGTTTCTATACAGAAGCCCAAACATAGAAAGGGAGCATACCTGTTGCTTCGATGCCTTTTTTGAATCTAAAACTAAAATATTAGAAAGTTGCCCGAATAGCGACATCATAGTTGCCGGCGATTTCAATATTCATAACTCTTCTTGGCTTCACCATTCGAGTCAAACAGCTCCCGAAGGCCGTTACGTTGAGCTTTTCTCCGCGCATAACCACTTAGCGCAACTAGTGAATGAACCAACGCACATTCCATGCATTGAAGGGCAAAGCCAAAATATTCTCGACCTTTTTCAAACTTCACACCCTGACAAGTATGAAGTGAAAATTCTTGCACCTCTCGGTAATTCCGATCACTGCACCATTTCCGCATCTTTTTTGTACTCTGTACTTCATAGTGTTTCAACACCGCTCAGTTTTTATTTACGAAAAGGGCCGAGCTCAACGATAACTTCAAGCATTTCAACTGGAAAATTTGTTTCATGGACAATAACATTGACGCTGCAGCGACAACTGTGGAAAAAATAATTGTGCTTGGTATGAGATTATTCATTCCATCGGCTAAACCTAATCAAAAATCTCGGTTTAACCAGACTTGCAGAGATGCAGTCAGATCCAGAGAGGAAGCATTCAGACTTTGGCGTGAAAATAATAATTCCGTCACTGAACTGCTACGCAAACAGGCGAGAAACGAATGTGCTAAAGTATTAAGGCGTAAAGAGTTACTTCACGATCACCGTTTTCGTGCTAAAGTTCTTTCTGCTCCTCGGGGCAGCAAGAGCTTTTGGTCATTTGTTAGTTCTGCAATCCCAACTCTTATAATGAATGACCAAATATTCACTGACCCGGTTGATAAGGCTATCCTTTTAGCTGAACTTTTTGCAAAAAATTCATTTTTGCCGGATAGCGATCAACCACTGCCCGAACTCGAAAGAGTATCCTGTACTATGCCTAAAATATTCTTCCGAGCACGTGCAATTAAAAATGTTCTTTCGGATCTCAATATTAATAAGTCTTCGGGACCGGATGGTATACCAGCACTGGTGCTGAAACATTGCTCTTCGACACTAGCTAGTTCATTGGCCAACCTTTTCAGACTTTCGTACCATGCGGAAGTCTTTCCCTCTTGCTGGAAGGTTGCTAATGTCCAACCAATCCCTAAAAAGGGTGCGGCTAATAACCCTGAAAATTACCGTCCAATAGCAATCTGCTCTCCAATAGCAATCTGCACTCTCAAAGGTGATGGAGAGCATGATCAATTTCCATCTTGTGAATTACCTAGAGGCCAACATACTTATTAATGATCGTCAGTATGGCTTCCGTAGAAATCGTTCCACGGGAGACTTGTTAGCTCTACTTTCTGAGCGCTGGAGTGGTTGTTCTAGATATTTCCAAGGCATTCGATCGTGTGTAGCACGGTGCACTGATATCTAAGCTTATTGCATTTGGGGTCTCTCGATTTACATATATCGAGTTTTCTCAGAGATCGAACAATACGTGTTGTTATTAATGTGGTCTCATCCAATGAGTTTCAGTTAATTCAGGGGTACCCCAAGGTTCCGTTCTTTCTCCTTCTCTTTTCCTTATCAATCTGAACGACCTTCTTGGGCAAACTTTTAACTCTATATAATCTTTCGCAGATGACAGCAGCATTTGTCATTCATTTTCCTTTAATTGTAGGCCAAGCCTCTTGGCGGTTGGGGGCAAAAGGCGGACAATGAATGACACACTCAATCAAGACCTGTCAACTATCTCCGAGTGGGGTAAAGCTAATAGGGTTGATTTTAATGCGCTGAAGACTCAATGTTGTATGTTGACCCATAGGGTCTTGATGTTCTAGGCATGAGAATTCAGTGTGATGTTCGTTGGAACGAGCATGTTTTTCAAGTGTCGAAAGAAGCATTCAAGTGTCTTGGTTTTCTAAAACGGTGCAAAATTTACTTCACTCCTTCTGATCTCCTTAAAATCTATACCACTTACATCCGACCGAAAATGGAATACAACTCAAAGTCTATTTTGGAGCTACTGGACCGTGTGCAAAGGAGGGCGTTGATGCTCATCAATGACAGTAGGGTATCCAATTCTATTGACTCATTGGAACATCGTCGGAATGTGGGTTGTATATCACTGTTTTATAGATACTACCATGGGAAATGTTCTTCTGAGATTATCGAACTTATTCCAAGTGCCCGAATTTCGGTTCGCCGCTCTACCCGCTTCTCTAGTAGATCACATCCGTTTGTAGTCTATTGTCCAGTTGACCGCACAACGCATTACAGAGAGAATTCGTTTATCAGTCGAACTAGTCGTATGTGGAGTAAACTACCCGCAGACGTCCTTGCTGATAGTTATGATCTAATAAAGTCAAATATCCACAAACACTATTCCCTCTTTCCTCCTTCCCATAACCTATTTTCCTGAGATCAACACAATGCACTGCATCTGGAGGGGGCATCCCCCGAGTCTTCGTTAATAAATAAAAAAAAAAGTACTTGGTAAGTATGTAAATTTGTGATATATCATTTGGGGCTCCGATGCAGAAAATTCGCGAAATCGCGGTTTGAAAATTTTTTTTCGAGAAAAGATTGGTTCATAAAAGTTGAAATAAATAACTAACCAGTTCTCTGATTAAAATTCTACATTGAAATTTGTTTCATATAAATGGGCGGTGAATATTTTTTTTAGAACATTTTAACCCTCCAGCTCTCACGCTCGGGGCCTTTAGGCCCTTATTTCCAAAATGTCAAAAATTCTACGATAAGTACGTAAATTTTTGATATAATTTATTCAAGAAAAATATAGAGCGAACAATTTCAGTAGGGGGCTTCATAGACACGAAAAAAATTCCATGTGGGGTTTCTCCACCAGACACAAAAAAAATTCCACACAAAATTTTAAATACAAAAAATAAAAATATCGATATGATATAAATAACAATTACAATCAAACTATGCAATATAAATAATACAAAGCAATTTAATCTTCCTTTACTCAGATAGCATTAAAAATATGATTGAGATCCAAAGCGACTATTCTCCAAAATAGAATTCATTATTCCTAAGTTCTCTTATACTAAAAAGACTGGTGATCCCTCAACCACACATCGCTTAAATAAATAACGATGCTAATAATGAATTTTATTCAACATCGTCGGACAATTATGATAGCTCAAAGAGTAGTTATGAATCCTAAATATACGTACAATCAAATGCACTTGCCTCGTCCGAACTTTCTACAAATAATTTTTGGATACTCGCTTGGCGTTTTCGGTATGTCGTTGACGTCTGGTTCTAGGAGGTTATTCGCATTTAGAAAAGAAGCTAGCTCTTCCGACTTCCTTTGTGTAAGCTGTAATTTAGCAACAATGAAATCCAGCTTACGATGTTTTGAACAAAATAAGCTTGCATTTCGAAGTTTTCAATAAAATCCAAGTTCATTTCGTTTTCCGATTTGGAGCTTTCAATTTGAGAATAGAATATTGGAGTGTGCGCGGAATGGAATATTTATATTTTTTTGTGCTTGTTTTATTACTCATTGCTCCTGTACAATTTCATAAAATTTAAGAATGAAACATAAAAAATTATAATAAAAATTTTAGCCTTAAAGTTATCGATTTTTTAAATGAAAGTAAATTTTCATGAAAATCTGTAGTTTTCGAATCGCATAAATTCAAAACCTCAAAAATTGAGTTATACTTTCAAATCCTCAAATTAAATGCAAAGCAATTAGCTTTATTATGAATTTCATGATTAGTCCACATCATTGGAGTGGTAAACAGCACACCGCTCCAATAATCGATTGTTGCAGTTTTTGCACACTGTTTTTGGAGCCCACTTTTCATCTTTTATTACACTCATATTAAAATAGCTTTTATAGGCATTTGAACAGTCTGAATTAAGTTTTCTGTGCATATTTTTTTTTACAAACATATTATCTACAAACGTAACAGAACTTATTTAAATCGCACTTCATCATTCAAGCACTTAATTTCACATGCGATTAACAATTGAATAAATTTTTAATGAATATAAAACAAAATCAAGGATTGCTTAGAATATTGATTTTAGATCAAAGTCAAATTGTTTATTTGTTTAATGATTGCAAGGTTTTTTGCTTTTATTTAAGCGATGTGTTATTGAAGGATCACCAGTCATTTTAGTAGAAGAGAACTTAGTAATAACGATTCCTATTTTGGAGAGTATTCGCTTTGGATCTCAATCATATTTTTAATGCTCTCTGAGAAAAGGAAGATCAAATTGCTTTGCATTATTTATATTGCATATTTACATCATATCGATATTTTTTTTTTGTATTGAAAATTTTGTATGAAATTTTTTTTTGTTTAGTCATTTATTTAAATTTTTATAAACCAATCTTTTCTCGAAATAAAAGATTTTCAAACCGCGAGTTCGCGAAACTTCTGCCTCGAAGCTCCAAATGTTATATCACATATTAACATACTTACCATGGTATTTCAATCGGTGATAGAGATTTGCGTGCCCAAAACATCGTGTTGCACTGTGTTATCTATTTCATATACACGTTATAGCATAACATTTAAAGAATTTTTGGAAAATTTTCAATAAAAAATTTTAATAAATAAGTCCGTGACAGCGAATCTCCGGAGGAGTTGTTGTTCTGCGGTGAACATCATAACTAGTTACCGGATCATGTGAAATAAAAAAATCGAAATGCGTTTAAAAGGTAACGTGTTTCCTGAGGTAGTGGCGAAGAGTTTTTTTAAATTTTTTTTTGCAGCATTTTGAACTGAAAAATACAATTTTTGCCTTAAAATTTGTTGTTAAAGAATGGGGAAGAAAATGTAAATTAAAAAAACTCTTTGTTGTTACCTGATGATTTATGTGTAGATATAGAGTGTAAAATGTCAAAAGAATTAGTCAAGTATATTTTGAGTTATGATGTTCACGGACTTCGAACATTTATTTGCAAGAAAATCGATTTAAAGTTTTTTAAAAACTGATTTATATACGATATACCGTATGAGGCCGGTCGCTGGACACGCTGTATCTTCTTAAGTTTTGCTCCGATTTACTTGAAATTTTGACACAACGCTCTCGACATGTTGTACATTCAGAAAGAGAAATGAAAAAAAGCCTTTAAAACCTTACCCTTCCCTTAATAAAATACACATAGCATATGTATAATTTTAGGTATGTGCTAGTAGCAACTTTAAATGAAATTTACTCAAAATAAAGGAAAAAGTTTAGAAAATCTGTAAATCTGCAAAACGAATAAAAAGAAATACCTTTCAAAGAACATACGCTTGGTCAAAATCGGGATAAAACGGTAGAACAAAACATAAGTCACAAGAAATCGCCAAGCCTATTAATATTATAGATTAAGCCAGGTCGATTTAAAAATCGCCCAAGTTACAGGGAAAACCGTATTCTAGGGATCAAAATAAGAAACTTTAAAGAGGAACATAACTTTAAAACGAATTCTGATGTTCCGACTTTTGACCTGTATGTCTGTCTGTCTCACTTTGACCCATTTAGAGTGCCCCAATCGAGTCCAAATGTATGACCGACCTCCAATAACTTTAGAGGGCCATGCCAGTGGTACACCACCTGTAAATCCCTGGGGTTCCCCATACAATCATTTCAAAAAATCACTTTGTTTGATTTAATATTAAAATTAACACTCATACGTCTACGCATCTTCTACTCTGCTAATAAATATTAATCATACGGATTGAATATGTTATGTTGTGTTATGTTATTCAAAAACATCGATCGGAGGAAGGTAAATAGCTACATATTAGATCACTCCGTGACTATGCGTGACTCTGCGTGACTACCCCAAAATGAATCAGTAGTCACAAGAAGACTATGGGCCAAGTTTCAGATCAATTGCATGAAGGCGAATGGGATTGCCACATGGCAGACAGATAGACATGTCAAAAGTCGGGACATCAGTTTTCATTTGTTTTTTAGGTATGGTTCCTTGGGCAAAGTTTCTTATTTTGATCCCTAGAATATGATTTTCCCTGTCACTTGAGCGATTTTTATGCCTCCCTACAAATCGACCCGCCCTAATATATATATAGATATATATATATATATATATATATATATATATATATATATATATATATACATATATAATATATACACATATATATAATCTGGATCCAAAGGCAATTAAAGTCGACCGCATAGGTGTCATGTATTTGAGCAGCGTCGTTTTATTTGAGACAGAATCTTGTATACTAAATTTAATCCAAATATATTTATATTTATCATCCCCAAATCGACTCAGACAGTGATTCTGAGTAGATCAGTAAAAACAAAGGTGGCTAAAAAATTTTGTTAATTAAAAACATCAGCACAAACTCATTACGTAAAATGTAAAACTTTCAATTTAATTGTCAATATTGCTACCATTTTAAGTGTCTGAAAAGCACAAAATAAAATTAATTTTGAACTTAAAGAGGAACCGGTATCATAAATTTTCTGTGGTTTGTTTGAAGTCAAAAGATTCAGTATAAACATACCATACATACATCACAAACTTTACATGGCGATCCTGCCAAACTGTGCTTAACTACACTTTGCTTAATGGCAAAAAGATATAAGAACCATTCTGCTTGGTTCCACTGGCTGAGGGCTTCAAAAATAAATCATCATCAGTCAAGTAAAATAAAGAAATAGTCCTGGAGTGAATATCCAAAAATCCGTCAGTTGCGTCATGGATGAAGAGGGTCCGCATGGTATGGCCTTCATTTTGGATACGGACCTTTGGGGAGTATCGATGTGGCTGTGGTTTAAACTAAAAATCGCGGGTAGATCTCAGCTCGATGTGGTGTCAGTCGGTGCTGGGACACATAGAGAATATACAGCAGCTTTGATTCTCAACCAAAGGGTAGGATTTGTGCCCAAATGCACAAATTTAAAAATCGGCACCGGCGCATATTCCGATCGAGTGTTCAGAGAACCATGAGGCTATATAAATTCATCATGTACTCACGTTAAACACAGAGACTCATTTCTGTCCGTCCGTCGTCTGACTGTGTGGTTGGATTTGTATGAACTTTTTAATCACAATGCAGGTCGTAAATATGAATATATTTTGATGAAATTTTGTATAGCATGATCAGTATTGAAATTATTGGAAATCGGTGCTTGTGCTGACATATTCCTCATACAAATATGAGATCGATTGCCTTAATCCAAATAACCATATAAATCTTGGTAAAATTTGGGTTTTGTATGTTTATTATATTTATTAATCTGTAATCCAAATTTAAACTGTAGGATAATTCTTAGTCAGTGCCCCAATATGAAGCTATTATTACACATTTTTGTCCCAAAGTTGGTCTCTTTTTCGAAGTATTTCTTTTCAAATTTATAACAGTGTAACCCAAATTTGATTGTTGCTTATTTCCTGTATCAAATTACTTGGACCTACGTCACTTTCGCTGCACTCATGGTGTTTGGTACCGTTTTTTAGTCTTAGTCATCTTTTTTTACATTTTTGTTGCAACATCTGTTTCAAATCTGTTTCAAAAAAATTCACGGTTTTGCAATTATAATTCTTTAATTTATAAAATAAGCTTTACTTTTTTATGGGGTTTCAAATTTTATTTATACATATCTGTAGAAACAATTGTAAATCTTCTCGAAAACACTCCTCATGGCCCCAATTCAAGCGTATGAGTATAAAGTGCAAGTGCAAATTTATGACAAATATACCTAGGTTAAAAATGCACGGCCGACTTTTATACAAATTTCATTTAAATAATCTTATCAATTACTAGCTTACCCGGTATTTTTCCCGCCCATTTTTCACATAACTTCTCATACTCATCATTCGTGAATTCACACCTGGTTTCAAGACAATATTTTTTGTATGGGAGGTGCCACGCCCACGCACCCAATCCCGCCCATTTTTGGTATAACTACTCACGTTAACAACCAATGGATATGCGGAAAGTTTCAAGACTCTGGCCATCATAGTACTCTAGATATTGCCATGTTTGGAAGTGCCACGCCCACTGGTTTGATCCCGCATATTTCTTTCCGAGTACTAACGTTGATAACTTATGAACTCACACTAAGTTCCAAGACTTTATCCATTTCAGTACTCTAGATATATGACATTAAATATTTACTTTGTATGGTGGGTGCCACGACCATTGGACCGATCCCGCCCATTTTTTCAAAACTCTTGATATTAGCTTAATATGTACACGTGTATAGTTTCAGAGCTTTTGCTGTAACAGTAAAATTAGTTAAAATTAGATGTTAAAAATTCACTGTATATAGGAGGTGCCACGCCAACTTAAATAATATAGCCTATTTTTCCTTCCGGATAGGCAGTTACCTACTGTAAAAATTTCAGTATGATCGGTCCATCTGTGCAGTATCCTATAAATGACAAACAAACATACATTAATTTTTATGTATAAGATATATAAGATAACATAATAATTATGACGATGTTTAGCATAAACCTATAGAATATATCTTTCGATTATATAAACGATTTTCTAATTAAATACAATAAAAATCACTCTCACAGTAAACAAAAACAATCAGTGGGAAAAAACCAATAAAAAAACATACATATTTCTTTGGTATGCTTAACAAAATTTAAATCATTTTTATTAAGTGTTTACATTTTTTGATTTCATGGAATCATGCTCATCATACATGTTATGTATGTACATTGTATATATAAATATGTATGAGTGAGTACTAGGGTGGCCCTTAATTATATGGAGGGGAAAATAAGTGTTTGAATTTAAAGTCTCACCCCCTAGAAATATGCGAAAAGCAAAAAAACTGAGAAATACAATGTTTTTGGTTAATCAAAAAAAAAATTAGACGTGTCTCAAAGCGACTGAAAATTGTATATAAGAAAATATGACTTTTTTTTCAGATTTTACGGAAATTTCGTTCCGTAGTTTAATGTTTTCGACAAGTTGTTATATGAATCGATTTCAGTACTAAATTATATCCTTAAAAAGCTATATCGCTTCAAAATCGAATAAAAGCTCGCCAAGAAATAGCAAATGCCCCAGACCACTTTTGTGCGAAAAAAACTAGGTCGTGAAATTTGACGTAAATTTTTTCAACTTTAAGAAATTAATTGAATCTATCGATTTTTCTGGTCTCTATGCCTTTGAGCAATCAGACATGAAGTATTAATTTATTACCATGTTGTTAACTTATAGCACATTGCGACCGAAAATGGGAAATTTTTTGTAAAATTCTTAAAACTCCTTTTTCAAGTTCTAAAAAAATTTCTTTAACAAAATTTTAAAAAATGTATCTGGCACTTTAGGGTTTATTAAATACATGTTAGAGATTAACACTGTGGATTTCTGAGTAAAATTTATTTTACAAGTAATTTTTTTGTGGATTTCGGGAAAGCCGAGTTTTTTGTAAAATATTCAGTAAATGTACTCTTCCTAAATACATTTTATCAAAATGTCCCCAACATTGTATAGGAAGATTAAGTCAAAAAGTTCAAATATTTTGCAAATGCTGCTCAATTTTGGATCATTTTAACCCCAGGAGCACATAAGGGTAAGTTTTCGCAAAATATAGTACACTTTTATTTCCCAACCCATAGTAAGGGTTTCATCTAGTTTACTAGAACAATTAATTTTTTTAAATATGAAAACATTCAAAGTTTGGCCTCGGCAAGGAATGGGTTACCGTTGTTCGATTTATTCCAAATTTATAGCATGGAAGACTTGCACATTTGGTTATTATACTTTGAGTGTCACATCTAAAAATTCATCAGCACTTACAATGTATTTGAATTTTTTTAATAAATTGTCTTTAATCAGCTTGGGGTCATAATCCAAAAGCGATAATGGGGTCATATAATTTTCTTCCGAAACCCTCGTCTATTAAGATAAAATATGATATTTAAAAGTAGAAAACTGATAAATTTTACAAAAAACCCATTTTTCTCGAAATCCACAAAAAGAATAACGTGTAAAAAAATTTTAGCAAGGGAATTTACTGAAAAATTCACACACTTAATCTCTATGACATAACGAGTGATACAAGTAGAAATATTTTTTTCGATAGCATTTTTTTCACAAATCGTTCAATTTTATTAAGAAATTTCACGTTCTGTGAAGAATCTGTTTCGTGCACTTCGCTTAACTAATGGTCAACATAATCGGCCTACTGAGCGTACTATTCGCAAAACCATCACCCATGTTGAGACCCAGCATTCATTATTGGATAATATTCGACCGAATAGACCATGTCCATGGTGGAATCATCGGTCCATATTTCTTCAAAAATGATGCCGGTGAGAACGTAGCCGTCAATGGCGACCATTATCGTGCCATGATAACCGACTATTTGATGCCTGAAATTGAAGCTACTGATCTCGGCGACATTTGGTTTCAACAAGATGGCGCCACTTCCCACACTGCGCGTCAATCAATGGTTTTATTGAGAGAACACTTCGGTGAGCAGATAATTTCACATTTTGGGCCGGTCGATTGGCCACCAAGATCGTGTGATATCACACCGTTAGACTTTTTCCTGTGGGGATATGTTAAGTCTAAAGTTTATGCGGACAATCCCGCTTCGATTCAGGCCTTGGAGCAAAACATCACGCGTGTCATTCGCCAGTTACCAGTCGAAATGCTCGAACGAGTCATCGAAAATTGGAATCAACGGATGGGCCATCTGAGACGTAGCCGCGGCCAACATTTGATAGACATAATCTTCAAAAAATAAATGCCAAAGAATGCTCTTTCAAATGATAATAAACATTCCCCATTAAATTTGAACTTTCTGTGTTTTCTTTTTTAAAAAAGTAGGGAACCTCGAAATGGATCGCCCTTTATTTACCAAACCTCCAAAGTGCTAGATTCATTTCTGAAGTTTTTCTTAAGAAATTTGTTAAAACTTAAAAAAGAAGTTTTCTGGTTAAAAACCAGAGAAAATGAAAGTTGAAAAAATTTCAGTCATATTACACGACCTATTTTTTTTGGCATAAAAAAGTGATCTGGGGCATTTGCTAAATTTTTTTTGATTGACCCAAAACTCGGTATGTCTGTTTTTTTTGCTATTCGCATATTTCTAGGGGGTGAGTCCGAGAGTTTGAACACTTTTTTTTTAAGTGCGACCCTATTGAGTACCTATATATTTACTTATGTATACTCTTATTATCATCGTATAATTGAGCCAACAAACAAAGAATAAAAATTTAATATTCTTCACCATGTCCTGGCATGCTCAAGCACGATTGTCAACATTAACATTATCATATGGGAAAAAATACATATAACATCTGTGCCAAATCAGCAAGGACTGTTCTCTAGCGGTGCTTATTTTGACAAACATTATCGTATTATGATGAAAATAAAATTAAAGAAATAGCTATCATCATGTATAAATAAGTACAATGTAGAGTTTAAATGCTAGAACAATATAAAATTTTCTTATTTTTTTTATTTAAAAAACAGCAGTGATTGAAACAGAAAATTTATTGTTGTATTAGCTTTTTATTCTAAAATTATAAAGTTGTAATTATACATATATTTATAAGGCAGTATTCATTGTATAAATATTTTTTAATTTTATTTCCAAAAATAAAAATTCTTAACAAGAAGCTTGTAGAAGCGAATATTGGAGAACGGATTAAGGTATACAATGTTGACTTGGTTTTTTGGAGTATACATGCTTTTTAAAATTTAAATTTTTTCGATGAAATATAAAAAGCAAACACAGGCAAAAAAGTGAAAAATCTATTTATTCGTGGGAAAATTAATATTCAGTAGCAAAAATATTTTAATTCATTTATACTCATATACTCCTGAATATTTTCTGTTAGTAAATATAATGTAAAATGTTGGAAAATAAAACTTGTCATTAAAGCCAAATCTGTTTCCAGCAATTCATATTCTTAAGTTTAAATTTTTAATGAAAGGTACTTTTTAGATCTAAAGTATTTTTTTAATAAAACGTACTCACGGTGGTCTTGAACCAACTTTTAATGAAGGGTCTTAGCACTTGATTTTTTTTTTTTTTTTTTTGATTGGGTTATTTACATTCTAAGTAGTAGTAGTAGTAGCCGTTTTTGAAAAAACTAATTTTGAAAAAAATTACTTGTTATTAATTAAAATTTTTTAAATGCGTATTAGTTCGCCAATTTCAGAGTTGTAATTTGTAGTTGTACTAGTGATAATTTGACAGTTTATCAATAAACAGTATGAAATATTAAAGAATTGTGAAAAACGAAATACAATTTTTTTTAGACTTTTCAATATATTGTCTAACTCTTATAAAAAAAATTTATGTGAAATCAATTATTTAACTCTTTATTTAACTCTTTAAATCAAGAAAAGTCCAATTTAGTATTAGTTATTCATTGCAACAGAATAACATTATCTTCAAAACAATATGTTCACGCTTCCAAAAGACCGTCTTAACATGTGTTTATTTATTTATTGAAAAAGTCGTCTACTACGATGAACGTCTTCCCACTGCAGCTTGATATGCTTGTCGAGTTCTGATCTATCGTGAAATAAAAAAAGAATTAAATTTAAATACTATTAAATTACCATATTACTCAAATTTTAAAGTAATGGATCCTAACACAAGATCTAAATTTGTTTAAAATAAAAAATGTGAGTGTACTCTGTGCGTTTTTAGTAGGAAACCGGGAAACGAAAATTTTTTAATTAATCCTGTTAATCTATATATATAAAATTCATTTTCTGTCTGTTTGTTTTTTGTTTGTTTATTTGTTTGTTTGTTTGTTTGACCGCTATACAAATTTTATTTTTCAACGGATTTTCCAGAAATGTTGTACACATGATCTCTATACCCCAGGAAAGGTCGCCATATACTTTTTACCGGCCACGCCTACTTTCACGCCCCCTTTTTATGTAAAATTAATTTTCTGTTTTATTCCTATTTGTTCACTATACAAATTTTTCTTAGTTAACGGATTTCTCTGAAATTCGGTGCACATGTTCCCTGTACTCCAGCTAAGGTCACCATATACTTCTTATCGGCCACGCCTATTGTTACACCCGCTTTTTATATACAATTCATTTTCTGCTTTTTGGTATATTTGTTCGCTATTCAAATTTTTATTTGATGACGGTTTTCTGCGAAATTTGGTACGCACGATCTCTGTACTCCAGGTAAGGTCTATATATGCTTCTTACCGGCCACGCCTACTTTCCCGCCCACTTTTAATATAAAAGTATATTTGTTCGCTATACAAATTTTCATTTTTCAACGGATTTCTGTGAAATTTGGTACGCACGATCTCTGTACTCCGGGAAAGTTCGCCATTTAACTCTCACTGGCCACGCCTATTTATGCGCCCACTTTTTTTATACAATTCATTTCCTGTTTTTCGGTATAATTGCTCGCTGTACAAATTTTTATTTTTCAACGGATTTCTCTGAAATTTGGTACGCACAATCTCTGTACTCCAGGCAAGGGTACCATGTCATTCTTGCGGCCACGCCTACTTTTACGCCCACTTTTTATACAAAATTAATCTTCTTTTTTTTGGTGTATTTGTTTGCTATAAAAATTTTATTTTTCAACGGATTTCTCTAAAATTTGGTACGCACGAACTCTGTACTCCAGACAAGGTCGCCATATGCTTCTTACTAGCTACGCCTAATTTTGCGCCTACTTCTATGTATATAAATTTTTTCTTTTATTTGTTTCTTTGTTTGACTGCTATGCAAACTTATATTTTTCAACGGCTTTCTCGGAAGTTTGGTACACGTGATCTCTGTACACCAGCGAAGGTCGGACTATATATCTTTTTGGCCACGCCTACCTTTACACCCACTTTTTTATAAAACTCATTTTCTATGGTACATTCGTTCGCTATACAAATTTGTATTTTTCAACGGATTTATCTTAAACTTGGTACACACGGGAATAACATCACGATGAACAAATTCCCCAAATTTAAAAAAGGTCCCCAAAAGAAATGAACAAATTCCCCATTTTTTTAAAAACGAAATAAAATAAGAACTTACTCCCCAAATTCGTTCTTAAATTTTTACATATTTTTATTTAATGAATTTTGTTAAATTTTTGTTTAAGTGAAAATTTGCATACTGATCTCAATATCTGTCCTGCAATATACGCATTTAAAATCTTTATTCTTTTCAACGACGCACTCGCGGAACGCAGCTCATCAAGCTTTGTTAAGAGAAGCGGAAATGCCTGAATCTACTCAACTGCGCTTAGAAATCCAACGGTTAAGACAAGCTGAATCTAGCGAATCTGAAACTCAATTAACGACTGTTTTTTACAATTTTATGTCGCCTGCTCCAAAATATAGTATTTTCGTATATGCACCTGAAGGAAAAACAAGAAATGTTGTATATCACAAAGCTCTAGAATAACTAAAATTCGTAACATTTAGACATCATACACTCAAAATACTAAATGCATAAACATAGATAGTTGTAGTGAGAGAAATGAACTAATTCTCCATGCTGCTCTCAATATCTGTCCTACAAAAAATTTATTTAATATCTGTATTCTATTCAATAGCATCATTTCGGTGAGCGGAATCGGGGCGCGGTCGCGGACGCGATGCGACGCGTGGCTGCCGAATGCGCAGAAGCGGGTCGCGGACGCGACGTGACGCGATCGCGGCACACAGCTCAGCTAAAATATCGAAAAATATATTTTGGTAAAAATATATTTGGTAATTAAAATAAGTTGACAACAACTGCGCGGCAGCACGGGTGTGGCCGACAAACGCGGTCGCGACTCGCTCGCGGAACACAGCTGAGTGAAAAGTCTTATGACAAATTTTATCTACGTGTGTGCAATAATTACCTGTTGATCAAAATAGGCCAAACATATACCATAAACAGTTGCTTAAAGCAACCTTGCGGCACAATTTTAAACGTCACATTAATTTTCCATTTTTGAAACTTCTATAAATTTGACGTCTCTGCTCAATGGTGATCATTTGTTGAATGAATTAATTCAATTTTTAAAACTTCTGATTCCTTTAATTTGCAAACGATTCCATTATATTTTATGTTTACAAAATAAACAAACTTCAAAAAAAAAAAAACGTCAAACGTCGCAGCTTATTTTTGATGTATTTTTGCAGTAGCGTCTTAAAAAAAACTTCTAAATTAAAAAATCAAAAAATTTTAAATTGAAATAAAAAAAGAATTTACTACCCAAAAAACGTAAACATTGGGGAATTTTTTCATCATGTACAAATTCGCCAATCCCATACAAATTTTTGGGGAGAAAGTTAAGTTTTTTGAGGAATTTGTTCATTGGGCGCTAAGTACTCAGCGCCTGGTAAGCATAGTGAACCATTTTTCATGTCAAAGGCCTTTGGATCCCGGGCAAGACCGGGTAAAAACAGCTAGTAATAAATAATAACTTAAAAATGTGTATTAAATATCGATCGGACTTGGTAATTGGTAAGCCCCATTACGTAATAGGAATTCGAATCGCCTGGATAATTTAGTAACTCATATTGATGAAGATCTTTCAACACAACATAAAGAACAGCTGGACAGAAAGTTAATAAAAACCATGCAAATTCGAAAGGAAATAATCTTAATGATTTGCTCATATCCCAAGAACGTGGACGACTAATGACAGTAACACTGAAGCCATCGAAGAATAAAGAATAAAAGCCCATTTCCGCCGACGACGTTTCTAAAATAGCATTAGGTCTTGGAATATCAAAGAGAAAGTTGCTACTAGTATCAGGAACATGTTTGAATTAAATTTGGATGAAAAACTCAAGAATGTAAATCATTCTGTAGATTCTTATTTTGAAGTTAGAATGTGTGACATTGTAAAATATTGTTAAATTATGTATAAAGCAAAACTTCCGAGAGCATAGTTTTTTTTGAAAGATGTTAAAAAACTTATGGAACTTGTTAAGGGGAAGAGGAATTTTATAGAATATCATTTGAAGTTTTGGGCTATAATTTTTTACTCACTATTTAGAATTTAAATAAGACAAAACGGAAAAAAAAATTGGTATGCTAAGACCCTTCATTAAAAGTTGGTTCAAGACCACCGCGTAGTGTAGTTCTTTAATAACACGTGCCTTTTTAATAAAATGTGCTTCTTAAGGAAATGTATTTTTTAATAAAATTTACTTTCTTAGTAAAAGTACATTTTAAATAAGGTACTTTTTAATAAAAGGTACTTTTTAAAGTAAAAGTCCTTTTCTAAAAAGAGAATTTCTTTAAGATTTAGTATCTTTAAAAATATAATTTTTATGACAAGGTATTTTCTAAGAATTTTTTTTTTAAATTTACTTAAAAAAAAATTAATTTTATTCTGAGAGAAGTTAGGGTATATGGGGCAGTCCAAGTGAAAAAAATACTTTTTGAGCACTATATCTCCGATTCGGATGAAATTCAGGGGAGAGAGACCTAATGCTTAGAAAAGCTTGCAAAAAAAATCGAGCTTGAACGGACCTCCTTTGTCGGTTTTATAAGCTTTTAATGGTGAAAATCGGGTTTTTTCAAAGTCAAAAATTTTGAAAAGGGTAAAAGCTAGAAGTATGAAATTTTCTTTCAATATATGGAACTTGAACTCTTGCCAAAAAAAATATTTTGGAAAAAAAATTTTAAAAGTTTTTTTTAAAAAACTATGTTTTTTTTTTAACTTGGTCTAGCAAAAAATACCATTCTTCAAAAATTTTCCAAAAAATATATCTTAAAGCCGCGTCTTTCCTAAAAATTCTGAGGGGTGAAACTAGTTGATCGGGCAAAAATCACCGGAGTTATAGCCATTTTTGTAAGGTAACCTCTAAAATTTTTTAAAGGAACGAAATAGAATTTTTTTTAATATCAAAGCACTGTAGAAAACGTAATTTTTTTTGAAAAACTAAACAATCGGTGCTGAAATTTTGTTTGTTTTGAGTTTTTTACGTCTAGTTTAGTTTTTCTAACATTGCGTTCGAAATTTATTAGTTATTGCTCACAAAGCTTTAATTAAATTTGAAGCAGTGATTAAATGTTCAATAATTAAAGTGTTCGAAAGTTCTGAACAAGTGAAGCAGCAAGCGTATAAGGTGCAGTCAGAATTACTACAGACAATTTTTTAAGCGTGTTTTCAAAAGCTCATTTTAAAGCTCCACTGATAAAATGAGCAGTTCAAAAAAGAAAATTTGCTGGAATCTTTTTGGTGCTTGCAAAAAAAGTATGCGATTTTTTCACTAGCTGAGCTATCATCTTAACACTTTTATGCTTCAAAACGTACAACTGATTTGAGAGAAATCTCCGGTGAACACAAAAAAAAGTTTAACTTCGTCCCGGAAGATGCGGTAGTATGCCTCAACTGTCGAATGCAAATTGCCAAATATAATGATGATAAGGGAAGTAATGAGGAATTTAGCATTGATGATGAAAAAGAAAAGCTTAATGCAGCACTTACTGCTTTGGGTGAAAGTAAAGTCGACAACAGAAAGTACGTTTAATAAAAAAGGTTCTTAGCGTCTTTTGAAGTCTTGTCATAATCCCTGATTTAGACTTCATCTGAAAAAATATTTGAATGAAAAGGTCGCAACTGCACAAGTTGCTATTAAGCGCAAATTCGAAATGGTATCCGATATCAAAATTTCTACCCCTGACGAAGACAATGTCAGTGGTTTTGATGAAATCATGACAAAACTTGAAGAAAAATTTAAGTCGAAAGGCACTTCACGGTAATTTTTCAAAGCTTAACTCATATGACAAGATTTAATAGTAGATATTTTTAATTTAGCGATGACAAATGCCGCATATTAACGTTGTTGCCGAGTTCTTCGAATGTTTTGCAAGTAAAAGGCAGATTTGGTTGCTCAAATACTCTAATAAATAAATGTTTTGCTCTAAGAGGTGAGAAGGGTATTTTGGCAGTTCCCGATGCAAAGCCTGGAAACAAAATATCGGCTGAAGTTATTAAAGTAATAAAAGAATTTTATTTGAGCGACGACAATTCCAGGGAAATGCCTGGCATAAAAGATTTTGTCACTGTCAAAGTAAACGATAGCAAAAAGGAAAGGCTTCCGAAATGGCTCGTTTACTGTAATTTGCACGAGCTTTTTGAATTGTTCAAAACCGAATTGCCTCATTTTAAAGTCGTCTTTTCGAAATTTACTGAGTTTCTTCCTGAACAATGCATTTTGGCGGGAGCACCTGGCACTCATTCAATTTGCGTTTGCGTTAGCCACCAAAATGTTAAACTTATGATTGAAGGTAATGATTTTAAGATTTCCATTGCGAATAAAATTGTGAAAAGCAACTTTATTACTTGCTTTTAAGAGCTAATTTGACGCAAGCTTTCGCATCGCACGACAGTTACAATGGCGAAAGGAATGCTTATAAAGCAATGCTCCAGCAGTTAACATGCCCTACTCCAAATGAAAAATGTTTTGAAGGAGTCTGCTTATCTTGCCCTGACAAGAAAATTATGCAATGCAAACTGCTTAAAGCTCTGGAGGATGCTAATGAAGTTACATTTAAACAGTGGATCTCCACTGATATGTTCATATTTTTTCTTTTACTCTTTGATCTTTCATTAGTTTTTAAATTTTTTTTTGTAATTTATTATGTTTAGGTGCACACTGAAAACTTTGATTGAAAGTAAAAAAGAATTTTGTTCTTCTTTAATGGATAAGCTGGCGAAACTATTGCTTCATGACTTTATTTCCACAGAGCAATCAAAATATTTCAAAACGGCGATGGAAACCTTAACAGATAGAGTTTTTTTTAGTGACTTTAGATTTCTCGGAAAATTTCGCGTCTGTTGTTCAAGAAGCCGTTCAAGGCTTCCACTGGAATAACAATCACGCCACAATTCACCCGATAGTGGTATATTTTCGAAATTCTGAAACACAAAAGGTTGACCACGTATCGTTGGTTGGAATTTCCGACTGTTTGGATCATGACGCTCTAGCCGTTTACATGTTCCAACGGAGACTGATCGCCTTTCTGAAGGAAAAATTTGTTGTAGTGAAAGAAATTAAATATTTTTCTGATGGAGCAGTACAAAAACAAAAATAAATTTGTAAACTTGCTAAATCATTTGAAAGATTTTGGCTTTGCAGCAGAGTGGCACTTTTTTGCCACAGCTCATGGGAAAGGTGCCTGTGACGGTGCAGGCGGTAGTCTGAAGCGATTGGCTAGACGATATTGCCTTCAACAGGGAACAAGAATTGAAATTTTGACGTCAAAACAATTATTTGAATGGGCAAAGGAAAATCTTAAAAACCTTAACGTTTTCTTTTGCCCATCCAGCGAATACGAACGAAAACTCAGTAAATGTTAAGACAACTTCAAACAGCTTAAAAATAAAAGTCATAAATATATAAACGTTAAATGTGTTCAGAATTTTTTTCGACTTCGATTTACGATATCCAGGCAAATTCTGAAAACACATAGTCAAAATTACCTGGAAACAAAATTTCAGCTTAGTAGCTTCAATAGCGACATTGCTCAAGCCGAAAATGTGGTTTTATTTAAGTTTTTTTCTGCAGCGATTATTTAGTTTATCAAAAAAATAAAAAATTATGTTTTCTATTATGTTTTATATTTTTCAAATTACTTTTTTTCTGAAGAGATTCAAGTCGCAAATATTGAAAAAAAATGTCATATTTCTAGCTTTTACCTTTTTCAAAATTTGTGTCCTTGAAAAAACCCATTAAAAGCTATAAAACCGACGAAGGAGGTCCAATCAAGCTCGAATTTTTTTTTTGCGAATCGGAGATATAGTGCTCAAAAAGTATTTTTTTTTCACTTGGACTGCCCCATATATAAAATCTATGTGCGAGTATTAATATTATATACTATTTGTTTACGAATATGAGGTAGGGCGAACAGGTAGGCGTTAGTATTAAGCCTCATAAAAATTGGGACAGCTTTTTGTAATATGATAAACAATGCAATGTGTTTTTATTTCATTTTTTAAATCCAAACAGGATTTTTGGAGTTAAACCAGAAATATTTAAAAAAAAACACAGCATTATAATACAAAAACAAATATAAACGTGAATACTGCAACAATGTTGCTTAATATCTGTTTAAATACTTAACTTAATCCCTTGTTAAGTCGGCCAATATAACAATGTTTGCAAATATATTTATAAAAAACAGCACAATGAAAATTGAGAGATAACCTAAAAAATAAAAGCTTATATCATAGATTGGGTCGAACTAATATTAAAATAAAACAATGGCATCCTTTAGTTTTTTTCTTTTTTTTTTTTTTGTAAACCAAGCACAACTAGTTGTTCAAAACTCTTTTAAATATGAATCGATATGGACGGTATTAGTTAGAATAGAATTTACTTAAATCCACTATAGTGTGTACACTAAGTAACCAATGCGATTTAACTTTCCAAAGGTATGTATTTTTACATTTTGATGTGTAAACATCTATACGCGCATGGGGGTAAATTTCTATTTCACAATTCAATCACGAAAACAGCGTACATGTGAGAGTCACATCTTACGCGTAAGATGTGACCATTAAGACAAATCGATATGACTTATGATTGTTTGGTGAAAAAATTATTATATGAAATAACCTTTTAGTCACTGTTTTCTGCATTTTATTTATTACCAGATGTTTACACATATCCCCTGTGATCGGACTCACATGTTTTTTTTTTCTTTTTCTTAATATTATATTAGTTTTTCTTTCTATAAAAAATGATAGCTTTTGTATAATTAAATTAGTTTCATTCAAAGTCATCATATATAAAAGATTATATTATTTTACCTGGCCTTAGTTAATTTTCATTTCGTATTTAAACAGTACATAAATTAGAAGCTATAAAAATGTTAAGCTTAAAATTCCATTTCGTATTTATTTTTTTTTAACGACCGAACCCTGACTAACACTTACACACCCCACCCGACCGAGGGGGCATGCCATGGTCCGAACCCTGGCAAGTAGATTGTGTGGTCGTAAATCAGGTACAGACTATGTCAAAAAGAACATAAAGAACATAAAAAAAATAGTTAATTGAGGTATTCAATTATATCGCACTACAATTAGTTACAATTAAAATCAACGAAGTTGTGTAACACATATAATCATGACAAATTCTGCAGAAAGGATAAGAATTAGCATAATTAGTCCTAAAATAGTCTAAATGAAGCGGATTGAAAGGTCTTGTGAATCAACAAGGTATGTTAAAATTTAAATTTGATAAAAGAAACTCCGAGTCAACGTCACCATTCGCAAGGTTGAAAAACACCCAACATTCCAATCTTCTAACTGAATCCTCGTTCAGGGACCATATGGGATCGATATGTCTTACACCGACTAACACTACATTACCAACTCACATTACGAAATATAATAGCACGCTACTGGACCTTTTGTTCGTGGTTGATACATCTAAAATATTACTTTATGATTAAATTTCTGTATCATGCTTCCCCAAACATGATCTGGTTTTTGCATCATATGACTTCTTACTCGATCAAAGAGATCAAACTTATTCTTATCGCGATTTTGAAAACATAAATTATACCCTTCTTAATGAGAACTATCTTCAAGTTAATTGGAATAGAATCTACGACTTGATTTCTGTCGATGACCAACTATCGTTCCTAGAGTATAATATTCTGAAGCTTTATGATGAAGCAGTCCCTTTGAGGACAAAAACAATTTCGGCAAAAAAAAACCGTGGTTCAATTTTTCTATTCTAAATTCAATGCAATGAAGGGATTTAGCGTACTCTAGATGGAAGCGTTTAAAACACCAGAACTAAAAGCAGAATTTCGTGCTGCCCGGAGGGATGCTAATAATCGAATAAGAATGGGCAAAACTGAGTATTACTCCAAGCGATTCGGCACCGCCCTTGAATCCAAACACACCTGGAAAACAATTAGGGACATTGGTATTGGAAATATGGATAAAAGCATGAACTGCTCCATTAATGTTGATGAACTCAACAACATATTTACTTATACTTCGCTTCTTGTAGCGACGGACAATATGGCACAAAGCGAAAATTCTGTTTATAGTGACAATGATACGCTTGACCAGGACATATTTGAATTTTCATGTGTCAATCAATTTGATGTTTTCTCTAGTTGTTCTCAAATAAAATCCAATGCAATAGGATATGATAATCTTGATCCTAAGTTCATCAGAATAATTCTGCCATCCATATTGCCGTATATTACTCATTTATTTAATACCATCATTACAACTAGCTGTTTTCCTTCGAAATGGAAGCATGCGAAGTTAATTCCAGTCCCTAAATCAAACAGTGAATACCGGCCAATATCTATCTTAAGTTTTCTTTCAAAAGCTTTAGAAAAAATTTTACACCACCAGATAAGTGTTCACGTTTATGAAAATCACCTAATGTCTGACAGACAGTCAGGTTTCCGACCTAATCACAGCTCTGTAACTGTTGTAATTGACGTATCGGAGAATATAAGGCGTGAACTAGATGATGGTAAGATTAACTTCTTGGTGCTACTCGATCACTCCAAGGCTTTTGACACAGTTAACCATCAAATATTATGTACTAAGCTAAGATCACATTTTAAATTTTCATCAACATCATCACAACTTGTATCATCTTACCTCCCTGACCGCATTCAATCGGTATGTTTAAACGGCATTGAGTCCAATCCCCTTACACTAACAAGAGGCGTACCTCAGGGATCTGTTCTGGGGCCACTACTTTTTTCTATTAATGCTAATGATTTGCCACAGCATTTATATCACTGCAAGATTCACATGTATGCAGACGATGTACAATTGTATTTAAGAAGTCCAGTTCAATCTATCAGAGAAAACGTTAATAAACTCAATCATGATTTAAACAACATATCTTGTTGGGCATCAGCAAACGGCCTGTGTTTAAATCCAAGAAAATCTAAATGTATCGTAATTCACAAAAAAACGTTAAATCCAATTATTCAAGATGACATCATTATAAACAACGAGAAAATTGATATTGTACGAACGGCAAAAAATTTGGGAATAGTGTTTAACAATAACTTAACTTGGTCAAATCATATCAATGCTCTAGTTGTGCAAATATATGTCAAATTAAGAACGCTGTGGTCTGTGCAGTACTTTACGCCGTTAAAAGTAAGAATGCTACTCGCGAAAGCTTATTTGATTCCTAGTCTTACTTACGGTTGTGAATTGGTTTCTTATTGTGACTCCATAAGTAAGAAAAAACTTGAAGTTTTATATAATAATATTAAACGATATGTTTACGGGCTTAAAAAGCGAGATCAAGTATCGTCCTTTTCGAAGACTCTCTATGGAGTTTCGTTTGAAAACTTGTTAAAGATTAGAACTTTAATATTTTTTCGAAAAATTATATACTCTCAAAAACCGAAGTACCTTTTTCAAAATATACGCTTTGCTAGATCGTCAAGAGGCAAAAATGTCATAATTCCCAAATTCCGATGTCTCGTTTCTGAATGGCAGTTCTTCGTAAATGCTACTCGTCCTTGGAATGCTCTTCAACATAGCCAACAAATAAACAGCAACGCAATGAGTTTTAAAAAAAGCCTTTTTAATTATTTTAGTTAAATACTCCTGGTAGCTTTTCTTTTATAGTTATTTATATCATAATTATTTTTTTATGTCCTAATTTTTAATAACTTTTATTTATATAATTTTTTATATCATGATTTATTCCTATCCCTGGTAAAATTTCATTTACATATATATACATATTTCTCTTTTTTTTTTTGTAATTTTTAATTGTTTTCAATTTAAAACTTTTTTTTTTTTTTTTAATATTCTATGTTATATTTTATTAATGTCACAATTTTATAAATTCTTATGTTATAATATTATTCATATTAACTTTTATATATTAGTTACAATTTTATTCAATTTAATTTGGCTAAACATGTTTGTACACTACTAAAATCCTGTACTGTAATTATAAGACTTAGTCTTCTTGTGCAGGAAAAATCATTAAAACAAATAAATAAATAAATAAATAGTCCTCTTAATTAAAACAAATAAATAAATAAATAAATAAATAGTCCTCCTAATCTCAAGAGTTGGAAGTCTGATAAGCTTTATTCTATTAGTATATGATGGTAAGTCAACACAACTCCAACCTAAATCACTCAGACAGAATAGCAAAAACTTTCTCTGGACAGACTCAATTGCATTGGCATGAACCTGATAATATGGATTCCATATTATTGATGCATATTCCAAAATTGGTCTTACAAGTGCTTTATAAAGCTATTTAGTAACATAAGGATCTGAAAACCACTTAGCCCATCTTTTTACGAAATCAAGAGTTCAACTTGCCTTATTAACAATCATACTAATATGATGAATGAAGTCAAGTTGGCTATCCATAAGTACACCAAGATCCAGAAATTTCTCAACGATATCCAATGCTATTCCATTAATGCAGTACTCGTTAGAAATTATCCCCTTTCTGTGAAATACCATATGTTTACATTTCTTAAGATTCAATTCCATCAAATTCACATTACACCATTCAACTAATATATCAAGCTCAAGCTGAAGAGTAATATGACCATTTATGTCATAGAAACTGTGAAACATCTTAACATAATCTTCATACATAAGGACGAAATTACAGTCGGAAAATCATTTACGAATAGTAAAAACAATAATGGGCCCAAGTGGCTGCCTCGATATCAAAAAAGTTTTTTTTTTAAGTGAGTTTAGACAAAAAAAACCCATCTAAAACAGTTACTTTTCGACGTAAAAATAAATTATCGGATGAAAATCTTAAAAAGTTTTATTTTGCCGTCATAAAACAAAACTCTTTTGAGGTGTTTTATTTTTCCCTCGGAAAATAAAACTCATTTTATGAATACTGATGCCCAAGCCAAAAAATTTGTGGTTTTTAATTTGTTAGTGTTTGATGCGTATTATTAAATCGCCTGTTTTTGAGTCTTCTGAGTCTAAAAAATAATAATTGCAAAATAATTAGTTTTCTTTACAAATTCGCTTTGTTTGTTTGTTATTGAATGTTTATTTATTAATTTTACTTTTGCAATAAGTTAAAATCGTGAATATGGGTCACAATTCCGATAATTTTTCTCCAATGCCCTGATCGATTGATAAATCGCTCTTTGAGTTCTGAGAAGTAAAAAAAATACATTATCCATATTTATATAAACTGGCCAAAATTGTACAGTGTATTCCTGCAACACAATTAAGCATGAAGAGAGCATTCTTGCGTTCAAATCTTTCCGCAGAAAATTTGTAAAAAGTTTTGTCAGAAAAATTAAATAATGTTGTGGAACAGAATTTCACATGTATAGTATAGTATAATATGAAATTGTAATAGAGAATATAATATAATTGATAGAATTTTGTATAAAATAGTAAAATATTAGTTTAAATTTAGTATAGAGAATATAATGTAATTTAAATAATTATTTATTTTGGTCATACGTAATGCAAGCGACCTTGCAACCGCGATTTCGTGCAACTTGTTTCTTTTCTTTTTATTCATTTAATTTTTTGTATGCTTTGAGTAAATGTAGAGTAATAGGATAGTTTTTTTCACGTTCTGTTTTTGAATTTTTGTTTAATAACATTGACTTGTTTTTTTTTTTTTTTTGTTTACTAAGCTTCCGCGTATGTTTTTAATGAAATTGTTACATTGGTCGCAGCCATGAAAAGCCGCATGTATATTTATTTAGATAAGTTACTGAATCGTCATTTCATTTAACTATTAAAGTACGCCGTGGCCGTGAAGAGCCGCTAGCATGTTTTTATGTTTTTAGCTGTATTTATTTTGTTTTGGTATAATTATTTAATTTTTAAATACTATTATTGTTTTATTTATTTAATTTTAAGACTTTTGGAAAAAAGAACTGATATAAATAAAAGACGGTGCGTAACTAAAGTAGTCGTGGAATGACAAAGCTCAGCACTAGTAACCCTAAAAAGGTACTCCAGAAATCTTTTCACTTTTTCCTTTCAGCTATATAAGCGCCGATTGGGCGTTGATTGACAAAGCTCGGCAGCGTATTAAACAATAAGCAACTCGCGATTAAGGCCAGTTAGGAACCCAAACAATAATAACATTTTATTTAAATTACTACACACACTATAAATAAACAGAGTGAGTTTTATTTTAGAGGAAAAAAATAAAAGTCCTTAAAAGAGTTTTATTTTATTTTATATCAGATGGACTCAATAAAAAACAGACTATAGAAAGAGAAGAAAATAAACAAAATTAGTTTTATTTTAGACGGAAAAGATAAAACTCCTCAAAAGATTTTTAAAAAATGAAACTCATCAAAAGAGTTTTATTTTATGACACCAAAATGAAACTCTCTTTTTAAGAGTTTCATCCGATATTTTATTTTTTCGTTGAAAAATAACTCTTAACTGTGGAGTTGAGAAAATTTTTTAAGATCACCATAGTTCCTGAAAGAGCACTTCAATACGAAGCTATTGGTATGCGATAGTATAGGTCTCCGTCGACTCTAACATGGAGAGTTTTTGAGTTTAGGTTTTATGGATAACTGTTATTTACGGTCCCTGTTAATAATTTTACAATAAAAAAACCAAAAAAAAAAAAATAATAATTATATATATATATATATACAAACAAATGCGCTTTAAAAATAATTTAGCTCCATAAATTTTTTATTAAATTTTCTTCAAGCGGAAAAAGAACGTATATGACTAAATCAACTTGGAAACTATTTTTGATTATAAGGAACTGTGATTATTTATGAATTATATGTTCCAGTTTTCAATATCAACCTAAATTTGTAAGGTGTAGGATAACCACAAAAAGTGTCGTTTGCAATTAAGAGATAATGAAAGCTATTATAGATTCACAACTACCAACGTGTTGATCAAATACTAAACCTAACTAAACTAAAACTTTCGGTAACCGGTTTTAAAATTATAATTTTAAATTTAAAGTTTATCATGAGATGAGTCAATAAGTCTTTAGAAATCACATATGAGCAATAAGAACTTAAAAATGTACGTTGCTGAAAAAATCCATGTTGCAAAAACGATTGTTAATTTTGTAGGCAAATAAATCAATCATTCAGTTTTTTTTTGTCAATATATTGATTGATAGGCAGCTATTCCTATTTTTATAAAATGGTAAAAAATTAATTTCGTGATGTTCTCAAACAGTTCTATTTAAGAAGCATAACACCTAAGTTAATCAAAGATGAGTTCGACGAAGTCCATTATAGCAAACAACACTCAAACAACAGATATATTCGTATAAACAATATATATTTATACCATATACCATGGTATGTGGTTTGGGTATAATGACTTTGTGCTGCTGTTTGTAACAACCAAAAATATTTGACCTACACCCATCTTTAATTATATCGATCGAATCAGAATCACTATCTGATTCGATTTAACGATGTCCGTCCGTCCGTCCGTCTGTATGTCCATGTAAAGCTTGTAATCAAACTGCAGGTCGCAAATATGAATATATTTTGATGAAATTTGGCATTTGATCTTTCATCGGCCATGGGATGAACGCTATTGAAATTGGTGAGAATCGGTCCATGTTCAGACCTAGCCCCCATACAAATGACCCCTATGAAATCAACATATATTGCCATAAGATCCAAATTATCATACAAATCTTAGTCAATTTGGGTTTCTATGTATACATTACATCCATTAATCAGTAGTCCAAAAATGAGCCCTATTGGACAACTCTTAGTCATAGGGCCCATATAGACCTGCTTCCCGATCTTCACTTAAATCTATCAAAAAACAAAAATATTGCACTGATTCTTCCCAAATTTTGTTTGTATATATTTTTGCAAAATACAAGAGACTTTACCAAACACGGTCAGGATCGGTCCATTTTTGGGCCTAGTCCCCATATAGATATATCATCCGATATGAACTTTTTTATACCCTATACCACTATGTGGTTTGGGTATAATGACTTTGTGCTGCTGTTTGTAACAAACAAAAATATTTGACCTAGACCCATCTTTAATTATACCGATCGAATCAGAATCACTTTTTGAGTTGATTTAACAATGTCCGTCCGTCCGTAAGTTCGTCCGTCTGTGTGTCCATGTAAACCTTGTAATCAAAGTGCAGGTCGCAAATATGAATATATTTTGATGAAATTTGGTGCGTAAGCTTTTATCGGCCATGGGATGAACGCTATTGAAATTGGTGAGAATCGGTCCATGTTCAGACCTAGCTCCCATACAAATTACCCCTATGAAATCGACATAAATTGCCATAAGATCCAAATTGTCATATAGATATTACTCAAATTGGGTTTGTAGGCGTTCATTACATTCATTAATGAGTAGTCCAAAAATGATCCCTTTGGCCCCATATAGAGCTGCTTCCCGATCTTCACTTAAATCTATTAAAAAACAAGTAAGAAAATTATAGTCGGTCTAGACCGACTATACGATACCCTATACCATGCGTTTAGAAACCCTATCTCTTAGGCCCAACTAACTGGACATTGAAAATAAGCAAAAACCAAATTTGAGTGGGATTTTATTAATTTTTTTGGCTGCAGATATGAAAAAGTTCATATCGGATGCTATATCTATAAAGGGACTAGGTCCAAAAATGGACCGATCCTGATCATGTTTGGTAAAGTCTCTTGTATTTTGCAAAAATATGTACAAACAAAATTTGAGAAGAATCAGTGCAATATTTTTGTTTTTTAATAGATTTAAGTAAAGATCGGGAAGCAGCTCTATATGGGGTCAAAGGGATCATTTTTTGGACTACTCATTAGTGGATGTAATGAACGCATACAAACCCAATTTGAGTAAGATCTATATGACAATTTGGATCTTATGGCAATTTATGTCGATTTCATATGGGTAATTTGTATGGGGGCTAGGTCTGAACATGGACCGATTCACACCAATTTCAATAGCGTTCATCCCATGGCCGATAAAAGCTTATATACCAAATTTCATCAAAATATATTCATATTTGCGACCTGCAGTTTGATTACAAGCTTTACATGGACACACAGACGGACGGACGGACGGACATTGTTAAAACAACTCAGAAAGTGATTCTGATTCGATCGGTATAATTAAAGATGGGTCTAGGTCAAATATTTTTGGTTGTTACAAACAGCAGCACAAAGTCATTATACCCAAACCACATAGTGGTATAGGGTATAACAAAAATATTGCACTGATTCTTCTCAAATTTTGTTTGTATATATTTTTGCAAAATAAAAGAGACTTTATCAAACATTATCAGGATCGGTCGATTTTTGGACCTAGTCCCCATATATATATATCATCCGATATGAACTTTTTTATATCTGCATCCAAAAAAATTAATAAAAATCCCACTCAAATTTGGTTTTTGCTTATTTTCTATATCCAGTTAGTTGGGCCTAAGAGATAGGGTTTCTAAACGCATGGTATAGGGTATCGTATAGTCGGCCTAGACCGACTATAATTTTCTTACTTGTCATATATGCAGCCGAAAAAATTAATAAAAATCCCACTCAAATTTGGTGTATGCTTATTTTCTATATCCAGTTAGTTGGGCCTTAGAGATAGGGTCTCTAAACGCATGGTATAGGGTATCGTATAGTCGGTCTAGACCGACTATAATTTTCTTACTTGTTAGTTATATATTAGTATTTTTATTTATAACTTTATTTATTGGTTCTTCAGCTCAATCTATGAGCTGAGTCTCTTTATGCTAAAATTATTATTGATTGATTTTATAAAAATGTTCTTTATATATAAATATTTCAACCTATATTAACAACAACGTGATACCTGCACTTGGGTCAGCATAACCATAATTGTGTCAGCGTAACAACAACATACAACAACAACATACACATTCATACAATGTGTCGTAAATGCAGTGGTCAACAATATTGATATTTGTTACTTCCGCATTTGCAAACATTGTACGCTATGCAGTGTGGGTATTATACAGCACACTACGAAAGTCGTGTTACGCTACATCATGTCACATCTAAACTAGCACATCCACAAATGATGATGGCTACCACTATGACTACTTAAAAAAGGAAACGAAATAAATGGAGAGCGTTACAAATCATTATTGTGCCAAGATAGCGAAGAAATAAATATTAAGAAAAAACGTTCTGAAACAGTTTGGCGGATGAGGATTCGAGCCAACTGAGGAGATAATCTCTGCAACAGAAGCCTGTTTTAGGGACCATTCGAAATTAAAATTTAAGGTGTTCTTAAAAAGTTGTACAATCGCTTGATGAGGTGTATCGACCAGGAATAAAAAGGAATCAACTAAAAAAAAAACATATATATATATATCTATATATATATAACCTTGTTTCTACGTCGACAAGCTATTTCATGTTCCTCGTCAGAATTTTTCAATTGTTTTACGACGCTTAGTTTTCCATCTAGCAACACTGAAATAAGTATCCGCTCACTTCGTGTGGGACAAAATACCAATCATTTTACTTTACGGTGACAAGCGATTTTATGTTCCCATCTAAATTAGTCCCGTCTAATGTATTGATGATAAGAACATGTCTTATATTACAGTACTGGGTAGATAAAGGCAAATATTGGTCATTGTGAAACAAAATAAAATAAGTAAGAGACCATATTTCTTAGGCCCAACCAATTGGATATAGAAAATATGCATAAACCAAATTTGAGCGGCATAGTTATTAATTTTTTTCCCTTTGAATATGAAAAAGTTCATATCGGATACTACGTTTATATGGCGACAAGGTCGAAAAATTGACTGATCATGACCATATTTGGTAAGGTCACTTATTTTCTGTAAAAACATATACAAACCAAATTTGAGAAAAATCCGTGCAATATCTTTGTTCCTTGATAGATTTAAGTGAAGATCGGGAAGCAGTTTTATATGGGAGCTATAACTAAGAATTGTCCTATAGGCTTCCTTTTTGACTACACACACACAAAACCAAATTGCACGAGATATATATGATAATTTGGATCATATGGCATTTTAAGTTGATTTCATAGGTGTCATTTGTATGGGGACTAGGTCTGAACATGCACCGATTTTCGACAATGTCGACAGCTTTCATGCCATAGGCAATAGAAGCTAACGTACCAAATTTGATCACAATCTCTTCATATTTACGACCTGTAGTTTGACTAAAAGATTTACATGGACACACAGACTGACGGACGGACATCGCTAAAGTGACTCAGAAATTGATTCTGAGTCGATCGGTATGAGAAAATGTGGGTCAGGTCAAATATTTTTGGTAGTTACAAACATCAGCACAAAGTAATTATACCCTGACCACATAGTGGTATAGGGTGTAATAAAATTAAAAAGTAGATGTCTTAGTGATAATTAATTATACGTATGCTTACTGTGTAAGGTACTCATCGAATCGGTGATGAACGTAAATATCTATTAATATGTTTATGAAAATTAAAAAAAATGAAAATAGAACGCAGCCAACCAAAGACGCTTTTCAACTCCGCGTTGTAATTACAGAGCTATAATTTTTTTTCTTGAAGATGAACAGCGAAGCTGTTCAAAATATAAAAAATAAAATTAAAAATTAAACATTTGTGTTGATTGTTAATTTTTAACTTCGTGACCTCATGCCAAACGAAACCCATCACACAAAATTTAGAAATCATAAAAATATTGCAAAATACACATGTTATTGTCAACATTATTATGAATCCTCATGGAACAGGAGGAAACCAAAATAACGATATTTCAATTCAAAAACAAGTAAGAAAATTATAGTCGGTCTAGACCGACTATACGATACCCTATACCATGCGTTTAGAAACCCTATCTCTTAGTCCCAACTAACTGGACATAGAAAATAAGCAAAAACCAAATTTGAGTGGGATTTTTATTAATATTTTGGCTGCAGATATGAAAAAGTTCATATCGGATGCTATATTTATATGAGGACTAGGTCCAAAAATAGACCGATCATGACCATGGTTGGTAACGTCTCTTGTATTTTGCAAAAACATATACAAACAAAATTTGAGAAGAATCAGTGCAATATTTTTGTTTTTTTAATAGATTTAAATGAATATCGGGAGGCAGCTGTATACGGGCCAAAGGGATCATTTTTGGACTACACATTAATGGATGTAATGAACGCATACAAACCCAATTTGAGTAAGATCTATATGACAATTTGGATCTTATGGCAATTTATGTCGATTTCATAGGGGTAACTTGTATGGGGGCTAGGTCTGAACGTGGACCGATTCTCACCAATTTCAATAGCGTTCATCCCATAGCCGATTAAAGCCTATATGCCAAATTTCATCAAAATATATTCATATTTGCGACCTGCAGTTTGATTACAAAGTTTACATGGACACACAGACGGACGGACGGACGGACGGACATTGTTAAATCAATTCAAAAAGTGATTCTGATTCGATCCGTATAATTAAAGATGGGTCTGGGTCAAATATTTTTGGTTGTTACAAACAGCAGCACAAAGTCATTATACCCAAACCACATAGTGGTATAGGGTATAATTACCACTCGCTGCTGGAATTCATTTTAACAAATTAACAGATATGGCAAAAATATAATTCAGCAGAAAATGCTATTCCGAATTATGTATATAAGTAAAGAGTAGGAACTGGTGAAAAAAAGTAACGTACAGTTAGATTGACATCATATTTTAATATATATTTTTTCACGCACTATAACTGATCAACAGTCTAATATATATAAACCCCTAAAGTGAAGAAAGTAGAAACTACCTTTTTAACGGTTTTAACTTTTTTTCAAGGCGCAAATGATTACTTTTGATTTACTGTCTCAATATTTTATATATAACGCATATAAAAAATAAAATTTACACACATTCCATTAAATAAATTGAGAGCAAAACTCTGTTTTCTGTTTTAAGATTATTTCACTAGCACATTTATATGTGTATTAAGTGTATTCTTTGCATTATTAATTATACCCTATACCACTATGTGGTTTGGGTATAATGACTTTGTGCTGCTGTTTGTAACAACCAAAAATATTTGTCCTAGACCCATCTTTAATTATACCGATCGAATCAGAATCACTTTCTGAGTTGATTTAACAATGTCCGTCCGTCCGTCCGTCCGTCCGTCCGTCCGTCCGTCCGTCCGTCCGTCCGTCTGTGTGTCCATGTAAAGCTTGTAATCAAACTGCAGGTCGCAAATATGAATATATTTTGATGAAATTTGGTGTATAAGCTTTTATCGGCCATGGGATGAACGCTATTGAAATTGGTGAGAATCGGTCCATGTTCAGACCTAGCCCCCATACAAATTACCCATATGAAATCGACATAAATTGCCATAAGATCCAAATTGTCATATAGATCTTACTCAAATTGGGTTTGTATGCGTTCATTACATCCACTAATGAGTAGTCCAAAAATGATCCCTTTGACCCCATATAGAGCTGCTTCCCGATCTTCACTTAAATCTATTAAAAAACAAAAATATTGCACTGATTCTTCTCAAATTTTGTTTGTACATATTTTTGCAAAATACAAGAGACTTTACCAAACATGATCAGGATCGGTCCATTTTTGGACCTAGTCCCTTTATAGATATAGCATCCGATATGAAATTTTTCATAACTGCAGCCAAAAAAATTACTAAAAATCCCACTCAAATTTGGTTTATGCTTATTTTCTATATCGAAGTAGTTGGACCGAAAGATAGGGTCTCTAAACCATGGTATAGGGTATCATATAGTCGGTTTAGACCGACTATAATTTTCTTACTTGTTTTATAGAAAATTTAAGGAAAACAATATTAAAATGTTGACAAAAAGCCTTACGCAATATGTATATCATATGTATGTCCATGATTTAATAAAGATCTTAATATACATATAAAACTAAAAAATAAAAACAACTTAAAAATTATATACCATATGTTTCGTGATAGATGTTATTCAAGCTGGTTGTCATTAATGAATGTAAATTTAAGAAAGATTGTCGGGTATGATATGTTTTGGAATATTTGTTGCCCATTTGTGACTGTATTGTATGAATTCTGTTATATATTCTAAAGCCATATAGCAACAAAATTAAAAAATATATATATATTGCTTGAATATACCTTGAAAGAGCTTTGTATATGGACTACTTTTTGAATCGTGATTTACAGATGTAAAAAAGATATACATATGAAGAATTTTTTTCAGTGACTCAATCGATGCTGGGCGATTAGCGTAACTCTCATCCTCAATAGCTCCCCACAAGTAGGAGTCCAACGGAGTCAAATCGCAGCTGCGTGGTGATCTATGCTCATCGCCAAAACGGCTAATAATTCGATTTTCAAATTCACCACGTGAAAGCTCTATTAATTCAAGGCTTGTGTAGTGCAGTGCGCCATACTGTTGAAACCAAATCGTACCCAGATCCATATCTTTGAAAATGGGCCACAAATTATCAGTTATCATTACACGATAGCGCTCACCGTTCACTGTAACGCATTTAGGGTGCATTGGCTTTTCAGCAGTCATGTGTAGATTTTCTCTGCCCCAGATATGACAATTTTGCTTATTAACGATAATACTACGATGGAAATTGGCTTCGTTAGAAAATATGATTTTTCAGTTAAAGTTCCAAAACGTTCCATATCCCAATGAGGAATCGAAAACATTGCGGGTGGTCGTGCGGCATGAGCTGCTGCACTTATTGAATTTTGTACGTCATCAAACCGAGACTTTTGTGCAAAATTTACAACAAAAAACTGCGTGAAATATCCAATTCCTGAGAGCGAGTTGAGTGGCTTGTCCTTACACACTCTGGGTAACAGCATCAACCTTTTCGTTGGTACGCACTTTACGAGAACGAGTTATTTTATCCAATAGTGATCCAGTTTCATGCACAGATTTGACAAAACTATCTACATACTGTCTGGAAGGTGCTTTTTTTTACCGAATTTTAAACGTAATTTAATTGCACATTCGGTAGAAAATTACCCATTTTGGAAATAAGTTTTTAATATTTCGCAATATTGTTGAAGCGACTCTTTTCGTAAACCGCATATATTACAATAAATTATTGGTGTTCACATATTAAAAATAAATAGTAGTTAAAAAGCCAAACACTAGAAGGACCACCCTGTTTGTTATTTTCTATCTTAAACTATTCTAAGCCTCATAAGAACTCATGGTCTGAGTAAAAATGTTCTTAAATTTCAATAGCGATACTCATTTAGGTGTGAATAAAATTGATATAGATAGACGGATTAATATATTTTAATTGAATCAGAAAGTGATTCTTAGTCGAGCCGTTCGTTGCTATTTATTTTCAGGTCCTAGATATATCGGATTCATTCATTAAGCTCACATAAAATCAAAATATGACTTGATTTTTGAATCAGAAGTGATCTTTGTTCACTATTACTTTAAGTGAGTTAAGTAAAAATTTTAGTTGTTAAATTATTTAAAAACATTACTTAATAAGTCAGATCCAGTTTCGACGTGCATATTATAACTATCATATATGAGATAAATAGCCCGTGGCCACAAGACAAGGTCACATGCGGACTAATTCCATTATTCTGATGTGATTATATTGTTCTAAATTTATTCGATAGATATCCCATCACACTCATTTATTACTTCGTCATAAAAATGTTCAAGCAACTACATCAAATACTGAAAAAAGTAGCCTATCACTCTGAATTTTTAGTGCCGCATTCAAATTTCTATAAAACTGTTAGCTATGGAAAAAAATTCTATTAGCAGCATATTATAAATAAAAATAATGCCGGCTGCCCAGAGAAAATATTTTCAATAAAACCCCAAATTATAATATAACACAGGTTTAGCATTTTGTCACGCAAATACAAATCTCATCACGTTTCGGACAGAGTTGGACTGAAATATATAAAAATCAATGCATAATAACGTCCTGTTCACTACGCACGAACTAGATATTATATTAGAGACAAGCTGTGTTTACAGGTATTCCTTTCGAATTTTTTTTTCTTTTAAACGACTCCAAGGTTAGAAATGATTAATTTTATCAAAATGTCCAGATACTAACTGAGGTAGTTACTGAAGAAATCATTAAAAAAATTAAACGAATTGTTTTATATGATTGAAATATTAAAGCGAGAAAAATTGCTGACATCTTAGTGATATGTAAGACTGTAGTCGTCATATATTACATGGTCGTAATTAATTTGTGGTATACAGATATAAAAATGTTCATATCGTATATTGTTTCTATATAACATGACTATATTTGGTAAGGTCACTTATTTAACTCAAAAACAGAGACAAACAAAATCAAAGAAAAATATATTCAATGGAATATAAAATGGTTATACTGGGTTTATTTTCGGAGTACTGATTAAAGGATGGAATATACACTCATAACCAAATTTGACCGAGATCTGTATTATAAGTAGGATCTTACGGAGACCTGTTGTTTGTTTATAAGGTCTACATGGATACACAGACGTATAGATGGATGGACGTATGGACGGATGGACGGATGGACATCACTAAATCGACTCAGAAAATGAGATTGAGTCGAACGGTATATTACAAGGTGGCTCTAAGTTACAAATATCACCACAACCTCAGAGCAGGGCATACAAATGATTTCATATCCAAAAAGCTTTGCTTTTCATTGTTACGCCAAGAGTAACAATTATTTAAGTTGAGATTTAATCTCTTTTATACTTTACAGAATGTATAAATAATACATCATATATGGCAACTCTCAACTAAACTCAGAATAGCTTAAATTAGAAGTATAAATGCATAAACAATCTAAAAAAAATTTAAAAAACATTGTTATGTTTGTTACTGTTGTTTCTTCTGAGATTAAAAACAAGTAAAAGCTGTTTGCTACATATGTAACTGTGTGTGTGTGTTAAAGCACATCAAAAAAGTGCAAGTACCCAGTTGGTCACGTCTTCACGACATCCCTAATGATTGGTGCATGACAATGTAAAGTCATTGAAGACAATTGTAGGACAGCCGGAACAAATCGTCAAAGACTTTTTTGAACAAATGTCGCCGAAATCGTGGACGACTAAAAGAGAGACTATGTCGCTGAGCCTGTCGCTCACGCAAAAAGAATGAAAAGTTCGGCTATATATTCATTAACGACTTTATAGAAGATTAATTCCACCATATTATCGTCGAAGATTATGTGGGTTACAGTGTCGTCCACTTTGTCGTTAGCGACTATTTAGGCATCAATATCTTTCACTTTGTCATTAACGATTTCTTAGGCGATAATGTCCACAATTGTGTCGGTAACGATTGTATGGATGACAATATCGTTCACTTTGTCATCAACGATTATATGGATGACAATGCTGTAAATATTGTCATCAATGATCGCTTTAACGACAATGGTTAACGTTGTGTCATCATTGTCCTCTACTTCATCTACTGTCGTCAATGATTGTATTGGTAATAATATTAAAAAATATATACAAAAACCTAAACATTTTTATTAATTACTTATAAATTTTCAAAAATAAATTATATCAGTACTGTCAAAGTATAATTTTTTATTATTTAAGGGTTTTCCTTGACATGTGTTTTTGAATCGACGAACGATAACCCGCAGTTCTCTTATGAAGTCTTCATATGTATTATTTGTAGATTCTATATAAAATATATTTTAAAGAGATTTTTTTTTTTGTTAAGTATAATGTCATTAAAAAAAAGCTGTAATTTGTTCACGTCTTGAAAAATATTTACCTTATAAATCCTTGAGTAAATATCCGTATTTCTTAAATGACCTTTTATCTTGGCTGCCATAATAGTTATATAAAACTATTAACTATTAAACTACATATATGACAATTTTAAGGTCTTTGTCGCTTATCTTGTCGTTAGCGAAAATTTCTTATGCATCATAATGATTTTTCTAATTTTTGTTTTGTCTTGCAGCCGTTATTAAGTCCCGCTATTTTACTTTTTTTTTACACGCAAAGCTTTTATACGACCAACTTAAAGACAATGTCGCTCATCATGTCGCTAACACAGTTCGACTGAAGACAATTTCGCCACAACGTCGCTCATATTGACGTCAACAGACTCATACACGACAGAACTTAATTTTGTCGCGTAATTTGTCGTCACTAAAATGCGATACACCACCATATAAGTTATTTATCAGCCAGCTGGTCGTTAACAAAATATTGTATTAAATATTTGCACGAACAACTCACAGACATTGTCGCTCAACAAAGTTGGACGGACGACAAATACAAGACGTTGTCGCTCGTATTGTCTTCAACGGACCTTTATATACGACCATATAGATATTTGTCGCTGAATTTGTCGTCCACGGTATGTTATACACGACCATCTGAGTAATTTGTTTTCCAGCTGGACGTTAACGACAACATCCATTATATCGTCGTTACAGAAAACTGCATCGATAAATGTCGTGCGAGACAAATTATAAAATGTCTTAAAGAAATCGTTAAAGACAATGTTGTCTACGACGATTTTGCCAACTGGGTATGAGTGTATGGTATGTATGTCTGTTCTAAGTAGAAACAATCTAATAAATTATAACATAAAAATTATTACAATGTTTAATTCAATCACTGATGAACGTTAAATGCCAGAAACCGGTCTGATTAAGAATACAGCATAATTATGATTTTTAGAAATATATCATTTATTCTTCTCTATCACGCAACATTAAAAACAAAAACAATAACAAGTTTTAAGTCTGATTTCATATCGAATAAAGAATTGGTTTAACTGCTTTCTACAGTAGCTTTGTATTCCGAGTTAACCATTTTTTGAGCCAGCTTTAAGTGTTTACTCAGGCACATATATGAAATAGTTACAAATATTTTATAACCTGAAACTTTTAATACTATAAAGAAGTTTATGTGATATAAATGTTTCGACTTAATTGTAAGTCATTGATTTTTCCTAACTAAACTAACAACTTATTTGGAATAAAGACATAGATCTCAAAAACTTTCTCATAACGTAAGTATATGTATAAAATTTTGAACATTAAAATAACATTTTCAGAAACAAAACTACTAATAATAAACAAACTTTGTGTGTAAAACTTAATCAAGTAAACGATTACGAAAACATATAGACAGATACTTGCAAATGTGTGTTTAAAGGATGTTTGCGTATGTGTATACACAAATACCTCTAAAAACGAGTTTAGTAAAATATCGAGCAATAATTGGCATTACCTAAATATAATTAAATTACTACATATCTGGAACATTTATCAATTTAATTTTGCGGAGACATGTTTCTTCTGAATATTTACCCCCACCAAAATGATACTAATTGTAAAGTATTGTTTAGCTCTCTTTAGTTCAACCTTTATTATCAGCTTTTACACCTGCCTAAGATTTTAAATAAAACAGTTTTTACACATTGTTTAAATATTATAATTGTCATCAATTCTTTTTCAATAATTTTTTTATTATGCAATTTCGTATTACATATGTATTTTTTAAATTCACTCTATCCGCGTTATACCAGGGATTGTATTGTAATGTTATAGCAATGGAAATGTGTTCATCTACTAAGTAATTTGCGTATGTTTCGAAATAGAGAGATTCATAACGAGAAAATTTTAGAAAATACTAAATAACTTTGCGGGCTCAGCGTTTTATAAATATGTTTATCGAATAAGTTTTTGTAGCTGTTGTTGTATTGCTGTTTAATACAAAAACTTCAAATAAAGATCTGTATACAGACACTGTTAGAAAATTGTTTGGAAAATAACATAATTAGTTTTAAAGCTGAATTAATATAAAAATCAAGTAAAGAAATTTTTTTTCCTGAATTGTTCATATTTAAAGAAATGTATATATGAAAGCAATGGATTTGTGAGCTAAATCCTTACTTGCTTCTATTATGCCTTTTGTCGAAAGAATGACAGATTTGATAGAAAACCGCTATTATGCCCTGAGAGTGCATATCTGTTGTTGCGATTCGTTCAAAAGCAAATATTTGTTTTTAAGAAAACATTTCACTTTGAAACTTAATGCACTAAAAACTATTTGGTAAAAAAAAAGTAGTTTTTCTTCCATTTCTAAATATGTTTTTAGTTTTTAATCCTTAATGACATACAGTGAACCCACTAAAGCATGATCCAACAACTTTAACAATCTATTCGGAATAACTATTTTAAAACGAAAAAAAAAAAATTATGACTTAGTTCGTATTCTGTTACTTAAAATCTATAAAATTTATAAAGGTAAATATTAAAAACTAATTTTTTCCTCGTAAGCTTTCAACGAGCATTTGACATCATCGATTTGGAAAATTTCTAAATTTAAATTTATAGACTTACATATTTATTAAATATAAATATTTAACAATAAATAAAATATTTGATCGAATATCTAGATTACTTTGAAAGTGAGAGTCTTAAAACATTTCGTGAGTCAAAACATTATTGACTTAAATGTTCATGCCAAAAATGGGTGGGATCGTCTTAGTAGTCCTGACACTTCCCATATAAAGGTAAAAATTTAGTACACATATCCAGAGTACTATAATGCGAGACTCTTGAAAATTTGTATGAGTTCATAAGTCACTAATGTGCATGATCGGGAAAAAAAAGTGCAGAATCGGATAACATGACACATCACATACAAGTAAATTTTTATCATCAAAATTTTAAGTGTCCTTTGATACTTTGTCCTTTGAAATTTTGTGTGAGTTTACGAGTTATTAATGTGGGGTAAATATTAGATAGAACGTGAGAACAATATCGCCCCAGAGGAAATTTTTCTTAAATTCGAATGAACATAAATTTCGTATTATAAAAACAAATGAATCAAGGAACTAGGAATTGGAAGGCAATACAACTGAAAAACAAACAACAGTTAAGAGCAATTTTTTTCGACTTCGACCACTTATGGGCCAAAAAAAAGTTGAAAACCATACTTTTGCATCTTCGATACAAAGAATCTAGGAATATTAAATTTGGTATGTAAGTTCCACTAAACACGCAAAGGGCAAAACTGCCTAAAAATTGGGAAGTGGTGCAATATGTATATTGTTGAAATAGCAATCTGGAAATATGGATTTATTATTAAGATGACATCAGACACTAAAAAGTAAAATTTCTTTTTCTTAAAAAACTACGCTTTCTTAACTAAAGTTATAATAAGAAGGTAAAATGTGTTATTGGTATAATGTAAAATCACATCATACCTTATGTAATATTAAGTACAACGTTCATAAGATTATATATAATGCACCTTATAACTAACTAGTTTTATCAGCTTTGTGAAGTTAAATTTTTAGAAGTAAAATCTTTACAGAAGTTTTAAATTTTCATCGTTATTATGTTCATCTGTAGTTTTCAGCAATAAATATTTTTATTGCAACTGAAACAATTGATTTCAATTGGTTTATAAAAAAAAAATATAATAATAAATAATACTAGCAAATTCCAGAGCTCGAAATTCGAGTGCAATTTCTAGGCAGCCTTATTTTTCAACTTAGCCAATTCACAAACTAACACTTTTATGGTTTATTATTATTGTGAATGAAGATAACAAACTCATTAACAAACAGATTAACAAATTTAATAAAACACACATAACATATGATTATTTTATGTATGTTAGTAGCAACTTTAAATGCAATTTACTCATAATAAAGGAAAAAAAAGGAAATACCTTTCAAATAATATACGTTTCGTCAAAATCGGAAAAAACGATAGAACCAAACATCGGTCACAAGAAATCGCCTGGCCTATTAATATTATACTAGCAGATTCCAGCCCTCGAAATTCGAGTGCGAATTCCAGAAAATTTTATTTTTTCATTATATAAAGACCCTAAAGATTTGCTATCAATTATAGCCAATTCACAAATCAACACAAAAAACAAACTAATTTTTATTACAAACACATCAACAAATTTAATAAACGCACACATGGCATTGCCTAATTTTGTGTATGTGTTAGTAGCAAATAAATGAAATTTACTCAAAATAAAGGAAAAAATTTTAAAATCTGTAAATCTGCAAATCGGCTAAAAATAAATACCTTTCAAATAATATATGTGTGGTCAACATCGGGATCAAACGGTTGAACAAGACCATGGGAGCTATCATCCCTAATAAAGCTGAGTTCATTCAAAGATATACTTCGTTGTTTTACATATGTTTCCTGAATAAAAGCTAAAACAATATTATTGTGTTTCACCAAACTTAATAAATCCATTCTCCGACTTGCATCAACAAGACGTCTAATAATACATTTAATCAAATTTAATACATAAGTAGTTAAAACTTCCTGAATTAGAATTTCGATTCTTATTTCTAACGAATCTAGCTCACATTAAATTTTACCTATTTTCAAAAATATCAATTACTAGATGTAACCCGGTGTGCTTCGCTACACCCCCCACGAATCGTTATGAAAGGGCTCACGCAAAGTCCCAAAGCTCTCACTAATACGGTAATTCAGATATATCACATTTAATACTAAGTTTGTGTAGGTGTGCCACGTGCATTTGTAAAATCCCGCCCATTTTTTTGTCTGACTACTCACGTTAATAATAGATGACCTGAGACAAATTTGCAAAGCTTTCTCTATCATAGTACTTAATATATATGATACTAGCTGGACCCGGCAAACGTTGTTTTGCCCTCAATGAATTTTTATTTTAGTTAGAATCTGTATATACCTATATAAAATGTGTGACGAAGATCTCCAGATAATAATATGAGAGCTTCACCAAAAAATCTTTCATTGCCTTTCAAATCTTTTATCAAATCAAATCACAATGTTTGTGAGCCATGGTACATTCATCCCAAATAAAAATACTGCATTTTTGCAGAACTTTTGCCATACCGGAATGTTTTTTGATATTACAGACGGCATTCTCATTTTTTTGTACGTTTAACGGTGATTTGAGTGCTGAATGAGCTGTGCGGCCACCATGCAATAATGTAGCGGCTTTTTCCTTCTTTTTCGTTAGAATATTTATATATAAAAACGTTTGTGAGTTTATTTATTAAAATTTATATAAATTTGACAACTCATTATTTTTCGAACGACAGCGCCATCTTCCGGGTCCAATAAAAAAATGTTTCTAACATACATATATGTACATTCTTAGTTTCATTAAAATCACACCATAAATAAGAATATTCGAAATAACTTTACCCAGCGCCACCTATCGGGTCCATTTATACATACAAAAATTTCTTATGACGAAACATACGTTCATTCTGAATTGCAGTCAAATCGCGCTGAAAGTAAAAATTTTTGTTTTTAACTTGACCCCAACGCCAGCTAGAGGGTTAAAACTAAAAAAAAACACAAAAGAGCTCGAACCGAACCTATGCTGGAAATCCTACCTCGACAGCTCTTATGGTTCCGGAGATCATTCGTTACAATCGAATGCATCAACGTTTTTATATATACGCCACGCCCCTTTGCCCACTAACAACTTTATATAGCTAAGGTCTTATTATTTCGCAAAAATATCCTTTTGTGAAAATTTCATGACGATACTTCCAGTAGTTTAGAAGATATTACGATTTTTTATTTTTCTAAAAAGGGGCGTGGTCCCGCCCACTTTTCTTCTTGTATGTATTTCTATTCATGCTAATACCATATGTACCAAATATGACTGCTGTAGGTAAAAAAATTCCCGTGATATGACTTTTTCAAATTTTTGGTTATATGGGCGTGGCACCGCCCCTTTGTCCAATCAAAAATTTATATAGCATATTATTCCTTCCAGAGTCACAGTAACACGCTCTGAAAATTTCAGGAACATCGGTTCTTTGGTTTGGCCTCCTATAAAGCACAAACAAACACACATTCATTTTTATATATATAGATAGATTGAAAGCAGATTAATTATGATTTAAGATAAAATGGGGCGAAAAAGGGGGACTTGGTAATAAAAAAATGTATTGCTACCTTACCTGTAGATAAAAAGTGTATAAAACTTTAGATAAATACATATTACAAAATAATTATTTTGTATAGCAAACATTGTTAGTGGTATAAGTAAAAAAAAAGGGGGCGGTGAAATGGGCGTGGTTCATAGTTATATGGCGACGTTAACAGTATTAAGAGCAATATACTACCAAATAAAAAAATCCGTTGGAAGGAACAAATTTTTACAGAGAAAAAAAAGTTTAAAACTTTCAAACAAAATTTGGCGTGAAAAGGGGCGTGAAAGGGGGCGTGGCGTAAGAAATGTTTATTTCTACCTCGCCTGGAGTATAATGTGTATACAATTTGAAGTAAATCTGCTAAAAACTATATGGGAGCAATTACATAATTTTAAAAAAGTGGGCGTAAAAGTGGGCGTGGTCAAAAAAAAAGTACCCTATTAATCATGCCAGAGTCCCAGTTAAATGCTGTGAAAATTTCAGGAAGATCGGTCCAGAGGTTTGGTCTCCTATAAGGTACACACAAACAAACAAACAAATAAACAAACACACATTCAATTTTATATATATAGATTAAAAATTTACTTTTTATGGGAGGTGGCACGTCCATTAAAAATACTACAGCTTGTAGCACTTCCCATATCCGCAGTAAGACTCTGTGAAAATTTCAGGATGATCGGAGGAGTAGTTACGGAGATTTCCCCCTACAAACAAACAAACACACATCACCTCTTTATTATGCTAGTATAGATTATTAGCAAAGATTTTTTTATTTGAATACTTGCTGATATACAATTTTGTTTGTTTTTTCATTCGGTACAACAATTATCAGATTTTTCGGCGTTCCTACCCTGGAGCAAGGTACATGTAGTTGCCCATGAGAAGAAGATGGATTAACAAAATTAGATCTGGCAACACTTAACTATTGGCCTTGAACGTAGAATATCATTTGGCAGTTTTTCTTTTTAGCGATTTTTGATTTTGCCCATTTTTGAGTTTGAAGATTTTTTTGGGCGATTTTTATTTACTGCAATTTTCGGTTTTGGCGAATTTTTGATTTTGACGATATATTTTCCACGACAATCACATTGATAACTAATGTACTTAACAAAAGACTGTTGCTTTCGTAATACTTCATATTATTTATATAGGAGGTGCCACGCCCACTAATCCCACCACGCCATATTTTTATTGGACTACTCATATTAATATCTGATGGACTCGTGCAAAATGTCGAGTCTTTCCCTTTTATAGAACACCATTTATAATATATTAGATATCTACTTTGCATGGGCGGTGCTACGCCCACTGCTACGATTACGCCCATTTTTTTGTTCGACTGATCATACAAAGAACCTATTGGCTCATGCAAAGCCACAAAGCCCTCTCTTGTACAGTACTCCAGATATATGACATTAAATAGTTACTTTGCACGGGGAGTGCCACGCCCATTGGTGTGAACCCGCCATTTTTTATCCGACTACTCATACTAAGATCTGATGGTGTCGTGCAAAGTGTCAAAGCTTCCCTTTTTTAGTAAACCAGTTATATGATATCAGATATTTACTTTGTATGGGCGGTGCCACGCCCACTGCTCCGATCACGCCCATTTTTTGTCTAACTAATCACATGAATAACTTATGGGCTCGCACAAAGTCCCAAGACTCTCACTATAATAGTATGGCAGATATATGGCATTTTATATTTACTTTGTATGGCAGGTGCCACGCCTATTGGTCCGACTACTCACATTAATAATAGGTGACACCAGACAAATTTGAAAAAGCTCTCTCTATCACAGTACTCGAGATATACAATATTGAATTATTACTTGTATGGGAGGTACCACGCCCACTTGTCCGATCCCGCCCATTTTCGGCGCAGCTACTAATATTAACAATAGGTGACCTCACACAAATTTGCAAAGCTCTCCCTGTCATAATACTCAATATATGTGTATGATATTAAAAATTTACTTTGTGTGGGAGGTGCCACGCGCACTAAAACTATTTAAAAAATTATAGCCTATAGCACTTCCCATATCCCCAGTAAGACTCTGTGAAAATTTCAGGTATATCAGATGGGTAGTTTCGGAGATTACCTCCTACAAACAAACAAACAAACAAACGAACACACATTACCTCTTTATAATATTAGTATAGATAAAACTAGACTTATTTGAAGAATTCCAATATTTATTAATATGAGCTGAAAAAGGTTAACTATGGTCCCTTAAATTAAAATTAGTTGGATTAGAAACATTTCTGGATACCTGAATTCTTTTCTCTTTAGCTTTATAAAAAATTTTTCCGCTTAAGGTCTAGTTCCGAAAAGCAGGACAACTGTGTTAACTAGCTGGATGTCCAGATTTCTGGTAACTGAATCAATAATGGCAGAGTAATCCAATTCCCACGAACATTTAAAGAACATTTAACAAACGCGAAAAAACTATTGCAGTATTTAGACATGTAAGCCCATTTCTGATAACGATAGTACTGAAGTTCTTTCCGATTTTGTTCAGGTTTCTCCCAAGTTATAACCTGATTTAAAAAAACGAATATTAGACAACCCGTTCGAACGTTTACCATTTTCGAGCGTACCTAAAAGAAACCCGGTCTCCAAATTATTTTTTTTTTCTTTAAAAAGAGATCCGAAATTTAGACACGGAATGAAAAAAATCAGGAACCAATTTATTTTAATCAAAAATGGAAATAATATTTGAATAAAGAAATACCTACTCACATTTAATGGCATAATATAATTTTTTTTTAAAGGGGGAGTCGATTCATCGACGAGCGGCATACAAATTATATAACAATCAAGATCACCAGAGGTGGGAAACATTACAAGCTTTTTGAATTGCAATAATAATTTCATAATTCCATAATTTCTTCGAAATATATTTTATTATAATTTATAATTTATATTTATAATTTATAATTTATAATTTATAATTTATAATTTATAATTATATAATTTATAATTATAAATTATAAATTATAATTTATAATTTATAATTTATAATTTATAATTTATAATTTATAATTTATAATTTATAATTTATAATTTATAATTTATAATTTATAATTTATAATTTATAATTTATAATTTATAATTTATAATTTATAATTTATAATTTATAATTTATAATTTATAATTTATAATTTATAATTTATAATTTATAATTTATAATTTATAATTTATAATTTATAATTTATAATTTATAATTTATAATTTATAATTTATAATTTATAATTTATAATTTATAATTTATAATTTATAATTTATAATTTATAATTTATAATTTATAATTTATAATTTATAATTTATAATTTATAATTTATAATTTATAATTTATAATTTATAATTTATAATTTATAATTTATAATTTATAATTTATAATTTATAATTTATAATTTATAATTTATAATTTATAATTTATAATTTATAATTTATAATTTATAATTTATAATTTATAATTTATAATTTATAATTTATAATTTATAATTTATAATTTATAATTTATAATTTATAATTTATAATTTATAATTTATAATTTATAATTTATAATTTATAATTTATAATTTATAATTTATAATTTATAATTTATAATTTATAATTTATAATTTATAATTTATAATTTATAATTTATAATTTATAATTTATAATTTATAATTTATAATTTATAATTTATAATTTATAATTTATAATTTATAATTTATAATTTATAATTTATAATTTATAATTTATAATTTATAATTTATAATTTATAATTTATAATTTATAATTTATAATTTATAATTTATAATTTATAATTTATAATTTATAATTTATAATTTATAATTTATAATTTATAATTTATAATTTATAATTTATAATTTATAATTTATAATTTATAATTTATAATTTATAATTTATAATTTATAATTTATAATTTATAATTTATAATTTATAATTTATAATTTATAATTTATAATTTATAATTTATAATTTATAATTTATAATTTATAATTTATAATTTATAATTTATAATTTATAATTTATAATTTATAATTTATAATTTATAATTTATAATTTATAATTTATAATTTATAATTTATAATTTATAATTTATAATTTATAATTTATAATTTATAATTTATAATTTATAATTTATAATTTATAATTTATAATTTATAATTTATAATTTATAATTTATAATTTATAATTTATAATTTATAATTTATAATTTATAATTTATAATTTATAATTTATAATTTATAATTTATATATTTATATATGTGACCTTCTCTGAGAAAAGGGACCTAGTGTGTCAAAAAACGGGTTGCGTCAAAAACGGTGGATTCTGGTACCTAAAAGGGTGTAGAAACTTTAAATGCGTTTTTTTTCCAACAACTAAGGCCTTTTTCTCGGAGAAGGTCACTATTTAATTTGTTTGGCATTTGTGTTTTTACAAACATTTTTTGTATGTAAAAATACCTAAATGCTTTTCTCACACACTAGGCCTCTTTCTGAGAAGGTCACATATTTAAATGTTAGTTTGGCATTTTGTGTTTTACATCAATATTTTTGTATGTAAAAAATAGTTTAAAACTTTATCGTTATAACGATATATTAAAAAAAAATGCCAATATGAAAGAAAAAATGAAAAACTAAAAATGAAAAATAAAAAAATTAAAAAAAAATTAAAAATTAAAATTAAAATTAAAAATTAAAAATTATAAATTAAAAATTAAAAATTAAAAATTAAAAATTAAAAATTAAAAATTAAAAATTAAAAATTAAAAATTAAAAATTAAAAATTAAAAATTAAAAATTAAAAATTAAAAACTAAAAATTAAAAATTAAAAATTAAAAATTAAAATTAAAAATTAAAAATTAAAAATTAAAAATTAAAAATTAAAAATTAAAAATTAAAAATTAAAAATTAAAAATTAAAAATTAAAAATTAAAAATTAAAAATTAAAAATTAAAAATTAAAAATTAAAAATTAAAAATTAAAAATTAAAAATTAAAAATTAAAAATTAAAAATTAAAAATTAAAAATTAAAAATTAAAAATTAAAAATTAAAAATTAAAAATTAAAAATTAAAAATTAAAAATTAAAAATTAAAAATTAAAAATTAAAAATTAAAAATTAAAAATTAAAAATTAAAAATTAAAAATTAAAAATTAAAAATTAAAAACTAAAAATTAAAAATTAAAAATTAAAAATTAAAAATTAAAAATTAAATTAAAAATTAAAATTTAAAAATTAAAAATTAAAAATTAAAAATTCATAACTGCACTGTATTCTTAATCGGACCGGTTTCTGGCATTTCAGCCTTCATCAGCGATTTATTGAACATTGTGGTAATTGTTATGTTTTAATTGAATAGGTTGATTGTTATGTTTTAATTGAATAGGTTGTTTCTATATGAAAATTTTTTCTACTTAGGGCGGCCGTGGGGTTTTGAACCGTGAACCTTCACATACACTCGTACTTGCACTTTTTGGTCAGCGCTTTAACACACTCACCTAAAGTCAGGCCTACGAGCAGTGTGGTTAGTTTTCAGTTTTCGTACCATACAGCTTTACTTTGTATTAATTTCAGAAGATACAACTCTGTCCAAACAAACAATCGTTATTTTTGAATTTTGAATATTTTTTGCATTTATACTTCTAATTTCCACTATTCTCAGTTTTCGTAAGAGTTGTCGTCATATGTGATGTACGGTTTTTGTACATACCTACATATGCACTTTACATATATTTGAGATGACGCTGTGAAGCGAAGAAAGATTTTTTTGTTTGTTAGATTTATTGTCATTTTTCAGACATATTGCAATTACTACTGTAATTAATATGCAATTTTTAATTTTGTTTAAATGGTGCGTGGTAAAGAAGAAGAAAGCATATATTTCAAAAATTCATAACTGCACTGTATTCTTAAAGTGCAAGTACGAGTGTATGTGAAGGTTCACGGTTCAAAACCTCACGGCCGCCCTAAGTAGAAAAAATTTTCATATAGAAACAACCTATTCAATTAAAACATAACAATTATCACAATGTTCAATAAATCGCTGAAATGCCAGAAACCGGTCCGATTAAGAATACAGTGCAGTTATGAATTTTTGAAATATATGCTTTCTTCTTCTTTACCACGCACCATTTAAACAAAATTAAAAATTGCATATTAATTACAGTAGTAATTGCAATATGTCTGAAAAATGACTATAAATCTAACAAATTAAAAATTAAAAATTAAAAATTAAAAATTAAAAATTAAAAATTAAAAATTATAAATTAAAAATTAAAAATTAAAAATTAAAAATTAAAAATTAAAAATTAAAAATTAAAAATTAAAAATTAAAAATTAAAAATTAAAAATTAAAAATTAAAAATTAAAAATTAAAATTAAAAATTAAAAATTAAAAATTAAAAATTAAAAATTAAAAATTAAAAATCAAAAATTTAAAATTAAAAATTAAAAATTAAATAATAAAAAATTAAATTTAGAATTTTAAATTGAAAATTAATAAATATAAAAAAGTTATAAATTATAAATTGAACTATATGCTTGAAGGTAGCGAGTTCCAAAGACGAATTGAATTGATATGAAACTGCCATTCGGAAGTCCCATAGGCTTTACAAAAATAAATTCACTAAGGGCCATTATTACAACTTGCCGTTAGTTAAAGGCAGGATTTTGTCGGACCGATAAATCGCTTTACATTATAAAACCTTTATTTATTACTTTTTTATCCATTAAGTATTATTATTATTAATAGTAATAACAATAAAAAATTAAAGTTGTAATAATACAATGGTAACCCCTTTATATAATTAATGGTAACCCCCTTATATAAACACAAACATACTAACTGTGATGTTAGCTATGTATATAATTTCATATTTTAAAGTAGTCGTTTTTTAGATTTAAACACAGAAATATTTGCTTTAACTCAAACGAGTTTAATTTGGTAAAAAGTGTGCTTTTATAAATATATTTTTTTTGGAATATATATGTTATTTTTAAATGACATATCTTGTATCTAATCAATTAACAATAAGTATTAAGTCAGTTTAAAGGATAAATGATTCGATTATAATTACATCATTGATAATATGATATTTTCTTCACATTACACAAGGCAACAAAAAAGAAAAAAATTTATATATACAATTTACAATTATTATACTGTATAATTTAGATGTATTGTGGTTCCAGTAGTACAAATATGGTCCAAATTTTAAATTCTAGGAGAAGTTTTTTTTTTTAAATTTTTAAGTAAAATTAAAATTTTTTTTAGACGTTTCTCCACATAACTAATGATAACTTCAAAAGGGTTAGTCCGATAATATTAAAGTGAATTTAGAAATATTCAGACTTACATAGCCTTTAATACGTCTATATATTTAGTTTCAATCGGCTCAGTAGTTTCGGAGTTATAATAAATAATTGAAGCAAAAATATATTTTTTACGTGAAAATATAAAATTTTTTTGTTTTAAAAAAATCGAAAACTGCAAAAATTGTTCTGATTTGCGCTTTTTCGCAAAGCCACATGTAATAGAAACAAAATGAGATATCGGTCGTGAAAATCGCTTGGTTCCTTTAGAATTTATTCACAATTAAGTGAATTCGCTCATTTTCACAAAATTTTTGTTTTTTGATCTGTTAATGTTCTTCTTTCGGTAGATTGAAGTTTAAAAACACTCTATATTTTACTAAAATTTACATATTATTATTTAAATTTGTTATATTATATAAGATTTATTATTAAAAGATTTATAATTAAAAACTACAAACTCTGGAATTTTCTTTTATACGATTTTCTATTATTGTTGAATGACGAAGTGTTACTCTGAAAACTCCAGTAAAAATCAGCCATCCGAAACCGCTTTTTGTACTTAAACAAAAATAACAATCGGATTCGTGGCTCGCTGTTTCTCTCCATACCATAGGCGTCAAAATTTCCAAGTGTCGTCTGTAAAATAAAAAAAATTTGAAATAAGGAATAAGAATTCAAAATATAATTAAGAATTACTGTAAGTACAAAATATTCCAATTCTATTAACCTATACTTACTTTACGTTAGACAACGTCACAGATAAATTCATTCGACATGAAAGGCATATAGTACTCGGTATCCAATGCTGGTTCTAATTGTGCGGATATACATTATACTTTTGCAATGAAGGATAGAATTTCACTTTTTTCCCGGTGATATATTGTCCGCACACATAACAAAATAAATCCGGATTGTTTTTACAAACAAATGTTCTGGCTTTCTTCCTCATTTTTATTAATATGTGAAAATTATTTTCAACTTGTAAGCTGAATGACTCTAATCTTTATGTAGGGATAAAATGATGTTTCCGTTATCGCAAACACTTCTTGAATGAAATGAAACGGCTCAATCAGTTCTTATTAATACTGAGCGCGACTTCCAAGTGTGCCATATCTATGGACCTTTTTATGATACGATACTATAATTTGGGATAACCCTTTTTATACCCTATACCACTATGTGGTTTGGGTATAATGACTTTGTGCTGCTGTTTGTAACTACCAAAAATATTTGACCTAGACCCATCTTTATTTATACCGATCGAATCAGAATCACTATCTGATTCGATTTAACGATGTCCGTCCGTCCGTCCGTCTGTGTGTCCATGTAAAGCTTGTAATCAAACTGCAGGTGGCAAATATGAATATAATTTGATGAAATTTGGTATATAAGGTTTTATCGGCCATGGGATGAACGCTGCTGAAATTGGTGAGAATCGGTCCATGTTTAGACCTAGCCCCCATACAAATGACCCCTATGAAATCGACATAAATTGCCATCAGAACTGAAAGCAAATAATGTTAAAAGTAGTATGGTTTTCTTTGTTCTAATAATAGCTTATTTTATACCCCATACCTCTATGAGGTTTGGGTATATTGACTTTGTGCTGCTGTTTGTAAACATCAAAAATATTTATCCTAGACCCATCTTTTATTATACCGATCGACTCAGAATCACTTTCTGAGTCGATTTAGCGATGTCCGTCCGTCCGTCTGTGTGTCCATGTAAACCTTTTAATCAAACTACAGGTCTCAAATATGAACACATATTGATGAAATTTGGTATATAAGCTTCTATCCATAGGATGAACGCTGTTGAAGTTGGTGAAATTCGGTCCATGTTCAGACCTAGTCCCCATACAAATGACCCCTATGAAATCGACATAAATTGCTATAAGATCCAAATTATCATATAGATCTCAGTCAAATTAGGTTTTTATGTGTTTATTATATCCAATAATCAGTAGTCCAAAAATAGTCCTGATAGGACAATTCTTATTCATAGGCCCCATATAGAGCTGCTTCCCGATCTTCACTAAAATCTATCAGAAAACAAAAATATTACACAGATTTTTCTCAAATTTGGTTTGGTTTTTTCAAAATATAAATGACTTTGCCAAATATGGTCAGGGTCGGTCCACTTTTCGACCTAGTCCCCATATATATGTATATGGTATCCGATATGAACTTTTTCATATCTGCGGCCAAAAAATATTTATAGCAATGCCACTCAAATTTGGTTTATGCTTTTTTTCTATATCTAATTAGTTGGACCTAAACGCATGGTATAGGGTATCGTATATTTTCTTACTTGTTTGGTATGGTTAGTTTTTCTGTTGGTAATATGTGTCAATCGAATCCACAAAATACATTACATCAGTTATATTTAAGACGCCTTTTAACTAGAGACTTTTTCTATTGTGTGATTGTTAGTTACACTTGTGAATCGAAATAGAAAAGTTTATACTTATTTTGCGTTTTCAAATTGGCAACGCTATTAATTTTTGATTTTGAAAATAATCGAACACACACATTTGTACATATGTATATACATTTGTAACAGAAACAAATATATGAACAATTAAAGGTGATGTATATAAAATTTAAATATACCGGATATTCAAATTTTATATACATCACCTTTAATTGTTCTTATATTTGTTTCTGTTACAAATGTATATATGTATGTGTAGATATTTTTTCTTTTTTGTAAAATATGTGGGTCCAAAAAGAATTTAAAATATATATTGGCATGTTAAGAAAATTTTTGATAAAAAATATTTAATAAGTTTGTGTTGATGTTTGTAACTATCAATAATACTTTACAAAGGCACACCTCTTATAATAAGTCGACTCTGAACCGCTTTCTTAGTCGATTTTCAAAATAGTTTTAATTTTTGGTTTAGATGTATCTTTAAATTAACATATTACTAACTAATTTCTTTAATATTAATATCTGGAAATTTTTAGCCAAGAATCATGGTTTTTTACTACCTAGAAGAAATTATAATAGAAACTGGCCAAAAAGAAACACAATTAAAAAACTAAATTTAATTGGTATCCGAATTTAAAGTTCCAGTATCGGCAACAGTTTTAAAGTGGTAGCCGTGGCCAACATTTATTGTAATATTCAGTTTAATATTTAAAGCAAATAGTTTTTAACACAAAAAATTTATTTCACTACTATACTACATTTCATTACTACACTAAAGATATCAAAGATTGAACAAAGTTTCACTTTAGTGCTTTATTAGAAAAGAAATTTCACCTCAGTTTCATATTAAAGCCTTTTGAGAATAAAAATTTTCTTTTTAGTTTTTTTTTTGTGAGTGTAAACTAAAACTCAGATATAATAATTACTTGTGCGTATGAAAAAAAAACAAGCACACACATTATCTAAACAAATCGATGAAATTTCTAATGCTAAACTTTAAACATTAGTGCAGGAGTCGGAATAAAATGGAAAATATGAAATTAATAAAAATGCGAAACAGTTTATTTGCTGTTTGGAAAAGTTCAGTGGAAAATTGTTTTTAAAATGTGTTTTAATAATATGTATCGAAACATAGGATTAGAAGTCACCGGAAATAAAAAAAAAACAATATCCAAGTCACACACATACTGAAAAAATAAATTTGAATTATTTACTCACTTTTTAGTCTGTTACTTAGTTCGTCAAAGTTTATTTAGTATTATTTTTTTTATCTATTTTTTTATTTTTTTTGATAATATTCATGTTTTTGTAGCCATTTAACACAAATTTAGTGGAAGAATTATACAAGTATAATTTAGCTTAAAGCTATTTATTCTGCATGGTAAAACTTTTTTATTATTTTTTGTATATGAATGTGTATATGTGGCTTGTATCTGTCGCTGAGTGTGTCTGTGTATGTGTGTGTGCATTTTAGTTCTCTTACACAAAAAACACTTTGAAAAATATGCGTTGGTTCTACTCTTTGCTGGCCCTTTTCCTGTTTGTTTGGGTGTGTGTGAAAAATTTGTTTGGCTGTGTAAATGTAGCAAAAGTGTTGTAATGTAAACTTTTATTTTCATGGTATACTAAACACACACATGCTTCCCATTTATCCAAAGTTTTTTGTATTTGCACAAAAAGAAAAACAATATTTTGTTATAAACTTTAACTGTTTAAGTATCAGACCAGACGTCCAAATACGATATACATATATATAAGTTATAGACAAATTAATATTTGAAAAATAATAATTGTAAAGTAAAAAGAAAACATTAAGGGTTTTCTATATGTAAAGTTGAATTTAAAATTTAAGAAGAGATCAATTTAATAGCCTTTACTGTGTAGGCGAAATTTAGTTAGCAAATATTTGCGCTGGATTTGATTTTTAAGTCGAATATAGACGCCATAAAGCAGCTTTACATGGTGACTTTGTCTAAAGTTGATGCTACAGAGTTTATTTTTGGAGCATTTATCAATGAATATAATAAACAAACACAAACCAAATTTGACAAATATATATATATATATATATATATATATATATATATATATATATATGATAATCTGAATCTTACGGCATCATCAGAACATACCTAGCCCACAACAAAAAAGCCCCAATGAGATCTACTCGGTGAAGTCCGATAAAGCGTATCGCCTAGACCTCATATATCTGTGGTTTTCTGGAATAACCGCGTATGTCTATTTTTGTCAGTTTTGAGTTAACGATGCCAAATATATTAATTTTTAACGCTCTTTACATGTTTTCAATTTAAAAAAACCATTTCTGAGTTTTTTCTTTAAATAACGACGTAACTTAAATGTTTATTAAATTAATTTGCGGCACTAACGACGTATGTCAACCTACGTTTGATCGCTGACAAATTATTTTCTCAGAAAACAACACATAGCGACATACGTTGTTATTAATGAAAAAAAATGCTAAATAATTTTGGATTAGTTTTCAGTTTATAACCACTTGTAAAAACTTGTATGTTTATTTCTGTTATTTCTTGTCACTATTATTCTTGATGCGTTGTTATATTCTCACTCTAAGTCCCGTTAACTTTCTGTTGACGAAAAAAAAAATCAATTTTTCAAGCAAAAACAACATATGTATAAATGTGTAGTTGCACTGGTAGCTTTCTTTTTCAAAGAAAACGACATTTGTCGACATAAGTTGTTTTATCTGCACACACTTTAAGTGTAATTTACATATTGTTTTTTTCGTCCTTCTCTAGGATCTATACCTCCTAAAATTTTTGACAAAAAATTTTTTATGAAAAGTATTTATTGCCCATATCTACATGATTGTTAAATAAGAAGTCCTAAAAACTTTATATCGAGCCCATAATTCCAAATATGTCCTTTTTTGGCTCCCCTGAACATTTTGATTTTATGACATACGCGGTTATTCTAGAAAACCACAGAATTACTGTTGGGAAGCAGCGTATAGAAACAACAGATTTGGAAGAGCAATTGGGGATTGTATGTATGGGGTCAACAAAAACTTTACATATACAGAAATTAAATGCACGGTTACCAATAACACAGAGATGATAAAATACATATAACAACTAACAATAAAGATATAGTAATATATCTATTAAATTTTCGAGTTGCAACATGAGAAGTAGATTTTACTATAGTTGGAAATTATTTAATTGAAAATGGTGGCGATAATGCAGTGGTAATTGGCGGTCTTAATACAAGAATTGGGGAAATGCAGCAAACGATAGATTAAGTGGTTCAAAGTTGGTTTCCAGTTTATTTAAGCAGAAAAAAATCTAAGGATAATGTTAAAAATAATAAGGGTAAAAAGTTTATGGAATTCTGTGAGGACCATGGTTTAATAATAGCAAACGTTAGTATAAAGCAGGGCTCCCCATTACTCGAGCTTCGAGCTACTCGAGCTACTCGAGCTGCTCGAGTAGTTGATGAGCTACTCGAGCTCAACGAGTAGCTCGAGTAGTAAAAATTAGCATTTTTCATGTTTGAAAGCGTGTAAAAAGTTAAATGTTGGTATTTAGTATAACAAATGTATACTTTTTAGAATCGTACAGATACCAAGAATATCACTATTAAATTTCACTTGAATCGGAGTGTCCCACTTGCGTGGGCAAACTACTACTCGAAAAAGCTTGACGACTTTCCATACAAATGTATGAAAATATTAACTTCATAGATGTTTGACTTCATTTAAGAAAAAATTTTCCCAAAATACATGGCATGATTTTATATATTTTGAAGTCAGTTACACTGATAGATTACCCTCCTGAAATATTAAAACATTCTGATAAAAATTATGGAGTGGGCTAACTACTACTCGAAAAAGATCATCCACTTTCCACTCAAATGTATGAAAATATGATCTTCGTATATGTTTGATGCCTATTTACAAAAAAATTTTTAAGAACACTTGGAAAAACCTCTTAGTATTTTAATTTGAATATATATAGAGGATATGGTTTCAAAATTTCAAAGCATTTGGACAAAAATGTTGGCGTGTGGGAACAACTACTCGAAAAAGATCGGAAATTTTGCAAAAAATGTAAAAAAATAAAAAAAAAATTTTTATATTTTTTCACTGCCTGTAATTGACTATATTCAGAGATTACTCGTAAAAATTTTAAGCCATTCCGACCAAAATTGTGGGGTCGGTATAGCACTACTCGACTGATATTGACCACTTTCTATACAAATGTGTGAAAATATGCTCTTATTTGAAGTTTGATGATATTTTTCAGAAAATTTTCCACAATGACGTAATAAAAAATTATATTCGTTAGAGCTGTATATACAAAGAGAACACTTCCTTCAAGTTTCAAAGCATTCCGCCAAAAATTGAAGCTTGGAGGAACTACTACTCGACGAAAAACAAAAAAAAAAAAAAAATTTTCAAAAAAAAAAAATGTTTTTTTCTTTCTTTTTACTGCCCGTAATTGACCTTATTCACAGATGACTCATTTCAAAAATTAAGCCATTCCGATGAAAATTGAGCTCTGGGCGAACAACTACTGGAAAAGAACAACTACTGCAAATTTGCTCTTATTTCAAGTTTGATGTAACTTTAAAAAAAATTTTCCATCACGACTTCTTAAAATTTTTTACTGCTTGTAGTTGCAAATATATCAAGATAATCTTCTTAGAATTTCAAAGTATTGCGACAATAATTGTGCTGTTGGCGAACTACTACTCGAAAAAGCTCGACCACTTTCCATACAAATATATGAAAAAATACACTTCATGCAAGTTTGACATCGATTCACACAAAATATTTAAGGCACACATGGTACAAATTTATGCTTTTTAAAGTTGGAAATATGATTACATTTCGTACACGAAATTCCAAAGTAATCTGACCAAAATTGTGGCTCGGACGAACTACTACTCGAAAAAGATCAGACTCTTCCAATACAAAAGTGTGAAAATTTGCTCTTATTTCATGTTTGAGATAATTTTACAGAAAATTTTTTATAATGACATAGCCGAAAGTTATATGTTTTAGATTTAGAAATGTAAGGAGAGTATTTCTTTTAAATTTCAAACGTTTCCGACAATAATGGTGGGGTGGACAAACTACTACTCGGAAAAGCTCGACCACTTTCCATACAAATGTATGAAAACATTCCCTTCATGGAAGTTTGACATCGATTTACAAAAAATTTTTCAAAAGTATATGGTAAAAATTAATATTAATATAAGAGGACAAAAAAAATTTTAAATTTTTATGGTGTTTTGGTGTTTAAAATTTTCAAAATTAAGAAGTACGTTTTTATTGCGGTTAAGAGGTCAGTAAAGCGATTATTATTTTTATTATTACCGTTTTTTGCCATGTACAACACGTGCACAAATGCGCTAAAGGAAAAACAAGCACAATTAGGTATTCCGGAACTAAAATTCTTGCAGTGCTATAAGACGAGAAGGAACTCGACGTATAACATGTTCGTTTGTGTCATCCAAAATCGTACATCTTTAATAAACTTGTTGGCGGACAGAAATGTGACTAGTCAGCGAGTTGCGGTGGATTTTGAATTATCTGAAGCTGAGTGGAGCAAAATTGAACAAATAAAAAGCGTTCCGGAACCACCATACCTTCTTACCGATATTTTGTGCTCTAACAGATCTTCGATTTCGATGGTTCGCCCAATACTAAACCACTGGATTGAAGAGTACTTAAATGATGATATAACCGACGATTATTGGACAATTTCTTTTAAAACTAACGTCAAGGCAGAATGGAAAGTCGCTTTAATTTGAATATCTCACCAGATGTAGCAACAAGAATGTTGGCATCATTTTTCGATCCTCGTTATAAAGATATGGAGCATGAAACTCTTTTGAATCAATCCCAAATCAAAAAAGGAATTTAAGGGGCTTTTGTGTAAAGAAAAAGAATTACCAACAGAATATACAACATTTCAGCATTCTAAAATATGCGCTATCGACAAACTTTTAAAACGAACGCAGAGCACAAATGATAACCTTGACATCGAGTGGTCGAGATATCAACGTGAAAAACAAATCGAGTGGAAAGACTGTCCACTAAAATGGTGGCAGGATCGTGAAGAAAAGTACCCGAACATATCACGAATGGCCAAGAGATTCCTTTGTATCCCAGCAACTTCAGCGTAATCAGAGCGGTGCTTTTATACAGCTGATAATGTTGTCACTGCTAAAAGAAGTTCGCTGAAACCATAATTTTTCAACATTCATTGTTAAAAAAATTATAAGATTTTATGTACTTAAATAAAATGAAATATTCACTAAAATAAATGTAATAACTTACATCAAACTTGAAAGAAGAGTAAATCTGCGCACACTGTATGTAAGTAGCTGAATTTTTTCGAGTAGTAGTTCGCCGCCTCCATAATTTTCTTAGAATAGTTTGAAATTTGAAGGATACAATGTCCTCAAATCGAAAACTTCACAACATATAAACTTTTAGCAAGTCGGGAAGGAAAATGTTCTGTAAAATTACATCAAACTTAAAAGAAAAGCAAATTTTAACACATTTATGGAAACTGGCTGATTTTTTTCGAGTAGTATTTCGAGCTTTTCCGAGTAGTACTTTGTTCACCCCACCATTATTGTCGGAAACGTTTGAAATTTAAAACAAATACTCTCCTTACATTTCTAAATCTAAAACATATAACTTTCGGCTATGTCATTATAAAAAATTTTCTGTAAAATTATCTCAAACATGAAATAAGAGCAAATTTTCACACTTTTGTATTGGAAGAGTCTGATCTTTTTCGAGTAGTAGTTCGTCCGAGCCACAATTTTGGTCAGATTACTTTGGAATTTCGTGTACGAAATGTAATCATATTTCCAACTTTAAAAAGCATAAATTTGTACCATGTGTGCCTTAAATATTTTGTGTGAATCGATGTCAAACTTGCATGAAGTGTATTTTTTCATATATGTATTTGTATGGAAAGTGGTCGAGCTTTTTCGAGTAGTAGTTCGCCAACAGCACAATTATTGTCGCAATACTTTGAAATTTTAAGAAGATTATCTTGATATATTTGCAACTACAAGCAGTAAAAAATTTTAAGAAGTCGTGATGGAAAATTTTTTTTAAAGTTACATCAAACTTGAAATAAGAGCAAATTTGCACACATTTGTATAGAAAGTGGCTGATCTTTTTCCAGTAGTTCTTCGCCCAGAGCTCAATTTTCATCGGAATGGCTTAATTTTTCAAATGAGTCATCTGTGAATAAGGTCAATTACGGGCAGTAAAAAGAAAAAAAAAACATTTTTTTTTTTGAAATTTTTTTTTTTTTTTTTTTGTTTTTCGTCGAGTAGTAGTTCCTCCAAGCTTCAATTTTTGGCGGAATGCTTTGAAACTTGAAGGAAGTGTTCCCTTTGTATATACAGCTCTAACGAATATAATTTTTTATTACGTCATTGTGGAAAATTTTCTGAAAAATATCATCAAACTTCAAATAAGAGCATATTTTCACACATTTGTATAGAAAGTGGTCAATATCAGTCGAGTAGTGCTATACCGACCCCACAATTTTGGTCGGAATGGCTTAAAATTTTTTACGAGTAATCTCTGAATATAGTCAATTACAGGCAGTGAAAAAATATAAAAATTTTTTTTTTTATTTTTTTACATTTTTGCAAAATTTCCGATCTTTTTCGAGTAGTTGTTCCCACACGCCAACATTTTTGTCCAAATGCTTTGAAATTTTGAAAACATATCCTCTACATATATTCAAATTAAAATACTAAGAGGTTTTTCCAAGTGTTCTTAAAAATTTTTTTGTAAATAGGCATCAAACATATACGAAGATCATATTTTCATACATTTGAGTGGAAAGTGGATGATCTTTTTCGAGTAGTAGTTAGCCCACTCCATAATTTTTATCAGAATGTTTTAAAATTTCAGGAGGGTAATCTATCAGTGTAACTGACTTCAAAATATATAAAATCATGCCATGTATTTTGGGAAAATTTTTTCTTAAATGAAGTCAAACATCTATGAAGTTAATATTTTCATACATTTGTATGGAAAGTCGTCAAGCTTTTTCGAGTAGTAGTTTGCCCACGCAAGTGGGACACTCTGATTCAAGTGAAATTTAATAGTGATATTCTTGGTATCTGTACGATTCTAAAAAGTATACATTTGTTATACTAAATACCAACATTTAACTTTTTACATGCTTTCAAACATGAAAAATGCTAATTTTTACTACTCGAGCTACTCGTTGAGCTCGAGTAGCTCATTAACTACTCGAGTAGCTCGAGCTTCGAGTAGCTCGAGTAGCTCGAGCACTCGAGCTTGACCGTAGGCTCTGGTATAAAGGGCTATGAGGATGTTGATATTACGTTTATAAGTGGAGTTGGAGTAGTGCTGTATCAAAAGAAGTGTTCCCAAATATTAAGAGATTTTCTGTAGACGATAAAACCTTGTCGGATCATCTACCAATTTGTCCGCATTTGAAAATAAATACTAAAAACCTTGTTAAAAAAATTTAAAAATTGCTACCAAAACTTAAATGGCTCATTAAAAAAAAAAAAATTTAAATATAAGGAAAATGTCAAAACTAGTATACTTCGAATGAAAGAAGACAATACTGAGATCGATTTAGAAGCGATAAAAAGTGTAATAAGGAAATCTGTACAACAATGCAATGATAATAAAAAGCATATGCTCCTAAAAGCCGATCGTTTGACTGGAGATGCAATAATGCAAGAAATAAATCATTTAAACTACTAAACAAATACAAAAGTTCACATAACGCTGCAGAAAAACTAAACTATCTACAAGCTAATGTAAGATAAAAACAAATTTGTGAGGAGAATAAAATAAAATATTATAAAGAGTTAGAAATTAAATTAAATGATGTCTGTGATAGCAAATCGTGGTGGAAAACTGCGAAAGAAATGATTAATAAACATATCGCACCTGTACCTCTAAAGTGAGTCAACTCAAAATTTTTCAATTTTCACTTTTTGCAAGAAAACTATACACAGTGGTCATATCTATCCACTGTAAAAATCTTACATCGATTTTTCTAGTCTTTTGCAAAAAAAAAAAAATACAGCTGTAACCCTCTTTGTGTTATAAGAGTAGCTTCTTAAGAATCCGCTAAAAATACATATATTGAGTTCGACCCAAAAGAATTGTTATTTTTGCTAATCACTGAAAAAATTGCAAAAACAACTACTGTTATATACTTGTTATTCGCAATTCTTTACAATGGAACAACTGTTTTTAAATTTTATGGTAAATATAAAAAAACCGTTTTTTGCCTCTACTGAAAATTTGTTAATTTTGAGTTGACTCACTTTAGAGTTACAGGTGCGATATATTAAACCAATTGACTAATGTGTCTTGTTCAGATTTTGGAACATATTTTATGACCCAATATATCAAGAAGATTGTTTTTTGGATGCTGATATAACAACGACAGAGCTTGTGGATGTTTTAAATAAAATGAAAGTCCCTGGTGACGACAGAATTCCATATGAATTTTTTAAAAATACGCCAATTGAACTATTTAATGAAAGGGCACGGAGCGACAATAATATGTTCAATAAAATGAAAGTGGATGAAACGTTTACTTTAAATGTAATATACCCAATATTAAAAAAATGTGATCCCAATATAGCAAGCAATTATAAAGGGATATCATTTATGAATTGTGTAGCGAAAATTATGATGGGTATTATATATGGCCGGCTTTTAACTTAGACAGAACGCTTAAATATAATCACTGAATATCAAGCAGGATTTACGAAAGGGTATTCAACAGTAGATAACGTATACAACTTGGCAGCCATTTTTCGTATTAAGCTGAACCAGAAGAAAAAAGTATATGCCTTTTTATCGATTTACTCTACTACTAATTCCACGGTATGGCATGGAACAGAATTATCTGCACCATTTGAAACAGTTTCTGGAATAAAACAGGGTTGCTTACTTTCCCCACTTTTATTCTCTCTATATAATAACGACCTTCATGAACACCGAGAAGGTGGCATTTTTATTGAGGAGCTTAACATTATACTGCTTTTGTACGCAGACGATATTGTAACATTGGAAGAGATTGAGATTCTGCAAAAAATTATTGATAAATTGGAAAATTATTGTGAGTAAGAGTGAGAGTAAGAGCAAGAGTGTTAAATTCGGCTGTGCCGAATCTTTGATACCCTCCACCTCGGTTTGAGTATTGATAATAAATGTATACAAAATATTGGAAAAAGTAAACAATTTGTTAAACTTAATACCAAATTATTTCAGCAAATTCTTTGGGTTGGTTTTCGTCTTTTCTATTATTTCGGATTTATTTCGGTGTTTGCTTTTTGGGCATCGTGGTTGCTCATCGGCATGCATTTAGGCTATATACCTATATGCATGCGCTTCCGGTTATATGATATAACTTCTCGTTTAATTTAGTTTTTCTAATTAAATAGCTCGCCCTAACCTCCATTGCAAAGGTAATGGTTGTGTAGGGTGGCTACATGCATTAAATCGTGCTAATTGGAGATGGCTGTATAGTTTCTTTTAACTGGCCTAATATTTCTTCATTGCGTCCATATAGGTCGGATGGAGTAACACAATAATAACCCAAAAAAAGCTCTCTCAACTTTTTTATTAAAATATTGCCATATTATGAAAATATAGAGAATAAATTTATAATAATAATAAATAATCAAATTAGGGATGCCAAACGCAAAAAACCAAAAGTCCCAAACATTTTAAATAAAATAATTTGTTATCTTTATTCTCTGAAAAACTTCAAATTTTCATCCAAAAAAAATTGTGAAAATTTATATATAAATAACATTCTCATCAAATTGCGTTTATTTATGTAACAATTTTTATGTTCGTAATTCTTAAATATCATTTGAGATTTTCTAAAATTCATTGAATTTAAATTAATGTTTTCTGTAGTGCGATTCTGTAAATTTAAACGATCCGACAATCGCAAAATATATCAACAGCTATTGTTGTTTGCACTAAGGATTAAGTGATTCACTAAGTACATACATCTTAACGACAGTCGACAAATCTATTTTTCTATTTATTTAAATTGTAAACGAATGGCATCTCTGTCAAAATAAACGAAAAGCACAAAGAAGAATAGAAAAAAAACAAATTACTTCGTGTTTGACAGGATGATTTTATGTTTGTGTTTAATATCTTTATTTTTTTACTAATATTTCTGTGTATTTATTTGAAAATGAAATAATGAATTGAATATGCTATTTAATTTTTTTATTTATATAAAAAAGTTTTTTAATTAAAGCACAATATTTACACTATTTTATGATTTTTATTTATGTATGGCGACATTTCAACCTAAAAATTTAAGTTTTTATCGATTGAATAAACAACACAAAAATGGATGTCGTTTAGATAACAACAACAGCTGACTTTAACAATAGCGAATATCGTTTAAAAATTTTACTGATAATTTTGCAATTTTCTTTTTTTTACTGAATCGCCGTACTGATAAACTATTAATTTCTCCTGAATGTCAAGATTTTTTTTAAATGTAAAAATTTTTTAAATGTAAACATAGGTATTTGCAGTTTTTTTTTTTTTTTTTTTGGAATTTCAATTTGTGTTTAAGGAATAAAATTTATATATTAGAGATGCAATTGATGTCTTCTAATTTAAAATTATAATATCCGACGTTTTGATATGATTTTCTGAAATTCAATTAATATTTTCTAATTTATAATTGGAAATCTTAATTCCAGTTTTTAGAATTGATATTTTCTTAAATTTGAATGGAAAATTTAAAAAGTGCCATTTTGTATTTATGTGAATAATAATGCTTTAGTAATTATAAACAATTTTTAAAAATTAGATGTAATCGCAATCAGATATTTTGTAGGTAAAGCAGAATAATAATTCTATATAACTATGTAGAACTGTTTTGAAAGCAAAAAACTCATTGATGAACTCGGTAACTCTATTTTGTAAAGACAACCAAAAGTTAATATGCCAAACTTATGTTCATATTTGTAAAATAATTAAATAATTAAAAACGTATGATATAAAAGACCAACCCGTGTATACTCTTAACATTGTGCTGTATGATATCTAGTTGAAAATATTGACATTCATGTTAAAATAGAAATTACTATTGCAAAGCTAATGAACAAAAATTGTGGCGCCATCTACTGCGGCATAGTCACGCTGAGCAAAATGAGGTGACACTCTGTTAATGCAAAAGAAATGTATTTTCCCCACAACAAAATATTGCAGAATTTTATGTAAATAAAATAATATACCGATTTATTTCTAACATGCAGTTATTATGGATATACATACATACATATATATAATATATGTATATTATTTGTATTATTTAATATGTGTATGTATGTATGTATGTATATGTAAGTATTACACACAAAAAATACAACATCAAACGTTATTTTTGTGTTTTTCTCTTTAAATAAATTAATACATAATTTTTTTTTTTTTTTTCTAAATTTACATTGTTTTTTTTTTATTAACAACTAGGTATTTTAGCATTATTTGCTTTAGATGTTGGAGAATTTTTACTTCCTTTATATTAACTCGTATACACTATAGTGTTTGCTTGTCGAACAAATTTTGGATAGATTTTAACCACTTTCCCGTGAACCAATCGATCTGCAGGCAGGCTCGTGGCAATGACAGAAATGATCTAAAATTTTTTTTTAGTGATGCCAAAACAATGGAAACTTTTAAATTTTTCTACCAGAGTTGATAAAAAAAATGTACAAAGGTTTTGTTTTTATTATATTATTACCACAACGACCACAAAAACAACAAGTCTAGCTATGACAACAATGCAACATCATGTTTTTAATTTTTTTTTACTTTTCAGAGATTTCCCTGGACTTGTTCCATCGATTTTAATGATTTTTGAAATAGGAATCTTGCCATGAATTTGGTGAATCATTCCCGCTAAAAATGATCACCCTAGCTGTCCTATTGAAGGCGTGATCGTAACACGAACAACATAGAAAATTATATTTTTTCAAGACTTTTATTAATTCTTTATTCAAATCTCGGGCCCTAATCGACCGATTTGGACGATTTTAAATAGCAAACTTCTCAGGATGTTAGTGAATCATTTCTTATGTCAGCGAGCACCGAAGCTGCCTGATTGATGCCGTCATCGTGATTTCCACAGACGGACCTCTCTACATCAACTCCGGTTGTTATAAGGATCACAAATATATATATTTTATGGGGTCCAACATTTTTTTTCTAATTATTACAAACGGAATGACAAACTTATATATACCCTCTGCACACTGGAGTGGAGGGTATAAAAGTATACAAAGAGAGTATACTCTCGAGGTAAATCTTACTAAATCAAAGATAATGATATATAGAAATGGTGGAAGATTAGCTAGAAGTGAAAAATGGCATTTCAAATGTGAAGAAATAGAAATAGTTAATGAATTCAACTACCTGGGGGAAATTTTAACTCCAAAAATGATGTTCACAAAACACGTTAAAAATAGAAATAGGATAGCAAAATGTAGCATGAACGCGACATGGTATTCGAGCCATTCAATCATATGGATTACAGGTTTGGGGATGGAGTCACTTTGAAGAAGTTGATAGATTGCAAAGATATTTTCTGAAAAGAGTACTGAAATTACCCAACTCAAACCCTAATTACACAATTATGCTGGAATCAGATTTGGAAGATAGCCATTTGTATACATTCAATATAAATTTAATGTACTTAAAACGTACTCTATTTCAGTTTGCAGAATCTCCCCTTCCACATAAATTAAGTATTAAAATCTTTTAAAAAAATATTTTTTGTTGAGCAGAAAGTCTAAAGCAATTAAGCAATAATATGAATATAAAGTGGCAACCAGATATGACCTTGCAGGAGTGGGTTGGAAAACACCACTATTTATTAAATGCTTTGAATATAAAATTTTATGAAGATCGATTGCAGAAAGCCGCTCAAACTCAAACTTTTTATGGAAGACTCAAATTTAATAGAGGACAATATTATATCATGGATACTGCCAGCCAAAATGCTGTAACTTGGATTTTTAAAGCTCGTTGTGACTTAATACAACTACATGGCCCACGATTTTCAAGAACTAATTCCCAAGAATGCTCTTATGCAATATGAGAGAAATTTGTGGATGTCCGATATTACATAGCTTCAGGCTGCAAAATTTTGACTGTTTAACAATATCTGAAGAAAATTTAGTTCAAATACTGGATGGAGATCTTTTTAATTGGCAAACTCTGGTAAATTACATAATCAAAGCTTTACAATGCCGTAAAATTTTAATAAATGAATACAACCATTAAAATTAAATCTATAAATGTTAGTAAACAAATATGATTTAACCGATTTTTCTGGCTAAAGACGATGCCAAAGCCGTATATAATATTCTTTAAGTTATTTTTATAAGCATAATATTTGTATTGAATTTTTTAAAACAAATAAGGAATAATTACTAATTATTTTACGTTATCCGCAAATATTTATTACTTTTGACGATGGAATACATTTTTTTCCAAGTTTCCATTCTGATAGTTGCTGCAGTATAACGTGAATTCCAATACTATGAAATGCTCTCTCGAAATCGGTAGAAAGAATGTTGATATGAGATAAAATGTTGAATGTATAAAAGGAAATCACCGATACATTGTTTTTTTATAAAAGCTACTTGATTATATCGCACCTGTACCTCAAAATTTACGAATTTTCAGTAGTGGCAAAAAACGACTTTTTAAATATTTACTATAAAATTTAAAAACAGTTGTTTCATTGTGAAGAATTGCGAATAATAAGTATACAATAGCAATTGTTTTTGTGATCATCAAAAATAACAAGTTTTTTGGGTGGAACTCAAAATATGTATTTTTAGTGGATTCTAAAGAAGCTACTCTTATAACACAGAGATGGTTACAACTGTATTTTTTTTTGCGAAAGACTAGAAAAATTGATGTAAGATTTTTATAGTGGATAGATATGACCACTGTGTATCGTTTTCTTGCAAAAAGTGAAAATTGAAAAATTTTGAGTTGACTCACTTTAGAGGTACATGTGCGATATGTAATGAAGTTGTTGGCTTTTTAAAACCACATTAATCTCCTGGCAATTACTTTTTCCAAAGTTTTACTGACACACGAAAGTAATGATATTGGTCTATACCCAGTAACAATAGAATGGTATCTATTTGGTTCAGGAATTGGCATGACAGCAGCGATTTTCAAAGCTTGTGGGTAAACTTATAACCAAACAAGTAAGAAATTATAGTCGGTCTAGACCGACTATACGATACCCTAAACCATGGTTTCGAGACCCTATTTCTTCGGTCCGACTAATTGGATATAGCAAATAAGCATAAACCAAATTTGAGTGCCATTGTTATTAATTTTTTTGGCTGCAGATATGAAAAAGTTCATGTCGGGTGCTATATTTATATGGGGACTAGGTCGAAAAATGGACCGATCCTGACCATACTTGGTACAGTCAATTATACTTTGAAAAAATATACACAAACCAAATTTGAGGAAAATCTGTGAAATATTTTTGTTTTTTGATAGATTTAAGTGAAGATCGGGAAGCAGCTCTATATGGGGCTTATGACTAAGAATTGTTCTATAAGGATTTTTTTTGGACTACTGATTAATGGATACAATAAATACATACAAACCCAATTTGACTAAGATCTATGTGATAGTTTGGATCTTATGGCAATTTATGTTGATTTCGTAGGGGTCATTTGTATGGGGACTAGGTCTGAACATGGACTGATTTTCATCAGTTTCAACAGCGTTCATCCTATGGCCGATAAAAGCTTATATACCAAATTTCATCAAAATATATTTATATTTTCGACCTGCAGTTTGATTACAAGGTTTACATGGACACACAGACGAACGGACGGACATCGCTTAATCGACTCAGAAAGGGATTCAGAAAGTGATTCTGAGTCGATCGGTATAATAAAAGATGGGTCTAGGTCAAATATTTTTGGTAGTTACAAACAGCAGCACAAAGTCATTATACCCAAACCACATAGTGGTATAGGGTATAAACAGCGTAACATGTGAGCTTACATGTTACGCTGTGAGCCGTCCCTGCCGGCAACTCAACTAACTTTTTAATTCACTTATATCTAACTATTACGCAACTAGTGGTGGTTGATACTTGGATTACTTTCAATGAAGCAAACTGACTATTTTAATATTGCGATGTCCTTGGCGGTAGTCAATTGTCCGACTCTGCATGACTTTTCAACTAAATTTAAGTTACCTAATTTATAGTTAGCTACAAACTAGTTATATTTTATATGTTATAGTTGGCTATAAGTTGACTTAATTAAAATAAAATTGTTGTTAGGTTACTATTAGTGAGCTTGTAATACTCTTTACTTTAATCAAAAGTAGAACCCCCAAAAGAAATTTAAATGTAACAAGTAAGAAAATTATAGTCGGTCTAGACTGACTATATGATACTCTACAGAGACCCTATCTCTCAGACCCAATTAACTGGATATAGAAAATATGCATAAACCAAATTTGAGTGGGATTTTTCTTAATTTTTTTGGCTGCAGATATGAAAAATTTCGTATCGGATGCTATATCTATATGGGGACTAGGCCCAAAAATGGACCGATCGTGACCATGTTTGGTAAGATCGCTTGTATTTTGGAAAATATATGCAAACAAAATTTGAGGAGAATCAGTGCAATATTTTTGTTTTTTGATAGATTTAAGTGAAGATCGGGAAGCAGCTCTATATGGGGCCTATGACTAAGAGTTCTCCCATAGAGACCATTTTTGGACTACTAATTAATGGATGTAATAAACACATACAAACCCAATTTGAATAAGATTTATATGATAATTTGTATCTTATGGCAATTTAAGTCGATTTCAAAGGGGTCATTTGTATGGGGGCTAGGTCTGAACATGGAATGATTCCCACCAGTTTCAACAGCGTTCATTCCATGCCTGATAAAAGCTTATATACCAAATTTCGTCAAAATATATTCATGTTTGCGACCTGCAGTTTGATTACAAGCTTTACATGGACACACAGACGGACAGACGGACGGACGGACGGACGGACATCGTTAAATCGAATCAGATAGTGATTCTGATTCGATCGGTATTATAAAAGATGGGTCTAGGTCAAATATTTTTGGTAGTTACAAACAGCAGCACAAAGTCATTATACCCAAACCACATAGTGGTATAGGGTATAAAAATATTATTGTATAATGTAACCAGTGGTGAATAGATTTTTAAGCATTGGATATGATAATCGATCCCACCAGGGTTTTTACCTTTAGCTGAATGCAGATCATCTTCAAGTTCTGTCATGTTAATTTCGTTTTCCTTTTTTGTGCGTATATATTGCAATTTTGTGGATCCTATATGTGGTTTGTGACATTGGATTTATTGAGTGAGAAATTGAGGGAATATTTTTTGTCTTCTGATAAAGTTGACTAATGTTTATCAAAGCAATTAGCATTATCTACCGGAAATGATGACATATTGAGTCCCAATTTTAAGTATTTTATTTTATTATAACGTTTTCCACCAGTAATATGTTTGGTATCATTCCACATACGTAGGGATGATGAGGTAGGTAGATGCAAATTTTTGTATATACATTGCTTTGCTTTCTAAAGTAACACGTCAGAAATATTGCTTACAAAAAAGAGATCCAACAAAGTATTGTTGCTGGTAGAGAAATGAGTAGGATTAGAGCGGTTTGAAGGTTCAAGACCAAGATATGACACATTATCTAACAGAGTTGATTCTAATAAGATTAAAGTCGCCTGAAATTACAACATCACTGTATGATACGGTTAGCGATTCCAATTCGGAGATTAAGGCGGACATGTTAATATTTCGCCTAGGTCTATATACACAACCAATACGCAGTTTTCTTCCACATGAGGTAATCTCCAAAAAGAGATATTCAATAAGGTCTTCGGAGTCAGATTTACATCAAAGTTTACACGACAAATGAATTTTAATAAAAAATAGCAACTTCCCCACCGTGGTGTTTACTCTATCGGATCTGAAGATTTTGTAACCTTCAAGGCAAATTAAGCTATCAGGCGTAGAGGTAGTAAGCCATGTCTCAGATACACACACAACATCTATATTAGATTTTTCAAACAGTAGTCTTAACTCGTCAGTTTTATTGTTAAGACGTTGGGCGTTAATGTGACATATGCTGATACCAGTCTTTTGAGGAGCCAACATTTTGACCAAGTTCATAGTTGTGAAAATTAAATCATGTTTCGAGAAACATGAGGTCGATAGTTGGTCGTACAACAAGACTTTAGATAAATCGTTAACAACAAAAAGATCAAGAAAGGTACTTACTCTTAATTTATAGTGTGCAGGTAACGTGTAGTTTTCCATAAGTGTCACACAGAAGATTACAATTAAAATCACCTGCAATTAACAAATCGATATAGGTGAGTATCACGGTGTGGCCTGTATACATATCATAGAAGCAATTTGTTATTTTCAGAAATCACCTCTACAAACAAATATTCGATTTCATCAATTATGCCACCTTCATTACATCTGCATTTAAAATTACATTAATACCTTCCCTAATATAGATAGCAATACCACAAGCATGTGTTTTACGATTAGCTCATAATACAACATAACCATTTGAATTACACAGACAGTCAGGGGTATCCTTTAGGATGGTTAAGCATAGATTTGGTTTCTATTTTAAATGAATACTATTTTTTTTTTTTTTTGTATGGACTTACGACTGATGAGTCGAGTCCTCCTGGAAGAGTCGAATTTGAGCTAGTGACGAACCTCATCAGACCCAATCGGTTCGTAACGTGAATGGTGCACGGTGACTGAATTAGTACTAGATTTCATAACATATGAACTAATTCGGTCACCGTGCGCCACGATAAGGCTCGCGATTACCTCAATATGGACTCTCAGAAGGCCCCTACCCCTGTCGCCAGATGTACGCCCATACACAAAAAAATTGTATTTATTTAAAACACAAACAGAACACTAAACTTGGCCATTTATGGTAATTATTTTCATAAAGAGAAGAAGCGTTTGTGTTAAAATTCACATAACTCTGCCGACATCTTGTGGCGTAAATAACAGCATTATCTAAAATAATTTTTTGTCATTTTAGTCGCACAATTTTCCTATGAAAGGAATCACTGTGCGCCCCCATAAAATAATCGTATCCGATATTTACTTTAACATATTTTCAGGCAACAAAATCGAGAAAAACCTACTTAAAATTTAAGATATGCTTACCTTTTTTTGGGCAATAAGGAAATAATGTTTGGGAATTGAGCTAACGCTCTTCCCTATATATTTTAACTAGCTAAGTCGGGTCCGCGTTGCTGGCCCAAAGAAAACATCTGGATTTTATATTGCATCTAAATTTTAATACCGAGTGTCGGGCAAAAGTAAAGCACGATTTAATAATATTATGAATATGACTGAAAAAAAATATACGTTTTCTTGAATATTTTAACACCAGCGCCACCTACAGGTGAAAAACTTTGTCAGCAACTTTAGTTTTATGTACATAATATATGTTGCGAATTTGAGCTAAATTGGACCGTAAATAAATTTTTTGGGAAAATCTCGACGCCAGCGCCACCTATCAGGTACAAAAAAAAGTTATGCAAATCGGAGAACCAAAGGAACATATGGTATGAATACGAAGTCGCTAGCATTAGTGGTTCAACAGTTATTAGAGTACCAACATACGCACCAACGTTTTTATTATATATATTTTAATTAATAATAAGTATTTGAGACAACCCTACTGGCTAGACTTGTACCAAGTTCATTTCGTAGGACTAATTACTGCACCTAGCTGGGTTTCAACCCAAATCTCAAACTTACATAACTCCTTTATATTGTGCACAGTTAAAAAACAGAAAAATAACAATTTAATTAAATGTTTGTGAACTACGAGCAACTTAATCAAATTTATACACTTTCGTGCACAAAATGAAGTATGTACGAATATAAGATCTCAATATTAATGCAAGACTTTTCTTTTTAACTGCTTATAAAAATCTAATGTTGATACACAAATATACTCGTATACTCGCTTATTATGATTTTTTTTTTTAGAACAAACTTCAAGTTATTTGCAAATAAGCTTTACTTTAATAATATTGTGGTTGTAAAATGTTATGAATATTTCTTTTAACTTAAGTTGAAGAAAATACAAGCACAGCACACAAACACACACTAATATTAATAAAAGTCAACCACAGAATTGCTAACATACATACACACAGGCAGATAAGTAAAGGGAAATAAGTAGAAAAGCTAAGTTGAATAGTCAACAAGGATAAAGTGGTAAGACAAAAATATTAACAACAACTCATGACAATTTCTTACTATTCGACTATTGCTCTGTTGTGTCAGTTACAACAACGATAAACTGATTTCAACAAGCCACTCGTCAATGCTTATTTACTACAATATATATACAACAAATGTGTTTGTATGTATTTAGTTCTTATCAACTAGACGATGGTATATATATTAATATCAACTGATTTTCCACTAAGAATCATCTTTAATATTTTCTAAGAAATCTTCTATGGTTCTGTAGTCATCTACATTGCTTTATCTACCATTCTTCTAAATCCGCTCCGCTACCATCTTTCCGCTTCATATACTCGTAATATTATGACAGCTAAAAAACAAAAATTACATCTCAAAAATTTCATCCCAGTATATATGAAAATAGTCTCAGATTCTTTGAAACTTTCTATACGAAAATAGTCACAGATTTTGACAAATTTTTTATACGAAAATAGCTTTGATTCTCAGATTTTTTAAAAGAAAATATTGTCAGATTTTGAAAAATATTCGATAAAAAAATAGTCTCAGAGTGTAAAAAATTTTTCAACAATTTTTCCTATTTTATCATGCCCATTTTTGAATTTTTTTTTCTAGTAATTTGTATGACTGATAGAAAAATGTTTGTAAAAAATTAATGTTATTTGTAGTTTTGATCTGAATACTTTTTTAACACAATATTTTCTGAACTTTATTATTTCCATAAGAAAAATTTATACTTCGTGTTTTTTTTTTGTGTTCGCACCCAACCTCTACTTATCATTTGGCATTAAAAATTATAGTTTTATGATAATTTTTATAAGTTTTAGAATATTTTGATGATATGCAAATATTGTCTGAGGTAAAAAAAAATTGTTTGGGATTATTTTAGCAACAAAACGTACATACTCGTAACGCCATAGTTGAGGATAGAACATAAAAACGTGTTGAGTAGTGAAACACCTGGCAAAGTATTAAAAAATCTGAATACCGTTATAAAACTTTTTTGGAACAGTTAAAAATATTTTTGATTGTTTTTGAAAGGCAATTGAAAATTTAACTGTTTATCTATCTCAAGTACATAAATGATAAAAACAAAAAAAGAGAATGTAGACCCTTAAGAAGAAATAAAAAATTACAAAAAATTTAAATGGTGGAATATTAGTTTAAAAGGTTATAATACAGCAACCGAAATTTTAATAGAGTCACAGTGTTAGAGAACTCCTAACTGAAACGATACAAAAACAAAAAAGAAACTAAACACAAAAACAATAGTTAATTAAAAATTATTAAAAGTAATGCGAGATTATAATAAATAGAAGCAAAGGCGGCGGGCGGCGCACAGTGGACCATATTTTGAGAAGGCGGCCAAAAATCTTTTTTTTTTGTTACCGATTTTAAAGTTGTGTTATTCATTTAAAAGTAAATACTAGTAAATCTCGGGAGCCAAAAAATTGCGACTCTATCTCAACTATATCATAGCGAACAGGGTCTTCGAAAATGGGCTTTCTCAGTATTTTGCTAAAATTAAAAATTTCTTTGTAAATTTTTATTTTTGCATTACTGTAACTTTTTCGATTTAAAAGATTTTGAAGTGAAATAAATTCTGTATAATTTTTTGGCTTCCATACTGTTAATGTTAAAAATATAAAATCACTGAGTCATTCCGAAATTTAAACAAAAAATTTTTAAAAAGGTCAAAATTTTCCGAAAATCTCCTACTTAATAGAGCATAACTCCTGCCAGTCAAAAGCAGTCAGAAAAAATCTTGCACTCTTCTATAGTCCGCACCTATATACTATACTCCTATACCCCGCCAGTTTCCGCCCGTGTGCACCAGAACAATTTTTCTGACCCAAGGTTAGATATTTTCTGCAAAACTTATGAATACAAAAGTTGTCCACTATGTGGTTAGGATATATTAAGTTTGAGGTGATGTTTGTAACTGCCAAAAATATTGGACCTTTATCCATCTTTTATTATACGGATCGACTCAAAAACACTTTCTGAGTCGATTAAACGATGTCCGTCCGTCCGTCTGAGTGTTATGAATACAAAAGTTGGTCGTACCGGTGCACCGCGGTGTATTTTTTTGCGTGTCGGTAGAGTTTTCAGGAGTTGTTATATACTTATAAAAAAGGGTTGAGATATAATGCGCTTAATTGTTACAGGTACATTTACATAGGTATCTTTCAAAAACATTAATAGTCTGAATTAGAGTTATATAGTTTAAATACCTGACAAAATGGGAAATGATGTAGACGATGTAATTTTGCACATAGTGAGCAACGACTTCTTTAAGAATTGTAACCTGGAAGACATTGAAATGCACAAAGGAAAAATTACTAATTTTGCATCGAATTTGAAAAGACGGTACATTGAATGCTCTTATAGCAAGGCAAAGATGTACAAACGTTACCAAGACTGGTTAATAAAGGAAATTATTTTTGAGAGTGCATCTACAACTGCCAACGAAAGTGGAAAAAAGGGTCGACAAGCAAAACCAATTGAGGGATGTAGTGAAACATCTCGAAGGCGCAAGCTGGAGAATATCAATGAAGAAATTTCTCAAAGAATTATTATGGATTCATTTTTGCATCAAATTCAACCAAACCAAAATAAAAAAAAAATAAAATTGAAATAATTGAAAAAATAGTAGAAGCGAGCCCAAGGCGCACAAAGAGGATTTTGAAAAGCATTCCTACACCAATTGTAGATAAGAAATTTACGCCGGCAGAAGCGTTCGCCCTATTTTGATACCCTATACCACTATGTGGTTTGGGTATAATGACTTTGTGCTGCTGTTTGTAACAACCAAAAATATTTCACCTACACCCATCTTTAATTATACCGATCGAATAAGAATCACTTTCTGATTCGATTTAACGATGTCCGTCCGTCCGTCCGTCCGTCCGTCCGTCTGTGTGTCCATGTAAAGCTTGTAATCAAACTGCAGGTCGCAAATATAAAAATATATTGATGAAATTTGGTACTTATTCTTCCATCGGCCATGGGATGAACGCTATTGAAATTGGTGAGAATCGGTCCATGTTCAGACCTAGCCCCCATACAAATGACCCCTATGAAATCAACATAAATTGCCATAAGATCCAAATTATCATACAAATCTTAGTCAAGTTGGGTTTGTATGTATATTTTATATCTATTAATAAGTAGTCCAAAAATGATCCCTATTAGACAACTCTTAGTCATAGGCCCCATATAGAGCTGCTTCCCGATCTTCAGAATCCAAAATCCACATGCTCACAATATTTCAGCTGAGTATATATCAAAATACACTTTTGCGCCAATTACTTCTTGCGACGTGGAAAGGTCATTTTCTGCTTACAAGAATATATTGAGTGACAAAAGGTGCAGATTTCCTTTGAAGAGTTCAGAGGCTATTATGGTCACTTATTGCAATATATAAATAAAAAAAGAACTTTACTTTATTACACCAAATAATATTCTGTTGTTTTAATAAGGTGCATATTATTAGAATTTTTTACATATAAAATGCATACTAGTTTATTCGTACCCTGCGTTGCTCGGGATCCGAAAGAGTATTATTTTTGTATAAACTCCTGAACACCTGGTAGCTTTGGAGTCTAAAGATGTTTGTGTTTCGTCAAATACCTTGAAGTATTTTTTTAAACTAACCACTTGTAACAAATAAGTCTTCCCCATCGTCAATACTATACCTACATGGAAATATTTTCAGCCTTCTGGCTCTAAAAAAAACAAATAATAATAATAGGGATGTTTGCATATGTTTTGCACATATTTTGCATATATTTTGCATATTTTTTGCTTATTGTCTGTGCATATAATTCCGATCCCTAGTAACATACATACACAGCCAATCGTAGCAAATCATCGGCTCCTGACGATGTTCATTAAATCTGCTGCTGTTGAAGTTATTTTCGGTCCTTCTTCTGATCCCAATCTTTCAACGCCGTAACGATCATAAGACTTCACTGCTTTGATGATATATTTTTTGATAACGTTTTGTTTTCTGTCGCCTCTAGGATTTTTATCAAAATAACTCTTTTGCTGAATTTGTGCTTCCTTCAGAAGTCTTGATGTTTTAGCTACATAGTTAGGTATTATATCCAGGATGACAAAAGTATTTCTATCTTTGGAATGTTTAATGATCATATCTCAAATATTTTTTCCGCTTTTGATTCACGGATATTATAAGTATGCTCGGCTGGCATTACATATATACTACCACTAGCCAATGCTACATGTTCATTAGTCACTTCGAAATTAGAAAATTTGACTAGAAGACCACGTTTATACCACGGCGATGGTTCGGGTGCAGCACATTTTGGTGCATCAATGATGACTAGAATAGCACCGACAAGCACACCCAACCAGATTAACGAACAGGAAATAAAACATATCCAACGATGACTACCTAAAATGAATCATCAGCATATTTTATTTTTGTCATTCCCGTAAAAGCCTTGCCATTAACAGTATCAATATCAATTTTAGCATCACCATTTTGTTGACCTCTTTTAATGAATTTTACCTCATCATGTTTGGCAGCCAATATATCATTATCGTCAGTGACAACCTGTGCCCGTGTTCTGTATTTTATGTGAAAAGTTCTCACATCGAAAAAGTATGAAACAAAAAATTCCACTGTTTCTCGATTTGTGAGTAAAAACTGTGTCTGTATCTTAAGGTGAGAAGTTACAACACTGGTTACGTTGTTATTGGAATATTCCAAGTCAGCTGTCAAAAAATAACAACAAACAAAGCAAATAAAAGTAAATATAAAATGGTGTATATAAAAATATAAGAACTTAAAATAATGTCGCTTTGTATATTTTAGATTGTGCATTTACCTTAAATGTAATGCTGGATGTATGTCCTGCTGTAAGATCTACGTGTGGCGAAATCAAATTGACTCAAAGTATAGCCAACTTTTATGATAACACGCTGCCTTTTTTGTACAAGAATATTTTTCTGATTAATGAGGGGGCTAAAAGTTTACTATGGTTAAATTATGCTCGTTTGCAGTTTTTGAAAGCGTTCCATAGTATTGCCTACTCATATATCGAAACAGTCTTAGCTTAATAAGTACTTTGCTAAAATTTTCGTGCAACTTTTAAGCAGCCACATATGAGTTTAATGCATTCCGAAGAATACTTTGCCTTATTAACCGAATGTTTGTCAGCAAACTTTTGTGGTCGATTATGAACGTCACTATTCCGTGGGTTTAGATATAGAAATATTAAAGCAAGCTTGCAGCGATTTGTGAGTATGCATTATAAATTTTAAAAAATCATGTCTAAATATTTTCGTTCTCTAGAGATTCTTTTAAAGCCAACTTTATAGTACGTTATAAAAATTAAGCTGCTACTATGGAAACCATAAATGATTTACAATATCTAATAATACATCAAGATATTATTGATACGAATGCTAAGACCATCAAAACGGATCCTAAAATTGAGCAGAAAAAAGGTTACAAAAAACAACACTAAAAACACTGCGAAGAGAGATTTTGAGTTAGAAATTGCCATGACATTGGATTGTCTACCTCATCTGGACACTGGCTTCATTAGACAGCATTCATCTCGGTATGCTTCTAGTGAAGAAGCTATAGCGGCGGTATTGGAACACAATTTGCCACCTAATTTAGATCAAGCCGATGTTAATGAAGTTTATATACCACCCGATTCACAAGATAAGTTCTATCAAGAAAGCGGTATTGAACATTATGTTTTCGATGGTGATAAATATGATATAATGAACCAAGACAATCCTCAATGTATTATTAAGCAGGGTAAGGGTTTTCCAAATGCTCCGCAAAATGCTACACAACTCCTAGACGATAAAAGTGACTTGGCCGCAATTAAACATCGTTATCAAGAATATTCCATGACAGGGAAAGAGATCCAGAATATGGTGAAGAATATGATGGTGAATACGATGATAGTTTTGAGGCATTGTTGGAAAGTGAAACAAGAGTTATAAAATCAAAAGACATAAAAAAAGTGTTGGCTAACGTGGCTCATGTATCGGAAGATGAAAGCGAAAGTGAAGTGGAAGATTCCGCCACCCGACAGCAGCATAATAACCAACGTAATAAAATTATGAACTTTTGTGAAAATCCAGAAGACGCAAGAGCTCGCTATGAAGCTAAACGTGAGGCTAAATATGCTCAAAAGGGTTCTTTTACGCCACAACAGCCGCGTAATGTGGTGGGGCGCAGTAAGGGTCAGGGCCAAGAAAAAGATGTTCTACGTAATAAATCGTCTAGAGCTAATCACAATCGTAAAGCTGGAGCTAGTTATAAACAAAGTAAGAGAATGTATTAATTTAAAAAAATGAATAAAAAAAAAATGTAAATGAATTAAGTTAAAATTTCAAAAATGTCAAATTAATTTGTTGCTCACATTATTTTCAACAATTAAAGAATCAATATATTTAAGAACTGTCTGAAACTTTAATTGAATTACATAAAAAGTGCATATAAGTACTTAAAAAGTACATATATAAGTGCTTAAAAAATGCATATATAATTACTTAAAAAGTACATACATATATAAGTACTTAAAAAGTGCATATATAAGTGAATATTGTCTCAGAATGATTTTTCTTTATCCTTATCATCATTGTCCGATATTGTTACAGTTTCAGTATCATTCAAGTTTAAGGTGTGTGGTGGTATCAACGCTATGGTTTCGTATATGCTATCTATAACATCTTCTTCTGCCACAACTTCTGAAGCAGACCATAAATTCGTGCCGACATAATGAAGATCAGGGTTTTCTTTAAAATTGAATTGGAAGACATGTAGTCCACAAGTTTTTTTTTTTTTTTTTTTTTTGAATTTGGAAAATTCGTTGCACATTCTTAATAATTTCATAAACAAAAATTTAAATGTAAATACTAAAATTAAATGATAAATAAAAAATTAACATATTTCTTACCTTTTCTCCAATATTCGGTGCCATCTTATATATATATATATATATATAATTTTTTTTTTAAAGCTGAATTTAAAAACTCATTTCGCATAGATTTCAGATGTGAGTGAATTTGACAGCTCAATTTCAAATCTATTCATATGCCTACTTTACAGAAACACTTTTTTCTCATTTTTCAAATAAATGTGAGAAAAAACGTTACGTGACAGATAGTTCTCACAAAATAAAGTTACAGAACCAGTCGAATGCGAGAAACAGTATTTTGTGTCAGTTCGCAACGTTTTTGTTTCATTTTTATACGTTCCATGTGAAAACTTTCCGATGTGAGAGTTACAGAAAATAGCTACTGTTCATATAATTCTATACCATACACAACAACATTTATAACCGTTAAACTATCATCGACATCAGCTTTTGTTAATTTCTTCTTCAAGAATATTCCTTCTGAAGTCATATGCACTTGAAAATCATCAAGAAACTCTATTCCCAAGATTACGTAGTACATCATACCGGTAAGTGGAATAAAATAAAAGCTACAATTGTATTCCCCACCTGCAACTGTCACTTCTTGATGCAGCAACCCTTCGCAGTATTCCTTTTAGCCCTAGTCCTACAAAGCCTTTATTAGTTTGCTGGCACCATAAATGTCCTCTCCTATTAGATTGATGCAGATTCCAGTATCCACTAAGGCTTCGTATGCCTTTCCCTCAACTTGAATAATCACTAATTGTTCAATTGTATTCACATTAACCACCTCTTTGCTCACAACAGAGGTACTATGCATGCAACAGCAATATGGCCAAATTAATTTCATTTTAAACATTTCCGCCCTATAATCACATTACTAAAGCCGTGACCTTCTTCGCCGTAAGTGTAACACTTAATTTTTCTTTGAATGAATTTATAACTTTCTAACTCGTCGAAGTTTCTGACACCATGAAGAAAAAGCTTTTCAACAGATTCTTCTATAACACCATCGACTGAGTATGCGACTGCTGCAGCACTTTTGAATCCAATTCTGGCCGCAATTTCACGCATGCCGTACAAGTACTCGCGCCATGAAACGTTTATTTTTTTCTTTCTTTATCACAGCTGTTCATGAACATCTTTAGAGCTAATCTCACTAATCAGAGCCTGATAGAACTCTATCCAAGTATTGCATCTACGTAACCTGGCCACAAATTAACGTCTGCCCCCGTAACTGCTTCTGCCAAAAATTTTCAAAACTTTGTCAGACCATCCGCAATCGAACTACAAATCTTCTAGTCGTTGCAACCATTTGTCCGCAGGCACATCACTTTCCACAGCAAACGTTTCAACAATGCCCCTGCATCTTTGAATGACATTCCGACAGTGCCTATTTGCATTGCACTAATTTCTGGTACATAACATGCTTCTTTCTGTAAGAGAACACCTTCCGTTACAATCGACTGCTGTACATCACCTGCCTATCCGTCATCATACTCGCCTTCATTACTTTCACTAAATACGAGATTCATAGCCGCCCGAAATTCTAAAACAGCTTTAACTGAACCACTTATATCTGCCTTCGGGCGCTTCAATTCGTTTTGAATTTGATCAATGGCTATTCTATCCACATCAGATAAACTTAGCATATTGAATCTTAATACCATTCTTAATTCTTGAATATTGGAATCTTAATTTGGTTGAGCTCACAAATTGTGAGATGAATAAAAGTGGCAACACTTGTTTCTACACAATATTTAAACTGAAGTATTCAAACTGAAAACTACATATTATAGAATTATTTTTCGTTACAGGTTTTTAAACGAAAGAAACTTCGAAAATCTATATATAAAAGTAATTTTCTGTTCGTTTGTTTGTTTGTTTGCTATACAAATTTTTATTTTCCAACGGATTTCTCTGAAATTTGGTGCGCACAATCTCTGTACTCCAAGAAAGGTTATCATATGATTCATACGCCACGCCTGCTTTTACGCCCATTTTTTATACAAAATTCATTTTCTGTTTTTTTGTATATTTGTTCGCTATACAAATTTTTATTTTTCAACGGATTTCTCTGAAATTTGGTACGCACCGGCCATGCCTGATTTTGCGTCTACTTCTATGTATATAAAATTTATTTTTTTTCCTTTTATTTGTTTCATTGTTTGACTGCTATACAAACTTTTATTCTTTAACGCCTTTCTCTGATATTTGGTACACGTGATCTCTCTACTCCAGCGAAGGGCAGATTATATAAGTTAACTAAAATTTGGTCATCATAAATTATTGTTAAATTGTATTTTTATACTTTCTTGCTTATTCTTTATTTACTACATTGAACATATTTATTATATTATAAGTTTCGCAATCTTACCGTTTCTTGTTAAGAACTGCTGACGATATGTCTACGGTTGGGAAATAATTATAGGTAGAACAGAAATAACAAAAATTATCAAATGTGCTGACATATTAAATGTAATAAAAGAAAAACAAAATGATTTGATTTAAAATAAAGAAGAACGGCGACTGAATCTTCAGTTGCAGCCAAGAACTCAAAACAACCATAGTTTAATTTACTATAACTTATATCTTTCTGGCCACGACTGCCTTTACGCCCACTTTTTTATAAAACTCATTTTCTGTTTTTATGTACGCGGAACGCAGCTCAGCAAGCTTTGTTAAGAGATGCGGATATGCCTGAATCTGCTCAAGTGCGTCTAGGAATCCATCGGCTAAGACAAGCTGAATCCAGGGAATCTGAAACTCCTTAAACGACTGTTTTTCGCATAGGCAATTTTATGTCGCCTACTCCAGACTATAATGTTTTCATATATGCACCAGAAGGAAAAAATAGAAATGTTGTATATCTCAAAGCTCTAGAATAACTTAAATTCGTAACTTTTAGACATCATACATTCAAAATACACTGTGCCTAAACACAGTTAGTTGTAATGGTAAGCAGGCGCCGAGTACTTAGTCCGCAATGAATAAATTCCACAAAAAAATGAACTTATTCCCCAAAAAATGAAAAGTCTTACAATGAATTTTATCTACGTATGTGCAGTAATTACCTGTTGATTAAAATAGGCCAAACATATACTATGAGCAGTTGCTTAAAGCAACTTTGCGGCACAATTTTAAACGTCGCATTCATTTTCCATTTTTGAAACTTGTATAAATTTGACGTCTCTGCTCAATGATGATCATTTAATGAATGAACTAATTAAATTTTTAAAACTTCTGGTACCTTTATTTTGCAAACGATTCCGTTATATTTGATGTTTACAAAATAATTAAACTTCAAGGGGTTTCGCAGCTTATTTTTGAAGTGTTTTTGCTGTAGCGTGTTTTAAAAAAACTTCTAAAAAAAAAAATCAAAAAAATTTAAATTGAAATAAAACATGAATTTACTCCCCAAAAAACGTAAACACTGGGGAATTTTTTTCATCATGAACAAATTCCCCAATCCCATACAAATTTTTGGGGAGAAAGTTAATTTTTTTGAGGAATTTGTTCATTGGGCACTAAGTACTCAGCGCCTGGTAAGCATAGTGAACCATTTTTCGAGACAAATGCCTTTGGATCCCTGGAAAGACCGGGTAAAACAGCTAGTATTAAAATAATATTATAAAGTAAAAAAATGAAAAAGTATTTTACTTAAACTATTTGCACTTGTTTTAATTTATATATATCGAGGGCCTATATTCAATATGATCTATCGTAAAAAATACAATTTTTCAGGAGAAGGAAAAACCTGTTTTTTCCTAAATTCCTTAAGTATGAAGTAATCTATCTTCCACAATATTTGTTAAATACGACTACTGAAATTTACATTTAAAAAAAAATACATCATTTTAAATTATTCGCGGCACTATAGGGCATTTTGTCCGATAGAGCATATTGCAACTGAAATTTTCGAATATTTTAAGCCGATAGAGCGTTTTGCACAGTAATAAAAGTTTGATTTTTTATGATCAAATTTGCAATTTTATTAAAGTTCGAACGTTTTCTTTAACGTTTTTTAATATATGAGTCATTCCATGTCAAACCGTTTTTTTTAAACATATAAGAATTTATTAACAAAACAATTAAAAATAAGAAAATTTACAGAAAAAAATTATTTGAATTGGACATTTCTTCATTTCTTGCTGTTACTTTGACTTCATCTGAACTAAATTATCATAAAAGTAATGCTATTTTACTGGTATAACATGCTTTAAATCTTGTAGATGTTTCCATTTATTAGGCTGAATTGGGAGTTGACCTTTATGCAAGGGTTTTGGTTCAGTATATCCTGTGTATTCTTTAATTCGGGTGGGTAAGCTGTTGTATTCATCATTAAAGTTCACTTTAAACATTACATCACCACTTGGTAAATACTTTAGCGATCTTAATTGTGCAACTGTGGGATCATTTTTGTCTCGACCAGGTCTAATGCTGGAAAAGCGAATAAGTTTGGCATCATTGTAGTTTTTAGTAAAATCGTAATTTAAATAAATTGCATCGAATGGTTTTTTTGTCACAGTATTATTAATTTTTACTGTTTTTCGTGATTCTAATATTATTCTGATATAGTCTATTGGCAAGTATATAGATTTATTTTTTAGTTTGAGTTCTATTTTAGCATGTGCAATGTCGCACTCCATTTGTGTGTGACCTTTCTCCAAATACTTCTGTTCTACTATCTTGTTATGTTCAATAGCAAAAATTGATAAAGCATTTGACAGAAAGTGGTTACGGTTTTGATAACCGCAACCGTCCGAATAAATTATGATTGGTAAATTATCTGATGAGCAATGTGTTTTCAAATGATGTATTATGATGGAAATAAATGTGGAAGCAAACATATCACCGTTTGTTTCATTCCACCAATAATTTGTGCATTTATGCATAACAAGATTATAAACAGTAAAATTATGAACATGTAGGCGCTGTTTATAATAAATAGCTGAAGCATTTATATTTGGGCAATGCTTTACTGCTTGCGCATCCATAGTAAAAACGTGACATCTTCCTTTTTGCCCCGCGAGTTTATCAAAATGCTTCTCATCTTGCTTAATATATGAGCATTAATTTGTTTGGTTTTAAAAGAGACACATATATCGCATTGTTCCTTGCGGGGTATGAAAAGGCCGTAGTTATGTTCTTCAAAAAATTTCGAAAAGGTAAAACTTGAAACAGACGGAACTTGTTTTTCGGAACAGTATGTTAGATAGTTTCGGTAAATGTCTGCCTTTGCGTTAAATGAAGCGGCAATGTAAATTTCATTAGAGTATTTACGGCAGTTATGACTTTCCATCCAATTTTTGTAAACATTCTTTTAAGTGTGTTTTATGATCAGTCTTTTTAGAACCAAACGTTGATTGTTGATTTTGTCCAGGCAACTCATTGTTAAATGCGGATCGGTGATTTCGTAAAAGCGACCTATTATCGACGGGTTTAACGTCAGCTTTTATCCAACGATTAACCATGCCACTTTTTATAGATAGAGTTGACAAGAACATGTTCCGATACACTTGTAATGATTCATGCTTGTATGACAGTTTAATGATAAAGCTGTGCTGTTTTCTGTTAGAGCTGTTCTTTTTTTTGCTATATCCGATACGAGGTTCTTTACAAGAACTCGTTTAGCTTCCCAATTCAGCTCCCAAAACGTTTTAACAATGTTCGATCTAGTTTCATCATCAAATTCTTAGCAGTGTCTTGATTTAGTTTTCATACATTAGGTTGATGAGCATGCAGGACCAATTTCATTTCTTACTTTTGGTGAATTTTGTTTGAAAATTCCCGTAGACGTCGAAAAAACCATATATTCTTGCCCCTTCATTCGCTTTGTAGCATTTTCCACCCTTTTAAACCATTTAGAGTTATGCGTCCTTTTAGATCTACGCCAAACGAACTCATTTTGTCTATACGGCTCGTCGTCGGAATCTGGGCAAACAGTTTTCCAATTCCATTAAGTACTAATGAAACATTTGTTAATAAAATAACAAACCTGTTATTGGATATTCTCCAGCATCTTCTTCGTTTGACGATGGATGATCAATTGCAACACGTTGTAAAGAATTATGGGACATTTGAGCCTATTTTTAAAACACTTTTTATTGCAAAAATTTATAACTAAACTTCAAAATTTTTATTGCGAATGACAGATTTTAAAATGCGTAGGTTGTTGTCAAAAAACATTCACACAGGCACAGTTGTATAATATATTGTAGGATACAATTTTGTGCAATATATGTAATATATAATATAATACCATATTTTTATTAAGTCGATTACCAAACTTTTCCGATGGACCATATTGCATTCAAAAAATTATGCCTCGTGTTCGATAGAGAAATAAAAAATAATGAAAAAAGTATACTAAAACACATTTTTTCCTTCTAAAATTTTTTTTGGAGATGCAGCTATCATTAGTGAAGAGTTTGCCATCAAAAAGTCATTTTCGAAAAGTCTTACGATAGAGCGTATTGAATATAGGCCCTCGATATATTTATTATATATATCTATTATATATATTTATTATATTTATTATATTTATTTATATTTATTTATATATATATATAAATATATTTACATTGCCTTATCAACGATTCTTTTATGTAAAATATAAAATATTTCATTTAAAATTCAAAAGAAAAACTATATAAAAAATATGCTTCTATTAAAATGTCGGTCACTGTAATTTCCTATCTAAAACAACAAGCTTTAGTAACTTTATGACATTTCTATTACTACAACTTCGTGAAAATGATGGCTGTTAGGAATAAATGGAGATATATTAACAATTTTAAAAATTTGCTACGGGACTATTGCATTTATCCTCCCAAAATCTCATCAAGAGTTTGCTATTTTATTATTTTTTCATTGGAAAGTTGCAAGGCATCTGAAATTGATGAATATCGTATTAAGGAACCACTCTTTCATAAGAAAATAAAGTTTTTTATAAGTTACTTATTTGAAAATGGTACTTATTTGCAAAAGGTTTTTTGGAACGGGTATTTTTTAGAAAGGTACTTTTTAAGAAAATCTGATTTTTAAGAAAATCAACTTTTTAAGAATGGTACTATTTAGAAATGGTACTAGTTAGGAACAAGTTATTTTTAATAAAATGTAGTTTTAGGAAAATGCACTTTTTAAGAAAATTTTATTTTTTAAGAAAAATTAGTTTTAAGAAAGGCATTTTTTCAGAAAGGATACTATTTTTAAAAAATTCTACATTGTTTGCAATAGGTACTTTTTGGAGCAGTACTGTTATAAGAATATAGTTTTTTATAAAAACTAATTTTTTCCGAGCTTTTATTTTAAGACACCGTAGCTTGTTCACTTTTTGGCGTTATCCCTTTCAATGTGGAAGATATTTTGATCACTTTAGATTTCAGACGCTTGCCATAACTCAAGGTATAATCCGTTTGAACTTAATTTTTCTGTCAAATTTTGTTATTTTCAATGATACTCTCAACATCAATTTTTTAGAGTTATCAAGCTACATAAACAAACAGAAAATAATTTGCAATTTTACATAATTCTAAAGGGCAAATTTTCTCTTTGTGTGTTTTTTGGCCACAAAAATTATGAAACTAATAACTGCAACAGAGTCAGCCAAAAAACAAATTTATTGGAATCACAAATATTTTCTAGATAACTACCAACAATAACTTTGTTGGCAACAATATTAGAAATATTTTCATTTTTGAATGATGTATGTATGTCGCATTATTAAAATGACAACAAAATTTAATTGATGTCGATGTTTAACTTTGTTGGCATAACAAAAAAAAATTGTGGCGTGAGACAATATGATTAAGAAGTAGGTACATTTAAAGCTGGTGGCTCGATTATGTTTCTGTTCTCTCAGAGAAGTGTCACAAACTTATTGCAATCAAAATAATTATGGAACTTTCGGGTTCCTCTGCCCATTTTATATACACTGATATTTCAGTCTCTATTTTTAACACTAATCCAAATATATCAGATGTGGGTATTCCAAAACAAGAATTATTTATTGTCTTTCCGATAGCTTCAGTTAACAAGCTATAGATGAGTGTATTTGTCCAATCAAAAACTGCAATTGCTTCCATTAAAAATAAATTGATGTAAAATTTTGAATTTTTCTCCATAAAACTAAAATCTTTATTGATCACCAAACGGTGATTTCAAAAGTTAAAAATGATAAACGATGCTCAGTGGTTAGATATAATCAGGGCCTACATGGAGATAGCTCAGAAAGAGAAACATCCTTGAGACCAGTGTAACTAAAAAGAATCAGAATGTAAGCCTAGTATTGGTAAATATATACTCTCAAACGAGCTTACTCACAAAAACGGGATTAGATTTAAAGTCAATATAACCAAAATATCCAAAATCAGCTAACCGAACCACGGCAAAGTAATCAGTGCTGACATGAGCTACCGCAGTGGCTTGTGGGAGGAAAAAATTAGATTTTTCTCAACACATATTATCCAACCTATCAAATTGGTCATAAGTCAAGTTAAATACAAATATCAGTAAAAAAAAACATACTATAGCCTTACCAAAAAATAAGTGTAGAGTAAAAATATTGGTCGATCTAGTCAGGATTTTAATCACGATTCCCTTTTTTCATTTTACATTAATATCGTCGTCGTGGGATAAGCTTAAGTATTTACGTATATTTTCTGGCAAATTTAATCTTTTGAAAGTTTAAAATCGTTTTAAAAGCAAAAGAGATTACGAAATGTAAAACTATAAACGTAATTTTACCCCCTGTGGTCTCGGGTTTCACTACAATTCGTTAAGATTAGATTTTATTAGGTGTATAAGTAAAAAACAAATATTTGCTTTTTTTGAGGGATTTAAGAAATTTTTGTTCGAGTAATGAATTTTAAAATATTTATTGACAGTTAAGTAATAAATTTAGAAAAATTAAATTTTGGTATGTGTTAATTCATAGTTTGTCCTCATATCCATATACAAAGGATATTGAAGAATCAACTTTTGAAAGGATATTATTAACATTTTTTGTCCCGATGTGATAAAATAAAACAAGAAAATTTAGTCGATTTAGACCAATACCCTATACGGTACATTATACCATGAGTAACGAGAAAATGTCTTAGATCCACTATATTGAGGTCATAAATGGATACAATCATAAAATTTTTTCGTTAACAGTTTGTTAGTTAATTAATTAGCTTTTTGTAAAATATATTTCAGATGAAAATTCAGTTCTTTGCCGAAGAAATATTACTTTTACATTTTTCAATAGCTATGCAAAACAAATTTCTTTACTTGACGCATTTTTGTCGGTGCTATTTGTATACTTCAGTTATTTAAAATTAAACTGTATTTTCCGTTTTGTCTTCTTTTTCTTTCAATTTCAAAAACATTCTTATTTATTCATTTATTCTTTTTATGTTTGGTTAAATACAATTTTATTTCAATTCAAATTATTTATATGAACCAGAATAATGATGTATTCAACACGTTGTTACATCAGTTATTTATATTCATGGTTGTAATTTTGCTTTTTTTATTAAATCAAAATATAATAATATAGAAGATACTTTTAGGTGAGCTATTATACTCTATACCATGAGTTTCGAGAGACAGTCATGGATCCAAGTTTTCTGATGCAATAACTGGATACTGCTATTAGTGCTACTGCTATTAATTTTTGTTGCGTAGGTATGAAAAACTTCATATCTGATGCTATTTATTTTTATGTGGGGACTAGGTTTTAAAATCAACCGATCATTACCATATTAATTAAGTCGCTTTCATTTCTTAAAAATATGTATAAACCAAATTTTAAAAAATTTTTACGCAATATTTTTGTTTTTTCATAGATTTAAGTGAAGAATAAGTTTTATATGGGGACTATGAATAAAAATGGTTTTATAATTTTTGCTTTTTATACCCTCCACTCCAGTGTGCAGAGGGTATATATAAGTTTGTCATTCTGTTTGTAATAATTAGAAAAAAAATTTTGGACCCCATAAAATTTATATATTTGTGATCCTTATAACAACCGGAGTTGATATAGCGATGTCCGTCTGTCCGTCTGTCCGTCTGTGGAAATCACGATGACGGCATCAATCGGGCAGATAGGGTGCTCGTTGGCATAAAAAATGATTCACTAACATCCTTAAAAGTTTGGTATTTAAAATCGTCCAAATCGGTCGATCAGGCCCCGAGATTTGAATGAAGAACCAAAAAAAGTCTTGAAAAAAAATAATTTTCTATGTTGTTCTTGTCAGGGTCACGCCCTCAATAGTGCAGCTACAGTGATCGTTTTTAGTGGGAATGATTCACCAAATTCATGGAAAGATTTCTACTTCAAAAATCATTAAAATCGGTGGAACAGGTCCAGGGAAATATCTGAAAAAGTAAAAAAAAATGAAAAACATGATATTTCTATATTGTTCTTGTTGTTATTCTAAATGTTGCATTGTTTTCATAGCTGGACTTGTTGTTTTTGTGGTCGTTATGGTAATAATATAACAAAAACAAACCCTTTGTACATTTTTTTATCAACTCTGGTAGAAAAATTTTAAAGTTTCCATTGTTTTGGCATCACTAAAAAAATATGTTAGATTATTTCTGTCATTGCCACGAGCCTGCCTGCAAAATTTCAGATCGATTGGGTCACGGGAAAGTGGTTAAAATCGATCCAAAATTTTTTCGACAAGCAGACACGAGTTAATATAAAGAGAGTAAAAATTCACCAACATCTAAAGCAAATAATGCTAAAATACCTAGTTGTTAACAAAAAAAAAAAAACAATTGGGCACTTCACAATGGGTAATGAATCGTTGTATCTGTTGTATCGTGTATCACTTTACAATAGTGTAAAATTGTTGTTTGTAATTTTCACTGAAAAATCTGATACACGATCCAACTTCATTTGCTATGTTTAGTAAATGTTGTATATAATAACATATCAGTTCCAAGTGAATGCCAGTTTTTATGAAAAAGAAAAAACAAATACATAGAATTTTATCAGCATAAATAATTATAAAATTAAAATATGGCAAATAATGCAAATAACGCAAATCATCGATAAGTTTATTTATATAAAAATTAATGTTTATATTTTTTTAGTATGTATTTTCTCTTTCAGTACCAACCAAAACATTTAACATTTTTTTTTTCATTATAAATTAAAATGCAAGAGCTACGTAACTAAAACTCCAGGGTATATCTCACGACCAAAAAGCAAACACTGACAAGTGTTTTCTCTTATACAAAATAGCAGAAGCGACGAAGCGATCTTTCCTCGTTGGATCGAAAATTACTAAAGAAAGCGTTTTACAATATGAAAATACAACTGAGTGTTCACAACAAATGATTGTATTGTGTATTTCAATACAACATACAATATACAACACCTGTTGTGAATTGCCCAAATGTAAATTTAGCAAAAAAATTTATGTATTAATTTATTTAAAGAGAAAAACACAAAAATAACGTTTGATGTTGTATTTTTTGTGTGTAATATTTAAATATACATACATACACATATTAAATAATACAAATAATATACATATATTATATATATGTATGTATGTATCTATATTCATAGTAACTGCATGTTAGAAATAAATCGGTTATTTTATTTACATAAAATTCTGAGGTATTTTGTTGTGGGGAAAATACATTTCTTTTGCATTAACAGAGTGTCACTTCATTTTGCTCAGCGTGACTATGCCACAGTAGATGGCGCCATAATTTTTGTTTGTTCTAATTAGCTTTGCAATAGTTATTTCTATTTTAACATGAATGTTAATATTTTCAACTAGATATCATACAGAACAATGTTAAGAGTATACACGGGCTGGTCTTTTATTTCATACGTTTTTTCATTATTCTTTTACAAATATGAACATAAGTTTGGCATATTAACTTTTTGTTGTCTTTACAAAATAGAGTTACCGAGTTCGTCAATGAGTTTTTTGCTTACAAAACAAATTCTACATAGTTATATAGAACTATTATTCTGCTTTACCTATAAAATATCTGATTGCGATTACATCTAATTTTTAATTTAATTGTTTATAATTAATAAAGCATTATTATTCACATAAATACAAAATTTCACTTTTTAAATTTTCCATTCAAATTTAAGAAAATATCAATTATAATAAAAACGGAAAATAGAATTTCCAATTATAAATTAGAAAATATTAATTGAATTTCAGAAAATCATATCAAAACGTCGGAAATAATAATTTTAAATTTAGAAATATGTTTACATTTAAAAATGTTTACATTTAAAAAAAATATTGCCATACAGGAGATATTAATAACTTTTCAGTAACGCGATTCAGTAACTTCTTTTAACGATAGTCGAATCGTAAAAAAAAAGAAAATTGCAAAATTATCAGTAAAATTTTTAAACGATATTCGCTATTGTTAAAGTCAGCTGTTGTTGTTAGCTAAACGACAACCATTTTTGTGTTGTTTATTCAATCTATAAAAACTTAAATTTTTAGGTTGAAATGTCGTCATACATAAATAAAAATCATGAAGTAGTGAAAATATTTTGCTTTAATTAAAAAACTTTTTTATATAAATAAAAAAATTAAATAGCATATTAAATTCATTATTTCATTTTCAAATAAATAAACAGAAATATTAGTAAAAAAATAAAGATATTAAACATAAACATAAAATCATCCTGTCAAACACCAAGTAATTTGTTTTTTTCTATTCTTCTTTGTGTTTTTCGCTTATTTTGACAGAGATGCCACTCCTTTACAATTTAAATAAATAGAAAAACGAATTTGTCGATATTAATTTAAATTCAATGAATTTAAGAAAACCTCAAATGATATTTAAGAATTGCTAAATAAAAATTGTTACATAAGTAAACGTAATTTTATGAGAATGTTATTTTTTATATATAAATTTTCACAATTTTTTTTGGATGAAAATTTTAAGTTTTTCAGAAAATAAAGATAACATTAAATTATTTTATTTAAAATGTTTGGGACTTTTCGTTTTTGCGTTTTTCATCCCTAATTTGATTATTTATTATTATAAATTTATTCTCTATGTTTTCAAAATATGGCAATATTTTAAAAAAAGTTGAGAGAGCTTTTTTTTTTTTTGGTTATTATTTTGTTACTCCATCCGACCTATATGGCCACAATGAAGAATTATTTGGCCAGTTAAAAGAAGCTATACAGGCATCTCCAATTAGCACGATTTAATGCTTATAGCCACTCTACACAACCATTACCTTTGCAATGGAGGTTAGGGCGAGCTATTTAATTAGCAAAAACTAAATTAAACGAGAAGTTATGTCATATAACCGGAAACGCATGCATATAGGTATATAACCTAAATGCATGCCGATCAGCAACTACGATGACCAAAAAGCAAACACCGAAATAAATCCGAAATAATAGAAAAGACGAAAACCAACCCAAAGAATTTTCTGAAATAATTTGGTATTAAGTTTAACAAATTGTTTACTTTTTCCAATATTTTGTTTACATTTATTATCAATACTCAAACCGAGGTGGAGGGTATCAAAGATTCGGCACAGCCGAATTTAACACTCTTACTTGTTGATTATTTATTAGTATGTATATTAGACACGCATGCATCAAATTTTATTGATATATATATATATATATATATTAGAGTGTTTTTCGATTTTTATATTTTGGGATATCATTAATTTTTAGAAGGTTTTTGCGTCAATAAAAATAATGGCGTTTTTCTTTTTAAAAAATTCCAACTCCTTCAATCGCCTCTCGGCCGCTAAAATCGCGAATTTTGGGTACCTTACTTTGCAGAACAAAAACAGCTAAATATACTTAAAACCTGACTTTACGAATCTATTCCACATGAAAAATTAGGCTTATAAGCACTTTTTTTACGCTTTTACAATTCACCTTTTACAATTCACCACGCTAATGGCGGTCTGAAAAAATCGATTTTTTTATTCTTTAATTTTTATTATTTTTTTTAATATATACAATTAAAGAGGACTCTTTCCTGAAAAAAATGGTATACTATACTTATTTTTGTTACTACCCGTTAAAAAGTTATTAAGCCTTAAAGTTATTTGCAAGTATCAACAACATTTTTTGTTTTGTAATTTTTATTGCAAAGTACATTTTATTTAATAAAACATTTTATTTATTAGAAACAATAAATAGGAATTATTTAATTAATAACCCTTTTTTCAATTGCTGATAGAGCTAAGCAATTCAAATTATCTCTATTTTTTATTAACCCATAAGTGTTCAACCGTGAAATTTTACCAAAAAGTTGTTCGGTATAAATACGACATAGAAGTGGACATAGAAGTGGAAGAAATTCCCAGACTATCCAAGAGTCCACAGATATTTGGACTAATAAAAACAAACGTAGAAACTTTTGACTTTGCTTCATCAAGCAACCAATTTGGGTCATTGGTTTCACTATCAGATTCTTCGTGCGCTTCTCCAACATCCAGTTCCTTTTCAAGACAAAGTTCTAATTCTCGTTTTGGTGTCGCTCGCTCACGTTCTTGGGTACAAGGAAATGGATCAGAGAGCTGGTCGTAAAATCTTACAATGTATGGTTTTTGAACTAAACTTCTTGGTTTAAAATTCTTTTGAACATTCTTAAAGTTTTTGTAAATTTGAATGATTTTATTACGCAGGTAATAACGCTGCTTGGGATATAAATTCAACTTTTGCACATCTTCCTCTATTTCGGATACAACAGTAGAAGCTGTTACGAAAATATTATGTTTTCCAATAAGATTAAGGATTGTATAAAATCGACGTAAAACGTCTAACTTTGTACACGACCGAATATCTTAGGGAAAAACGTAACTAGTTATATAAATTTATTAAAATAATATATAATGTATTTACCTGGAATCCGTCTAATTCTTTTTTCAGTTATTTTCTTAAGATCACACATTTCATAAAATAATGGTTAAATTACGAATACTTAAAACTCCAAACCTAATTCAATGAAAATTTAAATAATATAAGAATAACAAAATTTTTGAACTCTAACAACTTTTAAAAGTGTTATAAACTAATATAATTTTTTTAATACAAAACAAGTATAGTATACCATTTTTTTCAGATAAGAATCCTCTTTAAATGGGTATACGAAAAAATAGTTAAAATGAAAGAATTAAAAAAAATAATTTTTTCCGACCACCCTAATGGCTATCCGGTGCATTATAAAAGGGCAAAAAACTGCTCATAAGCCTCATTTTTTATGTAGAATCGATTCGTGTAGTCAGATTTTAAGTATATTTAGCTGTTTTTGTTCTACAAAGTAAGGTACCCAAAATTCGCGATATTAGTCGTCGAGAGGCGATTGAAGGAGTTGGAATTTTAAAAAAACAAAAACGCCATTATTTTGATTGGCGCAAAAACCTTCTAAAAAGTAATGATATCAAAAAATCAAAAACAAAAACCAAAAAAAAAAAAACACTCTAATACATATATGTATGTACATATACGATAATCTTGATATTACGACGATTTTAGTCAGCCTAATAGGGTCATATGTATTGGGGGCTAGGTCTGAACATGCACCGATTTTCACCAATATGAAAAGCTTATATACCAACTTCTTCAAAATATATTCATAGTTACGATATAATTACACAAACGGACAGACAGGCAGACAGACAGGTAAATGGATAGACACTGGTCGCGATTTAATTGCTCAGTCCTTAGACTGCGGATTCCCAACTCAATCAGATTCTTTGAAATACCCATTATTGCGCTCCATAGGGCCAAAAACCATTTTTTTTTTTTGTAAAACCAAGATTTGAGGACAAGTTCGAGAAAAAGATGAGCTGAAATAAAAAATCCTAAGAGTTGGACTATGTAAGGTGTAGAGTAATTTGAGTGGGACAGTGGCTAATCGCCCCGCTGTGCGCCGGCCCAAACAGTCACTTTTTGGTCACGCAATGGCATTTTTTGGAATGAAATTCCCCGTTACTCAAATGCGGCAATTTTTCTTGTTAATAGCACCACAGAATGTGAGTTGGAACTGGACGGTCATCAAAAGTTGATTTTCAAGTCAGCCGAAAATCAAATTATCCTTAAAAAGGTGCCGCAAACTGGTTCCAAAATGAGCAGCGCTGTGACGATACGGTTCATTAGGGTTCTCGGCAATACTCTTGTCTTTCCGCTTCAACCAGGAGTTGATGAACGGCATGCGGATGATCTCCCACTGTATCTTAGTCAACAAATTTGACACTAAACGACTAATTGTATTGTCAGACGCTGCGTCTTGGTCGCGATATTGTCGATGATATGCACGTTGAGTTTACACAACTGAACAACTATTTTTAGTGTATAGCGTCACTATTTCGGCGCTTTGTTTTGGTGTAAAGCGACACATACTGAATTGTTGTTTTAGAAATATGTGCCAATCAGTTGACAAATGTCAAAATTGTTAAATCTTGCCAACACAACATAATGGATGTTAACTCAAAGTGTGGCCAAATATGACTAAATTCAGACAAAGAAAAACATTGTAGTTGTTACAGATTTCGTAGGTTCAAAGTTTTTATGGTTGCCATTTTCATTATGCTAAAATGAATTACATATAACAAAATACAAAATTGTTGTCCACATAATCTTTTGTAAATAATATTCTTACATTGAATTTTGGAAAAGTAAACACAACCAATAGAAAAGATGGAAAAACCTTTTAAGCTTTTGTAAGTTGAAAAGATTTGATGCCAGACAAATAAAAATTAACGTTAATTAGCACACAACACAATTTATATTAAAATTTCTTATGACGTTGAGAGTCTCCAAAAAGGAGGTATTTATTTAAGAAAAGAAAATTTTTCCGGGAATAATATAAACTTGTATTAGCTCCATTAATGAAATTTTAAAATATTGGGAATGAGGAGGATAGTTTCAAAACCGAAGTACTTAATCAGCTTTTTGAGGTCCTTAATACATAAATATTAAAGAATCTCAAAACAATCCAGAAGCAAATAATTATTTTATAAAACACTTTATAAATAATTATCACCCATTTCTAAACGTCTGTGTACGATAAGATAATATTTTGTATTTACCTATATGATGATAATGATGCAAATATGTAGCGGTGTGTATTTTGTGTGGAGAAATTAAAATAATCATTTATGGTTTATTTCAGTACAGCAGGCAACGGCTGCTTGAAATATTTACTTATTTAAAAAAAAATTAACATCCTTTTTTCATTGTCTCCCATATGTCTATATTACATTTCATTAGCTGTTCCAGGAAAACGGTGCTAAAGACAAAGAGAGTATGTTTTATAAAAAAAGCGCAGAGCTAAAAAATGCACATACATAAAGGATGATACTTTGGCAAAAGTAGTAGAAGGTATATAATTACAACTTAATGTAATTAAATGTACGCAGCATTAAAACGTTTAATAAAAAGACAAACTCGTTATGTACTCGTATAGGCAAACATACAAAGATACATATATAAATATACAAATAAATAATTAAGAACACATTTGCATACAAACTCAAATACTTTTATAATTAGTACATACCAGCACACTTAACATATTTATGCACTGTGTCCGACTTTTTTTAGTACATCTAAGTTATATTATTATACATTGAGGTTGGCAAACAAAACTAGAAGCACCATAGCCATGTACACCATTTTACATTATACAAACGAATTAGTAAGCCAACCAGAATGACAATAAATTTTTATAAGCTTAATTTTGTTTAAATAAGAACTTAAACACACGGTTAATGTAAAATATTATGTTGCTTTTGTTTTATAATTTAGAACGGGCATTTAAATGTAAATGCCACTGCAAGTCAGTGAATAGAAAAACTTTAGCCATGAACGCGAAAAGAAAAACTATACAAGAGAAGATTTTTTGAATTATATTTGCTATATGTTTAGTATATAATCATGTGCACTTACGTCAGAGTTGATTTCGTAGCTGTACTATGAACACATGAAGTTTTGAAAGATGATGCAACTGATCGTAAAATTTCTTTCCACATCACTGTTAATACAATTACTAAACAGAGAAATGCTTTCATCAATTTCGCGATTTTTTAAGTTTCTATCATTAGGCGGAAATCAATTTATGATATTGTGATCAACGTCACTACGGAATGCATCCCAGTTGGTGTCCTTAAATGAAATAAATATTCTAGAAGGAGACAAAATTTGATCTAAATGAGAAAATTTTAATATTAGTTTCAATGGAAAATGATCCGAGAATGTAGGTAAATTAGATATGTGAAAATTTCGATTTATTGAGTCAATTAGACGTGTGCTGATTACGAAATGACCCAAAAAAGAAGGTCCACTGGGAAAACTTGGAGATGTGTTACACAATCTTGTAAAATTTTTACCAGAAAAGATCAACCAATCATAAAAGTTTTGAGCATTCATATAATTAACAATATCGCCCCAGTATATGCTCGTGGAATTGAAGTTTCCTCCAATAAAAGCACCATAAAAAGTGATTGAAAAATCTTTTATAATATCCAGAATAGTTAGGAGACCTAGGCTGAAAACGTTGCGCGGAAGGTAACCGCTACGTAACAGAAATATTTTAATTGTCCTGTGAAAGATAAATTAAGTTCCAGGAAGCAATTAGGAAATTTTAAATTAGATATGTTAAAAGAGTTAAATTTAATACTTTTGTTTATAAGTATTGTTGTGCTCTGACTAGAGTTATCTCTAACAACATTGTAATTATCAAAATTAACATCCGGGTTTTTATGAAAATGAGTTTCTTGAATGAAGCAAATATCAATTTTATGTAAATTAAGAATTTTTTCCTAATTCTATACGTCTGCTTAATTCGACTAACTACCTTATATAATAGGTAGGAAACATTAAATTGTTACGGGGCGTAGTTGGAGAGAACTTCATTCAATATGTTTCCATACTCTATTTTTGCCGTTTCTAAAGATAGGGTTTTGTACGAATTTAGAAAATTTGAAATCTTCGATTCTAACGTTTGAACTTTCGGCTCCTCAAAATATTGTCCGAATTTTTTTCCACGATTGAAGGTAATTTTTTTTTTAATTTTTGTAGTCGGAATGGAAAAGACTAGCGGAAGGAATTTTTTCATTAACAATTTGGCTGCTTGAGATAGCTGAATTAACCTTGTCTTTCATTTCTTCTCCCTGATTTTGGCTTTAGCCCTTTTAGTCTTCATATAGACTTTGTAAGCTGGACACCTTTATAATTAGCTACATGTTTGCTTTCGTTACAATTTACATAAATTGGGGAACAATCACCATATTTCAAACTACAAAAGCGTGGTTTATGATTTAAGTTACATTTTGCGCATTTAAATTTAGAATTACAATTTCGAGCTGAGTGTCCCCACAATTTGCATCTATAACATTGAATCTACCTTTTCTTTGACTTGGGTGATTCACAAGTAATAGATTGGTTCAAAAAGAGGCGCATTTTATTTACGTCATTGAATTTTACCATTGTTGTAAAGTAACAACAAATAAACCAGTATCATAACTATTTTTTTCAGAAAACTGCGTGACTAATTTGCTAACTTTTTCAATTGTATTAGGCAATTCTTTATCAAGGGAAGTTTTAATATCAGACACTTCAGTCAAATGATAAAGACCTCTTAAAATAACCGAAGTTCTTCTCAGTTCAAGCGGAGTAAACGAGTACGAAGTTATATTTTGAGACCTCAAAATTTCCATCATTTCTAAATGTGCTGATGGTTCTTCGAAATAAAGTTTGTTAACATAACACCATGTAAAATAATCGGTAGACAAAACTTCTTCCTTGCCTGTTTTCCAGGATTTTTTTAACGTTGCTGCTGATATCAAAATTTTAATTGTGTGTGGATATATTCTCCTTCACATCTATATTTAGTTGTCCCAATAATTGAAACAATTATGCGAAATTGCAGTAGATCCAAAGCTGGAAACGTCTACATATGTCTTAGATTTAATTTTTTCCTGACTGGGAGTCACCCTCTCCGCAATTAGATTTCTCTTTTCTCTTTTTGATTTGACCTCTATTATCATTATCAATAACGTTGGATTTAAATTCCATTTCACTTTCATATCTCGTACTGTGTGGGAATTGTACTTTTGAAATATATTGAAAATTATTTTTATTTTTGTTTAAAAACGATACGCTTTATTCAAATGCTGAAATGATTCACTTATTTACCGAAGAAATGTTTATTTTAACTTTTTCAATAGTTATTCAAAACAATTATACATAAGGTATTTTTCTGGTGCCGTTTGTTTATTTCAATTATTTAGAATTAAACTACATGGATACATTTTTTAACAGTATGTTCCGTTTTGAAGTTTTTTGTTATAATTAAAAAAAAAAAATCATGTGAGTCTGTTTAGAGAGGAGATGTGTAAATATCTAGTAATTAAAGACTTTTATGACAAAAGTGCACTTTATGGGGCGCACCGCGAAAAAAAATTAAAAATTACCCCCTCCTGGAATTAATCCGGAGATTACGAAAATCGATATGAGAGGGGGGGGGGGGGGGGGGGAAATGCCCCTGGGCGGCCCCAGGTTGCCTCAAAAAGGGACCGAAGGTTGCGAAAAAATCATGTGGGTACTCAAACTTCCGGAAATTTTATGGAGATAAAAAAAGAAAAAAATTTGGGGCGTGGTCCCAAGTGTCCCCAGTCCCCCCCCCCTAACATTGGGGGCCTGATCCATTTTATAAGTGTGGGTATTGAAATGAAAGGGAAATCCGAGAGCATTAAGAAAATCGATACCAGAAGAGGGGAAAATGCCTCTGGGGGCCCAGGGGGCCCCAAAATTGCGACAAAATCATGTGGGTACTCAAACTTCCGGGAATTTTATAGAGACAGAAAAAGAAAAAAATTTGGGGCGTGGTCCCAAGTGTCCCCAGGCCCCCCTAACAATGGGGGCCTGACCCATTTTATAAGTGTGGGTATTCAAATGAAAGGGAAATCGGAGAGCATTAAGAAAATAGAATAATTTTTGGACACTGTTGTTGTTTTTTTGTAATTTTTTCGAAAATTAAAAAAAAATTTAAAAAAAAAATTTTATCGATGCAGGTTTGACAGATTATACGAGGGGGTGCTTTAATACCATGTGAGATAAGGCCATGATGGCTTTATCTCTCATTCAATAGGGAGATAAAGTCATTTTTTTTCATTTGAATGGGAGATAAAGCCATCATGGCCTTAGCTGACATTAGCAATATTAGAAAATGGCTTTATCTCTCATTTCAGTTTTGTTATTTTTATAATTAAGAGGTAATGGTTTTCCCTTTTAGAAAATGTTTAAATTAGATGTAAACATTCCGTAAAAGGGAAAATCAATAGTCTTCTTATTTTTATTATTAAGTATTGAAATCTGGCTTCGCATACTAAAGTTTTCCTGCGTGGCGGCCTGCGGCCGCGCTTAAGGTTTTTCTCCTCCAGTAGGATGCGGCAGGTGGCTTCGCTGAATAAAGCTTTCCTGCGTACGTCACAAGAATGAAAAAATGTGTTTTATAAACAAGATTTATACCTAATACCGTTAAAAGTTTTCATTTTACTACATTTATACCTATTACCATTAATAGTTTTCATTTTTAATAGAATCGCGCGATTTTTTCGAAATTATTTTTTATTTATCTTTTATTAACATTTTCAAACTGTAATATCCCCTGTCTTTCAAATTTGAAACAAATGGGAGCACTGCACCTAAGCAAGATTTATACCTAATACCGTTAATAATTGTCTTTTTACTACATTTATACCATTACCATTAATAGTTTTCATTTTTAATCGAATTGCTGATGTTTCTCATTCATGATTTGACTGTTGACACAACCACATCGCTATGAATTTTATTATACCGTCAGACATAGTTAAGTGGGAGATGGAGGATGAGTGGGAGATCATGATGCCCAGAGGCATTTTCCCCCCTTCTGGTATCGATTTTCTTAATGCTCTGGGCCCGCCCAGGGGCATTTTCCCCCTCTCTGGTATCGATTTTCGTAATCAGCGAGTGATTTTGATTAGGATAGGGGTGCAAAAGATCAGCCAAAGATTTTTTATGGCACTTTTTTAAAATCAAACAGAAAGCGTCATTTATGTATCACTTAGGCCGAGGCCACGCAATGAGCGGCAAAGCGGCGAGCGGCAGAGCGTTGAGCGGAAAAAATTGAAACATATGAAATACTACTGAAGTGGCCACACAGAGAGTGGCATGTGAGCGGCATTACTGATTTTGTTCTAATTTTTAGTTGTTTTCTGAGCGGCAAAGAATAAAAATGACAAAATAAAATGGCTTTTCTTTGTTTTGTCGCTCTGTAGCGCGATTCAGTACCTTATTTTTAACGATAATCGAATCGCTAGAAAAAGAAAACAACAAAATTATTGATTTTGGTATTCAGTAAAATTTTTAAACAACAATTTTTGTGTTGTTTTTCATTCGATAAAAAGTTAAAAATAGTGAAAATATTTTGCTCTTATTATAAAAACTTTTTATATAAATAATAAATAATAACATTGACAATGGCATTTTGACAACTAATTGCTCAGAAATTACGCTCATTAATAAGCCACTTGCCGCTCAAACTCGCCGCTCTGCCGCTCACCGCTCTGCCGCTCACAGCTCTTCCGCTTTGCCGCTCATTGCGTGGCCTCGGCGTAAGAGCAATCAACTGCAGGGGCTCTGCTAATATTAAAATATTTATCATTACTTATTATTTCAACTGGTTAATTTTTCGTTTTTTATTTTTCATTTTTCGTTTTTCATTTTTCGCTTTTTCATTTTTAATTTTAATTCTTTATTTTTCATTTTTTATTTTTTATTTTTAATTTTTTCTTTTTCATGTTTCGTTTCTCATTTTTAATTTTCATTTTTAATTTTTCATTTTTTATTTTTCATTTTTTATTTTTCATTTTTTGTTTTTCATTTTTTATTTTTAATTTTTCTTTTTCATTTTTCATATTTTCTTATTTATTATGCCCTATACCACTATGTGGTTTGGGTATAATGACTTTGTGCTGCTGTTTGTAACAACGAAAATATTTGACCTACACCTATCTTTAATTATACCGATCGAATCAGAATCACTATCTGATTCGATTTAACGATGTCCGTCCGTCCGTCCGTCTGTGTGTCCATGTAAAGCTTGTAATCAATTGCAGGTCGCAAATATGAATATATTTTGACGAAATTTGGTATTTGATCTTTCTTCGGCCATGGGATGAACGCTATTGAAATTGGTGAGAATCGGTCCATGTTCAGACCTAGCCCCCATACAAATGACCCCTATGAAATCAACATATATTGCCATAAGATCCAAATTATTATGCGAATCTTAGTCAAATTGGGTTTTTATATATATATTACATCCATTAATCAGTAGTCTAAAAATGATCCCTATTGGACCACTCTTAGTCATAGGCCCCATATAGAGATGGTTCCCGATCTTCACTTAAATCTATCAAAAAACAAAAATATTGCACTGATTCTTCTCAGATTTTGTTTGTATATATTTTTGCAAAATACAAGAGACTTTGCAAACCATGGTCAGGATCGGTCCAGTCTTGGGCCTAGTCCCCATATAGATATTTCTTCCGATATGAACTTTTTCATATCTGCAGCCGAAAAAATTAATAAAAATCCCACTCAAATTTGGTTTATGCTTATTTTCTATATCCAGTTAGTTGGGCCTAAGAGATAGGGTCTCTAAACGACCGACTACAATTTTCTTACATGTTTATTTTTTCATTTTTTATTTTTTATTTTCATTTTTCATTTTCAAACAAATTATTATGTATTTTTTCACCAACCCAATCATAAGTCACACCGATTTTGTTTTACGTCTTACATGTTACGTTGATTTTGTGATTGTATTACGAAATAGAAATTTACCCCCATGAGCGTATTGATGCTAACACATCAAAAATGTTCTTATTCATACTTTAGTTACTTCAAATTATGATCTTAAAATATTCAGAACAACATATTCATTGTTATTATTGTTATAAACTTGTGGAATTGGTAAAAAAATTGACTTATTCAGATCCTATTTGGTAGAGTTACTAATTTTTCCCAACAACATATACAAACCAAATTTGAGAAAAATCTGCAATATTTTTTGGTTTATAATGGATGAAATAAACATACATACATGAACAAAATCTGACCGAAATCTATATGATAATCTGGATCTTATGAGGTCTTAAGTCGATCTCAAAAGGGCTATTTATATGGGGGTGGATCTGAATATACACCGATTTGCAGCTATTTTAATAATTGTCGTCCTATGGTCGAAATATCTGATTACAAAGTTTACATTAAAACACAGCAAAAAGACAGACAGATAGATGGACGAACATCGCTAAATTCGACTCACAAAGTTATAAAACAGGAAGTGGTTCTTGGTTAAATATTTTTATAAACATCATTACATTACACTGGCCACATAGTGGCATAAAGTTATTGAAATTGGTGAAAATGGGACCATGTTAAGACCTAGTCCCTAAACAAATGACATATATCAGATCTACTTATTTTATTCCCAGATCCTGATTTCATATTGCACATAGTCAAAGTTGATATATGTGCGGTTATTACACCCACTAGTAGTAGTTCAAATGAAATCACTGGGAGCCAGTGTTAGTCAGAGTCCCTATATCTGTGGGCACAAGCGATAACCGCCTATGTAGACTGAGGAATGATTTTAGTTATGTACGCTATCATGTTCTACTAAAAATGCTTTATATTTACGCGAAATCCCCATTTCTCTATCACTGTTTATTAAAAAGTTATTAATGAAAACAGGCTGACCTAAGTCGTAATGAAGCCCCATTACATTTATATAAAAAGTTATTTTTCTCAAAAGTTTGATTTTCGACTTAGGCGGTTAATGCTTGTGAGCACAGATATAATCTACCAAAAACAAGACTTATGCATAGCTTTTTCTCTAGTTTGATTTTTTTCAGATTTGTGAAAAGTTACTTCATTAAATATTATCACGCTCGATCCATTTAATGCAGTAGGACAATAACAAATGAAATTCAAATTTTAATTATCAGTTTTGAAAAAGAAAAAAAATATTTTTAAATCCAAAGGACTAATGCCGTTTTCATTGCTCCCCTTTTTGGAATATTTTCACCCTATGACTTCAAAGAGGATAATAATCAAATTTTTTTGCACTTTATGAACACAGCACTTTGAGACCTTTTGATTGAAGTATAAGACAAAGTTGCTCTTAATTCAGATTATATAAAAAATATACTTTTCGAAAAAAGTGCAAATAAATTGCGACATTTTTTGTCAGAAAAGAAAACGGCATAAATGTGTTGAAAGGGGGAATATATTGTTTTAAAATAATATTTAAAAATCTGGGAAAAAAGATAAAAGGATGCACTAAATGGCAACTACTGCAAGATAGTCCAGCCTTTTAATATTTCGGCTCGAAAAATTCGTGAAGAATGTGGTGTTATTGCTACCATACAAACAGTTTACCGAGCTTTAAAATCATCACCGATTTTGGTTCGACGTAAACTACAAAAACGCACCTCCGAATCAAAATCATATTCGTGACAGAAAAATTTCAATATTTTTATACCCTCCACACCAGTACAGAGGGTATATATAAATTTGTCATTCCGTTTGTATTAATTAGAAAAAAAATTTTGGACCCCATACAATATATATATATTTGTGATCCTTATAACAAGCGGAGTTGATATAGAGATGTCCGTCTCTCCATCTGTTCGTCTGTGGAAATCACGATGACGGTTAAAATCGGGCATCTAGGGGGCTCTTTGGGATAAAAAATAATCATTAACATCCTGAGAAGTTTGCAGTTTAAAATCGTCCAGATCGGTTGATTAGGTCCCGAAAATTAAATGAAGAAGTAATAAAAGTCTTGAAAAAAATATGATTTGTCTATGTTGTTCTTGTCACGATCATGCCCTCATAGGCTAACTGGGGCACTCGTTTTTACTGAGACTGATTGACCAATACCATGAGAAGGTTTCTGTTTGAAAATTTATAAAAATCGGTTTAATAGGTCCCGAGAAATCACTGAAAAATTAAAAAAAATTTAAAAAAATATATGTTTCTGTATTGTTCTTGTTGTTATTCTAAATGTTGTATTGTTGTCATAGCTTGACTTGTTGTTTTTGTGGTCGTTGCGGTAATAATATAATAAAAACTATTTTATCAACTCTGATAGAAAAATTTTAAAGTTTCCATTATTTTGGCATCACTAGAAAATTGTTAGATCAATTTTGTCGTCGCCAGGAGCCTGTTTGTAACGTTTCAGATCGATTGGTTCACGGGAAAGGGGTTAAAAATCGATCCAAAATTTTGTCGACAAGCAGACACAATGAGTTTATATAAAGGGAGTAAAAATTCACCAACATCTAAAGCAAATAATGCTAAACTACCTGTTGTTATTAAAAAAAAAAAAAAAAACATTGTTAATTAACCGAAAAAAAATTTTAAGTATTAATTTATTTAAAGAAAACACAAAAATAACTTTTGATGTTGTATTTTTTGTGTGTAATATTTACTTATACACACATACATATATTAAATAATAAAATAATATACATACATATATTCTATACATGTATATCCATAATAACCGCATGTTAAGAGCTGTATGCAGCATGCTAAGGAATCGAAAACTTTTATAAAACTTATATAAAATTTGGCAATATTTTGTTTTAGGGAAAATACATTTCTTTTGCATTTACACACAGAGTGTCACTTTATTTTGCTCAGTGTGACTATGCCACAATAGATGGCGCCACAATTTTTATTTTAATTAGCTTTGCAATAGTTATTTCTATTTTAACATGAATGTCAACATTTTCATTTAGATATCCAATACAACAATGTTGAAATTGTACACAGAGCTGAGTAAAGAAGAAGCAATGTGCTTCTTGCTTTAAAAACAGTTCCATATAGTTATATAAAATTGTTATTCTGCTTTACCTACAAAATATCTGATGGCGATTATATATAATTTCTAACAATTGTTTATAATTACTAAAGCATTATTATTCACATAAATGCAAAATTGTACCTTTTAAATTTTCCATTCAAATTTAAGAAAATATCAGTTCTAAAAACCGGAATTCAGATTTCCAACTATAAATTAGAAAACATCAATTGAATTTCAGAAAATCATATTTAAACGTCGGAAATAGTAACTTGAAATTTAGAAGACATCAATTGAGTTTTTAATATATAAATTTTATTCATTAAACACAAATTGAATTTCCAAAAAAAAACACCAAATACATATTTTTACATTTAAAAACATTTACATTTTAAAAAATATTGCCATTCTGGAGACATTAGTTGCATTTCAGGATAAGAAATCATTAATTTAAATTCAATGGAGTTTAGAAAACCTCAAATGATATTTAAGAATTGCGAACACAAAAATTGTTACTTAAATAAAGCGCAATTTGATGAGAATGTTATTTATATATTGTTTTTCACAATTTTTTTGGAAGAAAATTTTAAGTTATTCAGAAAATAAAGATATCAAATTTTTTTATTTAAAACTTTTGGGACATTTGGTTTTTTGCGTTTGGCATCCCTAATTTGAACCAGTGTTCAATCAAGATAGCTTAAAAATTTGACTTCATGGTAGGCAAAGTAAAACCCCAAAAATTGAAGTTCGATAATAATTCCCAGATAGTAGTATTTGAAGTCAATAAATGAAAATATATTTGATTAGCATAATTTAATTTAAAATCAAAAGTTGGCATCACTGAGTTAGATTCTATATTGTATTGTGTTATTTTATGGCAATATTTAAACAAAAAAATTGAGAGAGCTTTTTTTTTTGGATATTATTTTGTTACTCCATCCGACCTATACGGCCGCAATTAAGAATTATTTGGCCAGTTAAAAGAAATTATACAGCCATCTCCAATTAGCACGATTTAACGCGTAAAGCCACCCTTCACAACTACTACCTTCGCAATGGAGGTTAGTTAGGGTGAGCTATTTAATTTGAAAAAACTTAAACTGAACAAGTAAGAAAATTATAGTCGGTCGAGACCGACTATATGATACCCTATACCATGTGTTTAGAGACCCTTTCTCTTATTCCCAACTAATTGGATACAGAAAAAAAGCATAAACCAAATTTGAGTGGCATTTTTATCTATTTTTTTTGGCTGCAGATATGAAAAAGTTCATATCGGATGCTATGTCTATATGGGGACTAGGTCCAAAAATGGACCGATCCTGACCATGGCTGGTAAAGTCTCTTGTATTTTGCGAAAATATATGTAAACAAAATTTGAGAAGAATCAGTGCAATATTTTTGTTTTTTGATAGATTTAAGTGAATATCGGGAAGCAGCTCTATGTGGGGCCTATGACTAACAGTTGTCCCAGGGATCATTTTTAGACTACTCATTAATGGATGTAATAAAAGCATACAAACCCAATTTGAGTAAGATCTATATGACAATTTGGATCTTATGGCAATTTATATCGATTTCATAGGGGTCATTTGTATGGGGGCTAGGTTTGAACATGGACCGATTCTCACCAATTTCAATAGCGTTCATCCCATGGCCGATAAAAGATCAAATACCAAACTTCATCAAAATATATTCATATTTGCGACCTGCAGTTTGATTACAAGCTTTACATGGACACACAGACGGACGGACGGACGGACGGACGGACATCGTTTAATCGAATCAGATAGTGATTCTGATTCGATCGGTATAATTAAAGATGGGTGTAGGTTAAATATTATTGGTTGTTACAAACAGCAGCACAAAGTCATTATACCCAAACCACATAGTGGTATAGGGTATAATTAAACGAGAGGTTATGTCATATAACTGGAAACGCATGCATATAGGTATATAACCTAAATGCATGCCGATCAGCAACCACGATGACCAAAAAGCAAACACCGAAACGTGTTTTCTTTTATCTGAAATAAAAGAAAAGAAGAAAACGATGTTTTGTCGTGGGAGCGCGAATTAATAATGTGAGAGAGCTTTATAGACCAACTCTTGTAATTAACAAAAATCATCTGTTAAGCGGATCAACCCAAAGAATTTGCTGAAATAATTTGGTATTAAGTTTAATAAATTGTTTACTTTTTCAAATATTTTGTTTACATTTTTATCAATACTCAAACCGAAGTGGAGGTATCAAAGATTCGGCACAGCCGAATTTAACACTATTACTTGTTTTTTTTTTTTTGTTAAATAACAATAATGTAAACAAGAGTGCGCTTTTTCCTTGTGGCGAAAATAATTAGGCACATCAATACTATTTGTAGTAGGTCCTAATCTTCACTAGTACAAGAGACAGAGGGACTCGCAAAGTTTTCAAATCTCCGGGCAACATTTAAATTTTTTTTTGAAAAATTTTTTTAATAACACTTACTTTCGTGATTCTCGTAAGTGTGGGTATTATCACTTATTTTGATTTATTTCATAAACGTATGTCATCGCATATAATTGAAGATATAAATTTATTTAAAGATTTCGTTATCCCCAATATTATCTGTTAATGAATGTGTTTGCTGGGTATGAGATTAAACGCGTCTACATATAAGATAGCACTCTTTTCCATTTCTATTGAGAATTGCTGTGCCGCCTAACTACTTTCAACTCCTCCACTGGAAAGATAAATTCATATTCAAGCAGGCAAAATGATTATTGTAATGCAAAAGTTTTGTGGGGTTAAATTATTTATTTACAAAAATATTTTTTTATTTTGGCGAGTGTGAAACTGCATGATTATACAACTATACGGATTCTATCAAAACAAGTAAGCAAATTTCAGTCGGAGGCCAACTGTATGACAGATTAGTAGTCAAGGGCATTAGTGGTAAGCCTTATTACGGCATGTTTAAATCGATATATATCCTGGTAGCGATAACCATAAAATAAAATTACTTTCGATATTGGTTATTGGTAACCAAAAAAAAAAAATAAAAATATTTCTCACTTATACTGGTTACGATGACCAAAATTAAAAAATACTACGGTAATGGTAGATTATAATATTTATTTGAATTTACCTATGTTAATGCCTAAATAAGACCTTTCGGCCTTAGAAAATAAGCATAAGTCAAATTTATATTAAACTTGTTGCCTGCAAATATATTTAACTTCATATCGGACGTGAATATTACGTATATGGGAACTCGGTCTGAAAATAGTCAGATGATGATAACACTTTGTAAGATAACTAACCTGCCCTTAAATTATACAGAATCAAAATTTGAGTGAAATCAATGTAATTTAAGTGATTGTAGACATATTTCTGTGAATATCGGAAAGCAAACTTTTGAGGGTACCAGGTTGTAAGAATCAAATGTTAACGATATTTGAGATAAATATCTATAGCATTGTTGGTAAGTTTAAGTCCAACATATAAGGGGCATTTGAATTGGTGCTAGTCTAAACATGTACCGATTTACTATAGCTTTTGAATAGCCGATCGAATTTTATATATTTTTGACATTCTTAAATTGACTCAAGACGTGATACTGGGCCGACCAGTATCAGTAGTGTATTTTATGCTATCCTTAGCATTTTTCTCTTTTCTCGAGCACACAAATGTAGTGCCTCTAACAAGTCCGCGAAGACTACATCATAGTATCTTTATCGAAAAGTTCAATAATAATTCAGTTTTCAAATTATTACCTAAGGTGGAAACTTGATGAATGCACGAAATCAGCACCCTGTATCCCAGTCAAATTTAACAAAAAATATTTTAACAAAATATTTTAAGCAAAAACTTAAATTCGTTTAAGTATGAATAACTTATTAAGTTATAAAAGTGAGAATAATTTAAACATTTTTATACAATTATTTTATAAATGATATGCTGGACTTAATGTTAAAAAAACTAAGGGAAAAAACCTTAACATTTATTATAATTTGCTATGCGTTACCTAAATGTTTCATTTTTTTGCTATCTTTGACTAGAAGCATTTTATAAAATTAAAATAATTATTACAATTACTAAAATAGCAGTATAATTCTGCGTGACAGTTTTATTCAGTTTTTTCTTCATTACTCAACAGCAGAGCTACTCATTAGTTCTTCTATTCAGGAGTTGGTTCTTTGTGATATGAAAAATAAATATTTTGTCATAGTTTTGGTTTTGTAACTTTGAACAGCCATGGCCCTGGCTCCGGTTAATTTGAAATTTAATAAAATCTTTTTAGGCCACCACAACCATCCATTTGAGAAGTTGTCATCCACTCTTAAAGAATACCTTAAGGAGCTTTTTGTAGTTGAAGTAAGTGCAGTAGACAAACAAAAAATTAAAAAGTAACTATTAGAAAGGAAAATCTTTAGCAATATTAGTCACACAAAATTCTTAAAAACTTGCTGAGAAAAATGTGATGTGAAACAAAAACCAAGTGACGCTTTTAATTAATACATTTGTTTTTTTATTCTATAATTTTTTTTTATCATTATTCTCATAACACAAAAAGTTACCCGTGTTACTTAAAATAATTACTAAGTGTGCATAGCTTTAGCTAAAGTGAATAAAAAATGTGTTAAAATGAATTGAAGCAATTGTTGAACAAAAAATCACAGTCATTGTTATTGAAGTTAGTTCAAGATTTTGAGATGAATTTGGCGAAGAAAAAAGTCAGAAACGAAAAGGATAAGTGGCTAAGAAATAAACGCATACAAATCGACATGGAAATGAATTTTGTTATCACTTTTCTCAATTTTTTAGAAATCAAATTATATGAGGCATATATATATAAAGATTTTTATACCCTCCATAACACTGTTGTAAGTACATTATGAGTTTCAGAATTATTTTCAGTATAATCAATAAAAAGTTATGATGGTATGAGGTATTATGTAGGTTGAAAAATATGTTGATTGCAAAGTACAATCATATATACTAGCAGATTCCAGCCCTCGAAATTCGAGCGCAAATTCTAGGAAATTTTATTTTTTAATTAAATAAGGACCCTAAAAGTATGCTCATCAATTATAGCCAACTCACAAGTCAACATAAAAAACAAACTCATTTTTATTACAAACACATTAACAAATTTAATAAACACACACATAGCATTGTATAATTTTATGTATGTGTTAGTAGCAACTTTAAATGCAATTTACTTAAAATAAAAGAAAAAATTTAAAAATCTGTAAATCTGCAAAACAGCTAAAATGAAATACCTTTCAAATAATATACGACTGGTCAAAATTGGTATAATACGGTAGAACAAAACATCAGTCACAAGAAATCGCCTAGCCTATTAATATTATAGATTATAAAGTTATAAAAATTAAACAATCGTCTGATCTGTGTCACATATAATATTGAATTAGTTTAAATTCAGGGCTGTGGAGTCGTCAAAAAAAGGTTCCAGCTCCGACTCCAACTCAATCCGCTGAAATTTGTAAGGTACGAATCCGATTCCTACTCTAAATCTGACTCTGATGTTAAATGTATATAGGCATATTTATAAAAACAGTGACAATTATGTTATTGATAATTGATGCCAGAGAATCAATAAAACATTTATTTTTTAAATATTTTATTTATTTTTATTAACTCTTGCAATAATAAACAAGATACTATAAGATCGGAGACTTAAAATAACATAATGGCAAATCAAAAATAAAAAAAAATAACGCTGCATTTGCCTTTAGAAATAGAATAGCGTCAATGATATCTGGCTTCGTTGATGCTCTCAAATCGGATCTGATGATTCTGAGTGAGGGCACTTGTTTCGATGGCAATGCCGCGGTGATCAGCAGCATTGCAGCACTCTGAAATCTCTCAGATGCAATTCCAATCTTTTTGTTAAATCTGAAGACGGCCAAATTTCTCTACCTCCTTTAATGACTAGTAAAAGTGTATTTTAAATCTAGCTAAGCCTGTTTATGTGTCTCCGCTACTTCCTACTAAATTTATGCGACGACACTTGTACTACTCCTGCTCGTCTTTTCTTTTTTCAAAATCATCATGTGTATATAGTATTCTTTTTTTAAATTTTTATTAAAAAAATGAACTTGTATTAAATATGTGGTGAAACTTAAACTGAACTTTGACTTTCAGTTTTCAATGTAATAATTAATTTTTTTTTTAGAAATTAACTAAAGTAAAATAAATAAATAAAATAAATGAACTATAAAATTTTATAACGCAAAATAATCAGTTTTAATTTAATGCTGAATATTGTCTAAATTCAATTAAATCAAATTAAACCAACTATTTTCAACTTGATCAATAACGGAGTATAAGTTCTACTAACACAATTTAGTCTCTTGCTCGCACTAATAAACAAAATTCCAAAATATTTTCAATTATGAATAACTTTTATATTATTTATTTTAAGAACTTGAATTCAATAGTAAATCCGATTCCGGTATAAACACCGCAACTCCTGCTCCACAACTCCGACTCCACAACTCCGACACCAGTAAATCAAACTGCAGATAAATGAGAGTAATTCATGCATCAGTTTCAGTTTATTTAACTATATCGAGGGGTAATTCTGCAAACTATACAGTATCATATCCCTCATATAGGGCGTTAATTATTTCAGACCCAACTTTTCAAATTTATATACCCTATGTTGTCAGGGTATAATGAGTTTGTGCTGATGTTTGTAATTACCAAAACTATTTACCCTAGACTCAGACTAACCCTCGGAATCGATTTCGGTCCATCTGTCCGTCAGTGTGTCCGTGTAAAGATTGTGATCAAAGTACAGGTTGCAAATATGAGTATATTTTGATGAAATTTGGTATATAAGCTTCCGTTGGCCATAGAATAAATGCTGGTGCAGTTGGTAAAAATCTATGCAATTTCTGTCCTAGTCCCCATACAAATGATCCCTACGAGATCGACTTGAATTGCCATAAGCTACAAATTATCATATAGGTCCCGGTCAAATGCGGAAAATTCTTAGTCATTGCCCCCATATCTGCTTCTCGGTCTTGACTTAAATCAAACAAAAGACAAAAATAAATGCATTATGTAGGGTATCGCATAGTTGGTCTAGACCGACTACAATTTTCTTAGTTGTATTAAAAATTAGTTAAACTTATTCGGTCTAGATCGACTATATGTGACCCGGTCTATGAAAAGGTGGCTTATGACTCAAAAAATTATTTTTCACTTTTATTTTGGTTCGGATAGTTTTTGACATGGTCAAAATCAGAAAGTCCTAGCTTGCTTATAAGTGTACTAAAAATGTAGAGAAAGAAGAGCACATTCAAACATTAAAACAGAATTTTATTGAAAGATAATACAAGATAATACATGGAATTGAAAATGAAAAAAACAAAGGATTGAACGCTACAAAAATGATTTTACCAAAAAAAAAACAAGCTATTTTGCACAAAAATATTTAATTAGCAATATGTAGTAGTTTTCTTCGCCGCCATCCTTGTTGAAACCTTTGAAGTTGCTCGTTTTTTTTTTTAATCTTCTTCTGGAGATGAGGCCCTACGTTTTCTTGATTTTTTTATTGGAGTTGAATTCGCAGGTTTCTTCAGTTTTTTATTTTTCGGATCGTGATTTGACGATGCAGCTATAGGTTTCGGTTTCTGTTTCGACGATGAAGCTACAGGTTTTGAGGATGAAGCCTTGGGTTCCTTCGATGCCACTTTTGTGGCTGGTAAAGCATCTTCAGATTTTTTTGATGACATTTTTTTCGATGACAACGGAGCCAAAATATCCGCATTCATGGAATCTGAAACCAAGCTTCTGAGATTCTGATAAATATACCACTGACGCTGCAGAGATAAACCAACTGGTTGGATAATTTCGGGCATATTGTCATCAACTGGGATTAATGACAATTGAAATGATTCAACATCCTCGCTGTCCGCAAATTTTTTGGTTTTTAAAGAGTTTTTGTTCATTATAAAATGGTGGAATTGTGTAATGCCAACAAGTGACTTGTAGAATGGTTTAAAATAACTGTCCCACTCATATCAAAAGACATTTTTCCACGATACAGCTGTATTATGGCCACCTGGTGACGATTGTACGACGCACTGCAGTAAATGTTCATACGTATCAATATTAGTAATAGCATACTTGGCTAGCGTAATTGATATTGTGTTCACTATTGAAGAAAACGGCTATTTTAATTACAATAGATACAACTTAAAAAAAAGTAAACAATGGCTTACTTACTTCGACAGTAATCACAGAGATCATTCGCTGGTTTCATTACTGCAACATAAGGTATGTATTTGGCCCATATGCGTCCAAAGGAACAAATGCTCATCTTCAGTTCATCATCACCGAGTGAAGCAATGTATTTTCGATAAACTGAGGCCTTTGTCTCATTAGATGGTAACTTCATTACACGATAATCTTTGAATTTGGGTAAACGTTCTGGCAGTGGAAGAGCCAATAGATCGGCTGTATAATTAATAAATTTGAAAGCTTTTTGGATATCAGATGGTTGAAACGCTCTCCAATGTGTAGATGGTTTATTTGCTAGCGCACGTACCACTGTTATGGCACCATGTTTATGAAAATGACGAAGTAAATTTTCAAAACGTTTTCTTCCACACGCAATGCACAAAAAGGAAAAATGAGCGGCAATCCGGTAAGTGATAAAAAATGAACATCAATTTATGCCTTTCAACATCTCTACCTTTTTGCCTTTCATGTTCCCTCCATTTCGTTATTTTTGTGTAGGCATCTCCAAGTTTGTCTGTGCACATTATGGCTGATTCGATATGGCTCAGCATAACCAAATCAAGTTCATGTTTTCTTAATTCTAGATCAGTGCTAGGCACACACATATTATCACATATTGCGCTTGTGTGCGAAGCAGAAAAAAGCGAAGTTCAACTTGACACTCTCCTGTTGTACACCGCAAAAATTGTTCGATTAACGAAAATAAAATAATTTTTTTTTAGTATTATAATTTAATTTCAATTGTTTTAATAATAATAATAATAATAATAATTAAAAAAATTAACGTTCAGCTAACTCATCCAAATTGATGTCTCCTCTGTACTCCTTAATACGTAATAAATCGGCTATGTGCTTGTCGCAGTTGTATGTGGTGCCAAACATTGAGTACAGCTTGTACATTTCGTTTTTTAAGTTTGGATATTTATTATCGTCGATGTTATTTTCTCCGGTTTCCAGAGGAATTTTAAAATCATCCCGTAATTTTTTAAGCTCTTCTTGTAGTATGACATCCTGTTCTTCTATTTCAGAAATAAGTGGATAATCATGTAATTCTACAAGCTTTTCAATACAGTTTAAATCTTGAAACCTGCCTAATAATTATTCTTTAGAGACTCGACGATATCGGCATAGTTTTGTATTTTAACAAAGCTCTTAATATTCAATTTTGTAAAGATTGACGTTTTTTTAGGTTGACAAAGTTATTACTTTGGAGTTGGTGGGTTAATAAAATCAGTTTTCTATAAAAATGGTGTATTATGGTTGCTAATTGAAAAATTTTTATATTTTTGCCTTGAAGAGTTAAGTTAAGTTCATTTAATATTTCGGTGATATCGCATAAACACGCCAAGTCTAATAGGAAGTCGGGGTCTTCAAGTACACGAATAAGCTATTCGGTGTCCTGTTTTGGTAAAGTTTTAAAAAATTTGACAGTTTCTTTTCTTAAATTAAAAAGTCGGTCTAAGCATTTGCCTCGATTAAGCCACCGAACTTCTGTATACAACAAAAGATCACCATACTCTGAATGTTGATTTTCTAGAAAATCTTTAAATTTTCTATGAGTCAGTGAATTGTGTCCTCCTCTTATTTTGTTTATAATTTTAACAGCAATGTTCATTGTGCTAGTTACACTTAATTCTTTAGGGAAAAGGGCTTGCTGATGTATTACACAATGTAGAGCTGGGCAATAGATTTGGTTTTTGTGAAAAAACCCCAAAATACCCTTGTTTTTCCCTCTCATTACTTCAGCTCCATCCGTGCATATTGAACTTAGTTTTCTTTTGTCCACAATTGAAAACACCTTCAAGTCTACTGTGTCATACAAAACTTGACCCGTAACATGACCATGAATAGAAACTAAATCTAAAACTTCTTCAAAGTATGTTAAATTTACATCTACCGTTTTAATGCAAATAATAAGCTGGCAAATATTATTAATATCTGTGCTCTCGTCTAGCGAAATCGAAAAATATTTAAAATTTTTTAGTCTGTCTTAAGCTGCAGAATGGATAAATTGACTTATATCTTCTGTCCTACGTGTGACTGTACGCCGAGATAATGGAATATTTTTGCAAAGTTTCATAGCTTCTTGGCATTTTTCACCAAAACAATTTAAAACATCTAATGTAAGGTTCTGAAAAAAATTCCATCATCAAATGGGCGGCATTGCTTTGCTAAAGCCAAAGCTACGGCATACGATGCCTTTTTTTTTAAAGGCAAATGATCATGAGGACCATTACCTTTATCAACCGTAGAATTTTTGTTTATTTCATGATGAGGAATATTATTTTCATCAACCATGAATTTAGAATTTTCCCATTTTTCATTAAACATTTTTTTATGTGTATTTTTTTAAAGTCGCGCAGCGAGGTCTTGCTTGTTCAAATGCTGATGAGCAACTAATTTGATTTGATTTTTAAAAATGAGAACAAAGCACAGCCGAAGGTTGACGATCGAAAGCCACACGAAGAGGTTTATAGTATACATGTGTCGACGTCGCGCAAGCAGCATTTTGATGTGCACCACGCGTGGTGGAGAATTGAAAATGTGCCCAGCGCTGTTCTAGATAGATGTTTCTTGCATTTTCTATTATCTTTCGCGGTATCATTTTTTGGCATTTCTTATTACAGCAATCTTCCGAAATAAATTTATTTACCAATTCCTTTTCTTTGTTATCTATAGTAGACAAGTCCATTGTAAGAAAACTTTGTTTCACTCCCATTTTATCTTCAGCTTGAAATAATGATTGCAGTTCCTCATCGTAATTGAAACCAACATCATCGAAAGAATCATCATCATTCTCTTCATTTTCACCAAAATATTTTTGAAAAACCTCGCTAAATTCTTCATCGACAGACATTATTCACTAGTTCATAACGGAAAATACCAACAGAAACAATTACACCAACGAGATAATGAAAAAAACTGACGAAATGCATTGTTTATCTTTAACAGCTGATTTCTCGAAATTTTGTTTTTGAGTCATAAGCCACCTTTTCATAGACCGGGTCACATATTATTCTCAATAAGTTCAAAATAAATGGTCAGAGACTTATTAGGGAATAATTGATTTATTAAGAAATATAAGTTATGTACATATACATATATGTTAAATATATTTGAATGCAATAATGCGATATTTACCAGAAAAATACAAGAAACACGATATATTATATGCATACATTTTTTTTCGCAATGAGAGTTTTATATCCCTCGATTGAACAAAACTTTTATAATGAGCGCTTTTAATTTGTGCATTTACAACCATAATTCGAATTACAATATCCTTCCATATTATTTATGATGTTGCACAGAGCTGCACAAAACCATTTGATCTTACCAAAAATCACCTAATAATGTTTAGCTTAAAATGGGAAACTTACAGAAACACACTTTTTATATCATCTGCAAAGAACATATTTGTTTCAATTTTGTTATTATATTTTAGTTTGTTATATTGGAAGAAGTTGAGCAGTATAACTCTTTGCTTGGATTCTCATTAGGTTGTTTTCAGCAAAATTATATGAATAGAACTTTTTACCAAACAAACTGTCTACTACTTTTGGTTACTGATGAGGGTTGGGGACTCGATATGAAATATCTGTATAACCTGTCTTGGAGAATATAGATCAACTTTTGAAAGAAATTTACTAAGTTTTTTTGCTTTGTTAACAGTAAAAACATTTGATCTTGAGCCTGGCTCATTTCTAAATCAATCGCTAAGATGAAATAGAATATCCTATATAATATACACACCTCCGATTTTCCACAGTTTGACTATTGCACCTTATCAATTTTCGCTGACGATACAGCAGTATTATGCTCGGAATTTTGGCTGCAGATATTTTAGCAAATTTACAAAGATCACTGACGGATATTTTATCATATTTTAGTAAGTGGAAAATATGTGTTAATTGCGAAAAAAAAAAAAAACAAAAGCATTGTACTTTACGAGGAAACGTAAGGACAGCTGCTCCCTACAGGCTAACTTAGTTTTTAATAACAATTGTGTACAATGGGAACAAGAAATCAAATATCTAGGTGTAATACTTGATCCCAAGATGAATTTCAAGTGCCATATACCGTATATGATAAATAAAGTTAATCTTAACCCGTATCTTATATTCATTCATAAACAGAGCCTCAGCATTGGTAACAAACTATATTCTATGCTGTCATAAAAATGCCATATCAAATAGCTTCAAGTGGCTCAAAATAAATTATTAAAAACAATATATACTTGCCTTGGTTCTTTTCTACTGCAAGACTCCACGTTATTGCAGGCCTGGAATTAGTTACTGATAGGATAAATAGACTTACCCATAACTTCAATATTAGATGTTCAAATTCAGAATTACTCATATTAATGACCTGACGTCATCTTAGGAATTCATCTAGTCTGTAGTAATAAGTAGCTTTAAGTAAATTCAATGGGATTTTTTTTGCAAATTTTCTCCTTGAATAAAAATAATGTAAATATATACAAAATAATTTTATGAAATATTGTTAATATTAAGGTTGAAAATGAAAAATTCTTGAACACTTAGAAAGAAAGTATAAATGACAAAACTTTAAGTATTATCTAAAAACAAGTAAGAGTGTTAAATTCGACTGTGCCGAATCTTTGATATCCTCCACCTCGGTTTGAGTATTGATAATATATGTAAACAAAATATTGGAAAAATATGCATGCGTTTCCTATATGCAAGCGTTTCCGGTTATATGACATAACTTCTCGTTTAATTTAGTTTTTGCTAATTAAATACCTCGCCCTAACCTCCATTGCAAACGTAATAGGTGTGTAGGGTGGCTATATGCATTAAATCGTGCTAATTTGAGATGGCTGTAGAGTTTCTTTTAACTGGCCAAATATTTGTTCATTGCGGCCATATAGGTCGGATGGAGTAACAAAATAATAACAAAAAAAAAGCTCTCTCAACTTTTTTATTAAAATATTGCCATATTTGGAAAACATAGAGAATAAATTTATAATAATAATAAATAATCAAATTAGGGATGCCAAACGCAAAAAACCAAATGTCCCAAACATTTTAAATAAAATAATTTGTTATCTTTATTTTCTGAAAAACTTCAAATATTCATCCAAAAAAAATTGTGAAAGTTTATATATAAATAACGTTGTCATCAAATTGCGTTTATATATGTAACAATTTTTATGTTCGCAGTTCTTAAATATCATTTGAGGTTTTCTAAAATTCATTGAATTTAAATTAATGTTTTCTGTAGTCCGATTCTGTAAATTTCAACGCAAAATATATCGACAGCTATTGTTGTTTGAACTAAGGATTGAGTGATTAACTAAGTACATACATCTTAACGACAGTCGACAAATCTATTTATCTATTTATTTAAATTGTAAACGAGTGGCATCTCTGTCAAAATAAGCGAAAAATACAAAGAAGAATAGAAAAAAACAAATTATTTCGTGTTTGAGAGGATGATTTTATGTTTATGTTTAATATCTCTATTTTTTTTACTAATATTTCTGTTTATTTATTTGAAAATTAAATAATGAATTGAATATGCTATTTAATTTTTTTATTTATATAAAAAAGTTTTTTAATAGAAGCAAAATATTTTCACTATTTTATGATTTTTATTATACCCTATACCACTATGTGGTTTGGGTATAATGACTTTGTGCTGCTGTTTGTAACAACCAAAAATATTTGACCTAGACCCATCTTTAATTATACCGATCGAATCAGAATCACTTTCTGAGTTGATTTAACAATGTCCGTCCGTCCGTCCGTCTGTGTGTCCATGTAAACCTTGTAATCAAACTGCAGGTCGCAAATATGAATATATTTTGATGAAATTTGGCATATAAGCTTCTATCGGCCATGGGATGAATGCTATTGAAATTGGTGAGAATCGGTCCATGTACAGACCTAGCCCCCATACAACTTACCCCTATGAAATCGATATAAATTGCCATAAGATCCAAATTGTCATATAGATCTTACTCAAATTGGGTTTATATGCGTTCATTACATCCATTAATGAGTAGTCCAAAAATGATCCTTTTGGCCCCATATAGAGCTGCTTCCCGATCTTCACTTAAATCTATTAAAAACAAAAATATTGCACTGATTCTTCTCAAATTTTGTTTGTATATATTTTTGCAAAATAAAAGAGACTTTACCAAACATGATCAGGATCGGTCCATTTTTGGACCTAGTCCCCATATAGATATATCATCCGATATGAACTTTTTCATATCTGCAGCCAAAAAAAAATAATAAAAATACCACTCAAATATGACGACATTTCAACCTAAAAATTTAAGTTTTTATCAATTGAATAAACAACACAAAAATGGTTGTCGTTTTGATAACAACAACAGCTGACTTTAACAATAACGAATATCGTTTAAAAATTTCACTGATAATTTTGCTTTTCTTTTTTTAACGATTCGACTATCGTTAAAAGAAGTTACTGCAAAGCTATTAATTTCTCCTGAATGCCAATAGTTTTTTTAATGTAAACATTTTTTAAATGTAAACATATTTGGTGTTTTTTTTTTATTTAACGCAATTGTTGTCTTCTAAATTTAAAATTATTATTTCCGACGTTTTGATATGACTTTCTGAAATTCAATTAATATTTTATAATTTATAATTGGAAATTTTAATTCCAGTTTTTAGAATTGATATTTTCTAAAATTTCAATGGAAAATTTAATAAGTGCAATTTTGTATTTATGTGAATAATAATGCTTTAGTAATTATAAACAATTTTTAAAAATTAGATGTAATCGCAATCAGATATTTTGTAGGTAAAGCAGAATAATAATTCTATATAACTATGTAGAACTGTTTTGAAAGCAAAAAACTCATTGATGACCTCGGTAACTCTATTTTGAAAAGACAACAAAAAGTTAACATGCCAAACTTATATTCATGTTTGTAAAAGAATAATGAAAAAACGTATGAAATAAAAGACCAACCCGTGTATACTCTTAACATTGTTCTGTATGATATCTAGTTGAAAATTTTGACATTCGTGTTAAAATAGAAATAACTATTGCAAAGCTAATTATAACAAAAATTGTGGCGTCACGCTGAGCAAAATGAAGTGACACTCTGTTAATGCAAAAGAAATGTATTTTCCCCACAACAAAATATTGCAGAATTACCGATTTATTTCTAACATGCAGTTATTATGGATATTCTTATATGGAATATAAATTAAAACTCGAGGAGTTTTTTATTAAAAAGCGAACTCCAACTTTATTAAATTAGATCCAAATTAGAACTGAACTTACAAACTAAAATTACAATAATATATATAATTATTAATTACTGCTGCATACCAAAACACCTGCTGCTTTTGCAGATTCTTCTTTGTCTCTTCTTTTCGTGGGAGCTAGCATAATTGCTGATGACGAACAGCTACACCGTTGATGTGAGAACTTTTGAAATTCATCGATGAGATGGCCAGCTGCATTGCAGACGCTACGTCAGCGTTTTGCATGGGAATCTTTGATGTACTTTTTTATTTTATGTTGATGAACATATGTAGCGTTAACTCCTCCCCTCTTAAATACAATTGTCCGCAATTGTTGTTTTTATTAAAAATAGGGAATATCGTTCAACCGAATGTTTGCTGTATACGGTTTGTTTTTTTGTTGACCATTGGTTAAGATTACAGATGGGGTTGAAGGTAAGTATGAGTCTGCCTGAATTGTGCCGGGAAATTTGGTTTGGCGTAGCGTTCTAAAGATGTGGAGCATCATGAGGCCAATAATGACAAGCAGAAATATGAAAAATATACTGGATATTCCATTTATGATTGAGCCATATTTTATTGTCTTAATTTCTTTAGTGTTGTTGATATGAAGTTCATTCAGGCTTTCGATCGTTAAAAGATGTTCGAATTTTTCTTCTAGCGGGGCTGGTTGCAGTATGGCAGGTATAATTTTTATTTGTGGAGCTTCTAGGCTTCGGAAGATTCTATTGCGTGTAGAGATTGTAGTGTTGATGAATTTAATTAGGAAGGTGGCAAATAGGCTATGTTCGTTATTGTCGATTATCGCAGTATCGTTGTATTCGTTGAATAGGAGTATACCAGGAATAATTTCTTCGATTAACGGAATATGTTGACTGTTGCTATAGATGCAGGATGATGCTAGGCTTTTGATAATGTTTGGTATGCAAGTATTATTACTTAAATCTAATAATTGATTATTATTACAAACTTTGATTGAATTATATTCTAAACAATTACTTTTCAATCCATATATTTCATTTTTATTTTTAATTATTTCTTTGAATGGCAATTTAATAATTTTACCATTTTTCTTAACAGGTCGAACTATAATATTCTCGTAAATTTCTTCTTTTGTTAATGGTATTTTAATAATATACAATATCATTGAATTGTTATACATAACATTTATCTTGGCGTATTCCACCGCCTCTTCTGGGGATGCAAATGGCATCTTTTCTTTTCTTAGTTTTTCTAAGGCTAGTTGTGTTTCAAAATTATTTAAAATCATGGAATTTACTATTCCGTTTTTCGCCCATTGAATGGCATATTTTACATTTATTAATTCTTCTTTTATTAATCTAATTTTATTTTGTAGGTTAATTGCTATTTCATTAATTAAGTAGTCATCTTTTCGTACTACATTTGATATTGAATTAACTATATTGGTTATATTATTTATTCTTTCATTAATTGCTTTATTAATAACAATTTGCTTATTATTATTCTCATTTAATTCAAACATATTAAATTGTAAAGTTTCGAAATCATCGTGGTCCGGAGTACCAGCAATGTATTTCCATGCTGTTCCAATAGCATTAATTGACCTTTTTTTTCTGTTAATATTCTTATATTTACTATTACTAATTGTGATATCTTTATTTTCATAATTATTACTGTTATTAAAAGGAACAATATTTTGGAGAAGTTCCAAAGTTTGGTTAGATTCGTGATCAAGGAGGGGATAGAAAAGGCTGGATTTAGGTATGTTCTCGTCAATATATATTTTCGTTTTCTGAAGGATTTTATCGTAGAGGGTTAAGTCGATTATGTGTATTAGTCTAAAAATACCATTCTGTATTTTACTACGTCCGTTATCTATCGCTATCAGATGGGCCGTCGTGTAGTCTATTATCTGAAACTCCGCTCTACATGCCAAAATGACGGATCTGAAAAAAAAAGGAAAATTGTTACGTCTTAATAAGACTCTTATGTATAACCCTTCCAGATCTAGTTATAACTGTGGAGTTTCTGTCTCTGGCGACCACCTCTTTTTTAAATCTTGGGGTCAACTTATTACCGATTCTCTTATTGATCTTTGCGTAAATAACATCTCCTTCTAAATACGTTCGGGGCTGTGTCTTGTTACGATTGTGGTAGCTTAGGTCCGAAATTTGTTTCTCTTGTAACCTTTCTATCGTTTCCCTACGAAAACTTTCGAGTTGTTCTGGGTCGCTAGCTACTCTTCGTCCAAATAATACTTCGACAGGTTTTTTCCCTGTTGTTGAATGGACCGACAAATTATATTCTTTGACTGATCTTTCCAACAATTCTTCAAATGTGTTATGAGCTCTTTCGACCTTGAGGCAGCGCATTATTTCCTGGAGTGTGGAATGGAAACGTTCCACTTGACCATTTGAAGTACTCGTATAAGGTGGTGTGCGGTAAACCTGAATGCCACATTCATTTTCGATCATATGGTTCGTGGAGACCGAATTGAATGATTTTTCATTGTCAACGACTACACTTTCAGGAATAAGAAAGAAGAGTATATCTCTCAGAGGCTGCCTAATATCCTCGGCAGCTCTGGATTTTATAACCTTTGCCACTGCAAATTTTGAAAATTTGTCAATAGCTGTCAAAACGGAATGATTGTCCGTAATGAAAATATCCAAGTGGACTATTTGTCCTGGAAATTGCGGAATGGGGGTGACCTGAATTTGGGGTTTCGCAGGGTGACGGTCGTACTTATTCTCCCTACAAATAATACATCTTTTAACTATTCTGCCAATCTTTTGACTCATGGAAGGAAAATAATATTTTTCCAAAATTTGAATTTTATTTTCGCGAGCATTTCTATGAGCTCGGTCATGCGTACACACTATAATATTTTCTTGCTCTTGCTCATTCGTAATATCTTCAACCTGCTGTTGAGTAAATCTTACTTTATAACTACTGAAATTAAAGGGGTAAATCTCCTGAATTTGTCCCATAATACGCTCGTCAGTTTTAATACAATTTATTACAGAAGGATTTAAATAGCGTTTGAGAAGTGTGATAAGTTTATTAGAATCGTAATGTGGTTCAACAATTGTGTGTCTATGATAGGTCGGGAAAACTATTTGAAACTGGTAAGAGGATGTTTGATCCATCTTCAACAGAATTTGGTTTTTAAAAACGTTAATGGGCGCGTCCACGAAAAAAATGAAATTATGTGAGGAACTTTCGTCACTGTGGACGCTTGACGTCAATGTATTCACCGGAACACCATGTGAAATTCGCGAAAGGGCATCAGCAACAACATTTGCCTTGCCTGGCTTATAATGCAACTCATAATTGTACTCCTCCAGAATTGCCTTCCAGCGTTTCATTTTGCTGTTGTTGTTTTTGTTGCTCAAGGCGTATGTAAGGGGCTGATGGTCCGTAAAGATGTTAACTTTAGCGGTACCATAAAGGTAATTCCTTAAAGAATTTAAGGCCCATATAATGGCGAGCATCTCCTTTTCGTTCGTTGCGTAGTTTTCCTCTGTCTTACTGAGTGTCCTTGAAATAAATATTATTGGTTTGTCGTCCTGAGAAAGTACTGCGCCAATGGCGAAATTTGATGCATCTGTTGTCAGTGTAAAGTCTTTGTCAAAATTTGGGTAGGCCAACATAATATCTCTTGAAACAAGTGTTGTTTTAATTTTATTAAAAGCTGCAACAGCTTCAGAATCCAAATTTATTTTTAATCCGGCGGATTTATTTTTTGAAATACGGCCTTCCTTCCCCCGTAAAAGGGATGTCAGGGGTTTTGCAAGCTTTGCGTAGTCCTGCACGAAGCGTCGATAATACCCTGACAGACCCAAAAAGGATCTTAGTTCTTTTAATGTTTTTGGTGTCGGAATTTTGGATATAGCCTCAGTTTTTGCTGGATTTGTAGTAATTCCCTCAGAAGAAATTACAAATCCAAGAAACTCAACTGATTTTTTAAAAAAGTGACATTTGTCCAACTGGACCTTCATATTAGCACTCTCGAGAGTTTTGAAAATTTTTTCTAAATGATGGGCATGGTGGTCCTCGGTTTTGCTAAAAACAATAATGTCGTCAATATAAACGAAACAACACACTCCAATACATTCGCGCAATATATCATCAAGTGCTCTCTGAAAAATAGAAGGGGCATTTTTCAAGCCAAAGGGTAATCTAGTGTATTCATATTTTCCATTATTGATGGAAAAAGCTGTTTTTTCTATATCAGATTCTTTTAGCGGGATCTGATGGAAGCCGCTCTTTAAATCAAGCACTGAGAAAAAATTGTTATTTCCTAATTGTGCAAGAACTTCAGTGATATCTGGAATCGGGTATCTGTCTGCTATAGTGACCGCGTTAAGCTTTCTATAATCTGTTACAACTCTATATTGTTTATTTCCAGAAGAGTCTGGTTTTTTTGGAACGATCCATACAGGTGAATTATAAGGTGACCGGGATGGTCTTATGATACCGTCATTAAGCATCGTCTGAATTTGATTTTCCACCTCAGCTTTCAAAGCCATGGGGTACGGATAGTATCGCGTATAGACCGGTGTATCACTTTTTGTACGAATTTCCCCAACTACGGCAGTCGTATATGTTAGTTTCATATCCGGCTCGGCAAATAGGTTTGGTATTTTTCTTGTCAACGCATCAATCACTTTCCTTTGCTTGTCTGTCATATGTTCGTCTCGTATGTTTATCGCGTTCACGGACTGGGATTTTTTTTGAAATATTGTAATTTTCATTCCTTCTTCGATTTCCATGTAGCCTTCCCTAGTATGGATAACCGCCCCCAATTCTCGAAGGCTGTCGTTTCCCAAAATTCCATGAAAAGATTTTAACGTGGGAAGTACGAAGAATTTACAATTAGCGTTGCGATTGCCAAAAAGATTTATAAAAGTGTGTTCTTTAATTTCTACGTCCCCTGCCACTGATCGAGCGATGAAAGGTTCCTTATTTGGAAAGGTTTTCTTTGGTAGAGATGGTTGAATATAGTTTTTTGTGGAACCGGTATCTATTAATATTTCCAGAATCAGTCCACTCTTCGTTCTAAATTTTACGAAAGGTAACGAAGAGTCCGTTAATCTAAAAAATTCAAATCGCTAAAGTCGGTTGGTTCCTCCGCCTGTGGAGTAGTCTCCTCAGGAATCTTTTGAAAATATTCCGTGTAATCATGCTCTTCATTTTCAGAGCGCGTGCCGGCCTCACTTCCTTCCGGCGGGTAACCTTGACCGTATGTACCTTCTGGTGCATGATTTGCAGCATTTAAGTAAAAGTTCCTCTGCACCTTGTTTGCAGGGCTGTGAAACGATGCCTGTGGTGGCCTTTTACCATAAAAGTCGTTGGGCCTAGGTCGGTTCATATAATTAATCCCCCTCGAGCGCATGCTGGAGTCTACTTCCATTGGCTCTGGTCTGGGTTGAGGTTTTGGTGCGGTTGGACGCTGGGGAGCAAAATGTGTTTGTGGGTGGTTATTTCCACTTCGATACCAATTTTGATTTTGTGAATATACTGGGTAATTTTGATTATTACCTTGAGGTCGTGGCATATAAGCCAATTGCGGGTAAAATCTAGGATGGGATTGCTGGTTTATCTGATGGTGATTTCTACCAGGTTTCCGGTTTGGGTGACTAAATATTGTACATGAGACATTTCTACTCTTTTGAGCATAGTCTGAACGGAAATTCTGATTCTCCAATTTGAGGCATAAATGAAGGGCCTGTGGCAGATCCGCGGGTTCCTTCATACCTAAAAGACGTGATAAATCGCCATTTAAACCTCGAATAAATGTATCGAGTGCCTTATCACGATAAGTTTGCGTGAAAAGCTGCAATGGCTCATTGGCCAAATCCATGCAACCGATTTTATTCAAAATGAGCGATAATTGTGTATATACCTGTCCATAGAATTCCTGAACAGTTTGATTTCCTTGCACCAAGGATATCATTTGATATTCTAAAGTTCGAATATCCCTCTTATCCGCATAATGTAACGTAAGACATTTCGATATAGCTTGCCAATTTAAAGGGGTGTTATAAGATTCTAGTGCAACGTCTGCACTACCTACAATCTTATTGCGTATAACGTTTATTATCCCGTAATATTTGGGAGTACCCTTTATGGGCTCGTAGATCTGCAATATTCGGTCAACACTTTTCTTCCAGGAATTAAATTCCCCTGGACTTCCGGAGAAATCACGTAAACATCGGACTACGTCTGGGATTTTATCTAGTTCAGAAGTATTGCCTCTGTAGGCTGAATCAATTGTCTGGTCGGAAAAATTTGCAAAATTTTGGTCTTGATTTGCTTGCAATAAGCCTTGGAATTGGCTTTCGAGGATATTTTGTATTATATTTGTTATTGTTGGCGTTAAGTTTTGTAAGCTAAGTCCTTGATTCGCGTTAGCAGGATTTTCAGGAATAGTAGGGTTAGTGGGAGGATTAAGGACAGCTGGTCGAATAAGGTTATTAGGATTAGACATTTTTTCTATTATTATTCCTCTTTCAAACAAAGTTTAATTAAAACGTATATTTTCCCGTGAAATTCACAGCGCGAAATAATAAATTTAAGTTTATTGGAAAAATTTAATGATATATATATATAAAAATAAAAAATAAAATAATCTGGCTTACAGCACTATGGTGATGAGGATCATTATGAAATATTAACGGTGTACAATGCTGGAACTGTTGAAACTGCTGCAACTGCTGGATCTGTTGAAACTGCTGCAACTGCTGGATCTGTTGAAATTGCTGGAACCGGATTTATTTCTTTATGTCGTGCCACGATTCACTATTTTCTCAATCATTCAGTTTTTATCTGGGTTATTAAAATATTGATTATTTTCTGGTATAATTTTCAAACCAATTCAATTTTCAAAAAAGATATTGCACTAAAATTTACAGCTTGCAGTCACTTTTTAAAAGATGTTAGTTTTAATTTTTTGTTAATAAAAAATTTTTTTTTTTTTGTCTATTAATTAAAAAATTTAGTTTGTTCAAGTAGTTTAGCTTAAATTTTTTCTCGAAAAATATAGATTTTTAGATTTTTTTAGTTTTTTTTTTTTTCACTGTTTATTTGTTTGTTCTTGTAGTTTTTATTTTTGTTTCGTGTTTTGTTTTGCACAAAAAAGTCCGTGAAGCGGCTGGTGTTCAACACCGTCCTTTTCGTCTACAGGATTGTAGTTACTCAGGGGCCTCGTTCTTCACTAGGTCGCGTTTATTTTTCCGCGTGGACTAACGGAAACCCGACAGGATTTATCGCGAGTTTATACAGAGGCTGTAGAAGGCTCTGTAGTTAAAGTTTTTTAGTTAATTTCGCGCAGAGGCTATAGAAGGCTCTGTTATTTTATTTAAAAAAAAAACGCGAAGAGGCTACAGAAGGCTCTTTAATTTAACACTTTTTTTCACTCGCGAATCCTGCGGGTCCCTGCTCGGGCGCCAATTAAAACTCGAGGAGTTTTTTATTAAAAAAAAATATAATTTTTTTTAGGAGCGAACTCCAACTTTATTAAATTAGATCCAAATTAGAACTGAACTTACAAACTAAAATTACAATAATATATATAATTATTAATTACTGCTGCATACCAAAACACCTGCTGCTTTTGCAGATTCTTCTTTGTCTCTTCTTTTCGTGGGAGCTAGCATAATTGCTGATGACGAACAGCTACACCGTTGACGTGAGAACTTTTGAAATTCATCGATGAGATGGCCAGCTGCATTGCAGACGCTACGTCAGCGTTTTGCATGGGAATCTTTGATGTACTTTTTTATTTTATGTTGATGAACATATGTAGCGTTAACTTATATGTATATTATGTGTATGTGTGTATATGTAAATATTACACACAAAAAATACAACATCAAACGTTATTTTTGTGCTTTTCTCTTTAAATAAATTAATAGATAAAAATTTTTTTTTGCTAAATTTACATTGTTTTTTTTTATTGACAACTAGGTATTTTAGCATTATTTGCTTTAGATGCTGGTAAATTTTTACACCCTTTATATTAACTCGTAGTGTCTGCTCGTCGAAAAAATTTTGGATCGATTTTAACCCCTTTCCCGTGACCCAATCGATCTGAAACTTTGCAGGCAGGCTCGTGGCAATAACAGAAAAGATACCAAAACAATGGAAACTTTTAAATTTTTCTACCAGAGTTGATAAAAGAAATGTACAAAGGGTTAGTTTTTAATATATTATTACCACAATGACCACAAAAACAACAAGTCCAGCTATGACAACAAAACAACCTTCAGAATAACAACAAGAACAATATAGAAACATCATATTTTTCATTTTTTTTTAATTTTTCAGAGATTTCCCTGCACCTGTTCCACCGATTTAAATGATGTTTGAAATGGAAATCTTCCCATAAATTTGGTGAATCAGTCTCACTACAAATGATCACCTTAGCTGTCCTATTGAGGGCGTGATCGTGACAAGAACAACATAGAAAATTATATTTTTTCAAGACTTTTTTTAGTTCTTCATTCAAATCTCGGGCCCTAATCGACCGATTTGGACGATTTTAAACAGCAAAGTTCCCAAGATGTTATTGAATCATTTCCTACATCAACGAGTACCCTAGCTGCCCGATTGATGCCGTCATCGTGATTTCCACAGACGGACAGACGGACATCGCTATATCAACTTCGGTTGGTATGAGGATCACAAATATATATATTTTATGGGGTCCAAAATTTTTTTTCTAATTATTACAAACAGAACGACAAACTTATATATACCCTCTGCACCCTGGAGTGGAGGGTATAATAATACGAATTGAATTGAATTGAAAAAGATCGAAAATATTTGTAAAAAAAAAACAAATTATAATATTTAATGTATATATAAATTAATTTATAATTATATGGATGTGATACATAATCTAACTCATAAAACAAAGTTTTTATTAAAACTCTTTCCTTATGTATATGAGTTTTGAATCTTTCCGTGACTGTGCGTGACTATTTAAAAATTAATCTTTGTTCACAACAATCTATGGACCAAGTTTCAGATTGATTATATGACGCGAAAAGAGGTTTAAATCACTCCGTGACTGGGCGTGACTGTGCATGACTATCTTTAAGTTAGTATTTGGTGGCAACAAGTCTGTGGACAAAGTTCAGATCGATCGGATGAGGGGAAATGAGGTTTAAATCACTTCGTGACTGTGAGTTACTATGCGTGACTGTGCGTGACTATGTCAAAGTTAATCTGTTTTCACAGCAAGTCTATCGACCAAGTTTCAGTTAAATTGGATAAGGGGAATTGGGTTGCCCCATGGCATACAGACAGACAGAGTTAAAAGAAAGAGTTTAAAAACACTTGTTGCTAATATATATTTGAAATGGTTTTCCAATGATATAAAATTCCAAACTTATTATTTGTAAAACAAGATAAAAACAAGTAAGAAAATTATAGTCGGTCTAGACCGACTATACGATACCCTATACCATGCGTTTAGAAACCCTATCTCTTAGGCCCAACTAACTGGACATTGAAAATAAGCAAAAAACCAAATTTGAGCGGGATTTTTATTAATTTTTTTGGCTGCAGATATGAAAAAGTTCATATCGGATGCTATATCTATAAAGGGACTAGGTCCAAAAATGGACCGATCCTGATCATGTTTGGTAAAGTCTCTTGTATTTTGCAAAAATATATACAAACAAAATTTGAGAAGAATCAGTGCAATATTTTTGTTTTTTAATAGATTTAAGTGAAGATCGGGAAGCAGCTCTATATGGGGTCAAAGGGATCATTTTTGGACTACTCATTAGTGGATGTAATGAACGCATACAAACCCAATTTGAGTAAGATATATATGACAATTTGGATCTTATGGCAATTTATGTCGATTTCATATGGGTAATTTGTATGGGGGCTAGGTCTGAACATGGACCGATTCTCACCAATTTCAATAGCGTTCATCCCATGGCCGATAAAAGCCTATATACCAAATTTCATCAAAATATATTCATATTTGCGACCTGCAGTTTGATTACAAGCTTTACATGGACACACAGACGGACGGACGGACGGACGGACGGACGGACGGACGGACGGACGGACATTGTTAAATCAACTCAGAAAGTGATTCTGATTCGATCGGTATAATTAAAGATGGGTCTAGGTCAAATATTTTTGGTTGTTACAAACAGCAGCACAAAGTCATTATACCCAAACCACATAGTGGTATAGGGTATAAATACATGACAATAAACAATCATTTTAAACTATTTAAATTGATTCTCTATTTACAATGTAAAGTCATGCAAGTTCCGATAGAATAAAGTATCAATTTATCTAAATATTCAAAAATATAAATATGAAGTTCTTTAAGAAAACCCAGATACATTCTTCAGAATATTATGGTATATTTAAATATAGAAATTAATAGAGATCCATTACTGTATCAATACTAAAAAGAATACGCACACATGGGAAAAGTGGTATAATTAAATAATTTAACCAGAGAACATTTAAAAAGTAGTTGTAGGGAAGCTAATTTTTTAAGAAAAACTATTTTTTAAGAACATGTCTTCTTATGAAAAAATGTACTTTTTTTTTAACAAAAATACACTTTTAAGAAAAGAAATTTTTTGGGAAATGGTACTTTTATAAGAAAAATAATTTTTTAAGAAAAAGTACTTTTTTAAGTAAAAAAAAAAATTATTTTTTAAAGAAATCGTACTTATTAAGAAAACTAGCTGTTTCTACCCGGTGTTACTCGGATTTCCCGAAATGAAACGCATTGGAGTCATTTTATGTGTTGTTTAAAATACCAAGAAAATAATTTATTTGAAAAAACTTAAGAAATAACCTAAATGGGATATTGTCTAAATGTGTACTGATTTTAATTATGTATGACAAAATTCACTAGATGAAAGAACACACCTATGAACTACGTTCACAGTTTTTCCGTTTTGCGTAAATATGTGCAAATGTTGATCACGACATTTAGTTGCTCATGCAAGAATAATGGTGTCTGCAAATGTAGATTTGTAATGTTTGTCCTTGGGACTTATTTACTGTAATTGTATATGCTAACTTGCCTGGGAATTGCAGGCCTTAGAATTGAAGTCGTAAATCTGCGAGTCTGAGGGGTATTCGTGTAATCAAAACACTTCTCTTTTTGCTGAGCTTGTTAATATAATCTCTCCATTGGGATTCCACATAAGAATAATTGGAACTCCTACCTTAAGTTCTCATTTCTCGATAACTCGATGGAATTGTGAAACTTCACAGAATTTGACGGTTCATCGGACATATTTCGGTTAATTTCCAGATAGACTCCGATAAAACATGTTCTTCAAAGGATACCAAATTACAGTTCTACCACCGCAATCCCTGAGGAAGCTACAGTATTAGCAGCAGAATTAATTACTTGCCTTCTACGAAGAATGTCTTTAGACAAATCATTCCTCCAATCCTGCCAGGTACCAATAACCCACACATACCAATTTAAATTCCAAAACGTTCCCTCAGTTTCCATAACACGGCCTGTTGCATAGCTAGGTCCCAGTGTGTGTCATTTTCCATCAACCCTAATACTTCAACGGCTTTACAAAACGTTTCGAATTCCCGACTATTAATGGTTTTCCTATCTGTACAACATGTTCGTCCTTTTACAATGTTTGGGAGCATTCGTAGGCAATAATAGCATTTAAATAAAGTCAAATATATAATCTTTTAATAAATGCAAGCAAAAATTAAATGAATGCCTTTATTGAAGCCTAGAGAAAGCCAAGCCAAGTAAAGTTGCCAAAGACTTAAATGGTGAAATGGCTGTGTGCAAGCAGTAGACTTTACAATATTAGTGTTGATAGCAAAATAACACCTTTGTAAAAGATGGATTTTAAGTTGGGTGCGACGTCCAATCAAGACCTTGTACGGCATATATTCTTTCCAGAGGCAGCACTAACGGTGTGCGAAATTTCCAGATAATCGGTTCAGTAGTTCAGGCGTGGTTGCGTAGAAAAAAGGTTTTATAATGTTAAACAAAGTTGACGTAAAATGGGGCGGGGCATCCAATCAAAATCTAGTATAACCTATAGCTGTTTCCAGAGATAGCACCATATGTGTGCCATGTGAATCGACTCAGTAGTTCTGGCGTGAAAGTGTAACAAACAAACAAACAAACTTGTAAATTTTTTTAATAGGGATATACTTTTTTAAGAAAATAGGGGTATAACCGGAAAAACTTCATTGAAATTAAATTGTGAATTTAATATAAAAAAAATATTTTTAATTAATTCATAATTGAGGTTAAACTAAATTAATCTTTTTTGCTATTGTTTTTTTTTTTTTTTTAACATAATAAACACTGTAAAGTTGGTAGTGATGTAGGGTCGAAAAATTCTTTAGCTGTTCGTTTTATAAGGCTCCACCACCTATGCCATGAGACTAGCCTAAATGAGCTGTGTCTATGATTTTATATACCAAGATTATGAGTTGAATTAAAAAAGGTATGTAAAACTGTCAACCTTGTAAAAATATGAACTCGCCACCAATGGTCCATCAAATGTTTCAGCTACCTAAAGCCCACCTGTCTTGCTTTACTATTACTATACTAGTTGATTGTGTGGCGCCTAGGCGCCCGTTTAAAAATTATAAATAAAACAGTTTAAATTTAAATATACGAAAAATTTATAATAAATTATATTTCTTTTAATATAGTAGTAAATTGAAAATTATATTGTTACATATGTACATGTGAAAAAAGATTGTGTCTGTAGAAATTATTATATACATAAGTATCAAAACAGCTAAGAAATATTTGGCAAAAAAGTTTTTCAATTTAGAATCTCTTGAAAAACTATATTTCGTGTGAAATATCGTTGGTCATTTAATAGTTTTCCTTGCTGTGGGTTCGATTGAATACGTATCTTAACTTGGCTTGCAACTTTTGATCGTGACAAAGCCACATACAGTTGGCCGTGTAAAAATACCGCGGTCTCCAAATTAATGCCAAATCAAATGACTGGCCTTGAGCCTTGTTTATGGTAATTGTGTATGCAGGAATTACTGGAAACTGGCGGCATTTTAATATGAAAGGTAATGTGGTGTCGGTTGGGGCGAGATCAATCCTAGGAATTAGAACCGTATCATTTTGGTCAGCGTTACAGAATTTGTCAGTCACTGAGTCAGGTATTAGCGTAAATATGTTTAAGATATTACTCGGCCTTCACACGTTAAATTTTTGGCTTTCAGGTTTTAATGCACTCACACTTTTTTACTCTTTTTTTCTAAACAATCATACGTTTCAATTCTCTCTTTCAATTTTTCAATGGGACAGTTGCTTAACAATTTTTTGACTATTGGATGTGTGATCATTTTGACTTGAACATGGGAAGGCCGGGTAAAGTGAGGAGATTGGAGATTCCCAAAATTATTAAAATTTAATACAGGAGTTCGCTTATAACGAACAATGGTTGTAATAAATTTTTGTTTATAGCGAAGAATTTCTTCGGTCCCAAGAGTTTTAATAACATTTTCATACAAATTGCTTCTCTTATAGCGAACAGTGATTATATCAAACTTTTGTCTTTAACAAACAAATTTTTTTTCCATTTCAGAATTTTCGTATATTTTATATATTAAAATAAAATTAATTTCAATTTAATTTAATTTTATTTTCTTTTAATTTTAATACAAAACAAAAACTTCGATTTTCAAATGAAGTTTTGTAAAAGGTCCTTTTATGTATATTTTCGTAAAAGTTTGCCAGTAGCCAACCTTTGCTTTGTACTTTCTGGTTCTATACATAAGGAGTTTTTCATATTATATGATTTTAAAAAAATATTTTATTTTGATAGAAACTCGGTAATTTTAGTCTTATTAAGACAAACATTTAATATGTATCTTTTTAGTAATTTAATTTATGTTTTATAACTTTTTAAAATGCTCCAAAATAAATAAACTTATTCAACTAAAAAAAACTTTTTAAACCTTTCGGACAAATCAAAAAATACTACGGTTATAACGAACTTAGTCTATAAGGAACTAATTTGGCCGGTCCCGCCGAGTTCGCATAAACAAACTCCATTTTATTGTAGAAAAATAGAATAGCAAAAAAAAAACGTTTTAGAGCAAAGTTCCTAAAAGTTTCTTAAGGGGGGTGAGGTTTTAAAAGTTAAAAAAAGTCGTATTTTCATAATTCTTTTTTGAAGATAATAATGTTCGATTATTTATTTCATATACACGTTATAGCACTATATTTGAAGAATCTTTGAAAAAAATTTCAATTAAAAATATTAATAAATAAGTCCGTGACAGCGAATCTCCGGAGGCGTTGTTGTTTTGCGGTGAACATCATAACTCGTTACCGGATCATGTGAAATAAAAAAATCGGAACGCGTTTCAAAGGTGACATGTTTCCTGTTGTAGTGACGGAGAGTTTTTTCAATTTTTTTTTTTTTTTTTTTTGTTGCAGCATTTTGAAGTGAAAAACGATTTTTGCTATACGATTTCGGGAATTTGTTGTTAATAAATGGGAAAGAAAATGGAATTAAAAGAAACCCTTTGTGGTTACGTGATGATTTATGTGTAGATATAGTGTCTAAAATTGCAAAAGAATCGGTCAAGTAGATTTTGAGTTATGATGCTGACGGACTTCGAATTTATATACTATGATTTATATACTATTTATGTACCGTTTAACCCCGTCCACTGGAAACGCTGTATCTTCTAAAGTTTTGCTCTGATTTGCTAAAAATTTTGACGCAACACTCTCGATATGTTGTGCATTCAGAAATAGAAGTGCAAAAAAAAGGTTTTAAAACCTACCACCCCTTAAGGAAGTGCAAACACGAATACAACTACACAAAAGAGAAAAAAATATTTTATATTTCATCATACATGTAAACTGAAAAAAGAGAACTATATTTTTGCAAAGTTATCTATATATCCAAAAAAAAAAAAAAAATAGAAAATAAGGGCGTATTAGTTTTACTTAAAAAAAAAATTATTATTTCCAATCGCCTTTAATTCTTCCATGATAATTTCAATATATTATTACGTAATTTATGTTTGTCTAAATTTTTTGAAAGCAAATTATTCAAAAATTAATATTAGAGTGAAAAAAAATTATTTTCCCACCTCTCTTCTGAAATTACAATGTAATTTAATTAAGCAAAGTCAGAATAATTTCAATTTTAAACTTAATATTGCACTATTTTTTCAAGTGCTTTTCAATACAGAGCTTTAAAAGAAATCATGCGTTGGACAACAACAAAATCCACATTGAAGATCTCTTTTTTCTCAAATATTTATCAAAAAAGCATACTCTTTGGTAAGTGCTGGCCATCAGAGAACCTGAGCGAAAGCACTCCTAACAATTCAAAACAATTTTGAGATGAAAAACAAAACAGACAAAAGGTAAAGTTTAGTTTGATAAAAAAAAGTATGTATGAATATCGGACGACGTAAAATGAGAAAAATAAAAATGTTTAAAATTTCCTTAATTACTTTTTTTTGCAGAATTTTTTTATTTACCAACAAAGGGTATTTAAAGAACAATTTGAATAGATATTAGTTTTTTCATGCATTTTTGCGTTCATCTTATTCCATATGTAACACGAAATCTGCATATGTAGTGCTATTGTCGTTAGCAGTGCTGCTAAATTTGACAATTTATTTTAATTTCGACGATTTTTTCAATTTGTTAAAATGATTTGTTGAATTTGTTAAAATGATTATTGAAGATTTTAAATTTTCAGTAGTATAAAAATTTCGATTTCAAGGGTTAACAATTAATGGGTTGTTTATCGAAAATTGATAGTTTTTGTTCAGTGTCAATGTAAATTACAAAATATGTATGTATAGATTTAATTCTGGGTCAAGTCGTTTCAAAACGGAAACATCTTGAATAACATTTCCATTTAAGATTTCAGTTTTAATTACTGCTATACTTTAAACCTATGTTATATGTTTCAGCTTTAGATACATGTCAATAAAATTATTTAGTTGATTGCTGTGTTAAATTTTTTTCGTTGAAATTTCATCACTAATACATTTTTATATATAGAAATAACCAATACTGTAATAATATTCGTAATATGAATGATATAAATAAATTTTATTGCTTCCTTTTGTAATATTTTTTCGAGTTTTATAAGCGGTAAAATTTTCTTGACAATTTCTTGTTTTAAAAATGACAATTTTGGCGATTTAGTTTCAAAAATTGTAGATTTTCAGAAGATTTTATTAGCAGCACTGAGAACAAAGAAGAGAGAAAATTGTGTGTGTGTTTATCTAAAATGAGAAAGATTAAATTTTGTTTGTGTATTTCACATAGCTTTGTAGGGAGTGCTATGTGTGTGTATTATTTCAGCGTTACAGAATCAGTCAGTCAGTCAGTGAGTCAGGGATCAGCGTAAATATATATAAGATTATTTGTATTATTTAATATGTGTATGTGTGTATATGTAAATATTACACACAAAAAATACAACATCAAGCGTTATTTTTGTGTTTTTCTCTTTAAATAAATTAATACATAAAAATTTTTTTTTGATAATTTACATTGTTTTTTTTTATTAACAACTAGGAATTTTAGCATTATTTGCTTCAGATGTTGGTGAATTTTTACTCCCTTTATATTAACTCGTATACACTACAGTGTCTGCTTGTCGAAAAAATTTTGGATCGATTTCAACTCCTTTCCCGTGACCCAATCGATCTGAAACTTTGCAGAGAGGCTCGTGGCAATAACAGAAATGATACCAAAACAATGGAAACTTTAAAATTTTTCTACCAGAGTTGATAAAAAAAAATGTACAAAGGGTTAGTTTTTATTATATTATTACCACAACGACCACAAAAATAACAGGTCCAGCTATGACAACAATACAACATTTAGAATAACAACAAGAACTATATAGAAACATCTTATTTTTAATTTTTTTTTTTAGAGATTTCCCTGGACCTGTTCCACCGATTTAAATGATGTTTGAAATGGAAATCTTCCCATAAATTTGGTGAATCATTCACAGCAAGTCTATCGACCAAGTGTCAGTTCAATTGGATAAGGGGAATTGGGTTGCCCCATGGCAGACAGACAGACAGAGTTAAAAGAAAGAGTTTAAAAACGCTAATATAAATTTGCAATGGTTTTCCAATGAAATGAAATTCAAAACTTATTATTTGTAAAACAATAAGATAAAAAATACATAACAATAAAAAATCATTTTAAACCATTTAATTGATTCTCTATTTACAATGTAAATTCATGCAAGTTCCGATAGAATAAAGTATCAATTTATCTAAATATTCAAAAATATAAATATCAAGGTCTTTAAGAAAACCCAGATACATTCTTCATAATATTATGGTATATTTAAATATAGAAATAAATAGAGATCCATCACTGTATCAATACTAAAAAGAATACGCAGACATGGGAAAAGTGGTATAATTAGATAATTTAATCAGAGAACATTTAAAAAGTAGTTGTAGGGAAGCTAATGTTTTAAGAAAAACTATTTTTTAAGAACACGTCTTCTTATGAAAAAAGGTACTTTTTTTTAACAAAAATACACTTTTTAAGAAAAAGAAATGGTACTTTTATAAGAAAAATAATTTTTTAAGAAAAAGTACTTTTTTATGTATAAAAGAAAACGTACTTTTTTAAGAAATCGTACTTATTAAGAAAACTAGCTGTTTCTACCGGTGTTACTCGGATTTCCAGAAATTCAACGCATTGGAGTCATTTTATGTGTTTTTTAAAATACCAAGTAAATAATTTATTTGAAAAAAGTTAAGAAATAACCTAAATGGGATATTGTCTAAATGTGTACTGATTTTAATTATATATGACAAAATTCATCTAGATGAAAGAACACACCTACTTTCACAGTTTTTCCGTTTTGCGTAAATATGTGCAAATGTTGATCACGCAAGAATACTGGTGCTCATGCAAGAATACTGGTGTCTGCAAATGTAGATTTGTAATGTTTGTCCTTGGGATTCATTTACTATAATGGTATATGTTAACTTGCCTGGGAATTGCAGGCGTTAGAATTGAAGTCGTAAATCTGCTGGTATGAGGGGTATTCCTGGAATGAAAACACTTCTCCTTTTGCTGAGCTTGTTAATATAATCTCTCCATTGGGATTCCACATAAGAATAATTGGAACTCCTACCTTAACTTCTACTTTGTGAGGTGCAACTCTCGATAACTCGATGGAATTGTGAACTTCACAGAATTTTACGGTTAATACGGCTCATGGTTGTGTTTTTTCGTACTAATAATGTTCTTTCACATAACAAGGATTCATCGGACACATTTCGGTTAATTTCCAGATAGACTCCGATAAAACATGTTCTTCAAAGGATACCAAATTACAGTTCTACCACCGCAATCCCTGAGGAAGCTACAGTATCAAATGTAGCAACAGAATTAATTACTTGCCTTCTACGAAGAATGTCTTTAGACAAATCATTCCTGCAATCCTGCCAGGTACCAATAACCCACACATACCAATTTAAATTCCAAAACGTTCCCTCAGTTTCCATAACACGGCCTGTTGCATAGCTAGGTCCCAGAGTGTGTCATTTTCCATCAACCCTAATACTTCAACGGCTTTACAAAACGATTCGAATTCCCGACTATTAATGGTTTTTCCTATCTGTACAACACGTTGGTCCTTTTACAATGTTTGGGAGCCTTCGTAGGCAATAACATTTAAATAAAGTCAAATATAAAATCTTTTAATAAATGCAAGCTAAAATTAAATGAATACCTTTATTAAATCCTAGAGAAAGCCAAGCCAAGTAAAGTTGCCAAAGACTTAAATGGTGAAATGGCTGTGTGCAAGCAGTACACTTTACAATATTAGTGTTGATAGCAAAATAACACCTTTGTAAAAGATGGATTTTAAGTTGGGTGCGACGTCCAATCAAGACCTTGTGCGGCATGTATTCTTTCCAGAGGCAGCTCTAATGGTGTGCGAAATTTCCAGATAATCGGTTCAGTAGTTCAGGCGTGGTTGCGTAGAAAAAAGGTTTTATAATGTTAAACAAAGTTGACGTAAAATGGGGCGGGCATCCAATCAAAATCTAGTATACCCTATAGCTCTTTTCAGAGATAGCACTATATGTGTGCCATGTGAATCGATTCAGTAGTTCTGGCGTGAAAATGTAACAAACAAACAAACAAACTTGTAAATTTTTTTATTTAATAGGGATATACTTTTTTAAGAAAATAGGGGTATAACCGGAAAAGCACCATTGAAATTAAATTGGGAATTTAATATAAAAAAAAATATTTTTTAATTAATTCATAATTGAGGTTAAACTAAATTAATCTTTTTTGCTATTGTTTTTTTTTTTTTTTTTTCTTTAACATAATAAACACTGTGTAAAGTTGGTAGTGATGAAGGGTCGAAAAATTTTTTAGCTGTTCGTTTTATAAGGCTCCACCACCTATGCCATGAGACTAGCCTAAATGAGCTGTGTCTATGATTTTATATACCAAGATTATGAGTTGAATTAAAAAAGGTATGTAAAACTGTCAACCTTGTAAAAACATGAACTCGCCACCAATGGTCCATCAAATGTTTCAGCTACCTAAAGCCCACCTGTCTTGCTTTACTATTACTATTTGTTACATATTTTACATATTTTGTTGTTAAATGAAAAATACTTTGGATTTAACTGAAAATATAATTTAGTTAATTTTAACGACAAAATATATGAAGTTTATAGAAATTTAACATAAACCAATTTTGAATTATATTGTTATTAATTTCCTACCTGCAGTTTTGAAAGGTAGAACGTCAAGAATGGACGGACCATATTCAGTAAAGTCACTTAATATATCTCAAAAAATATGTACAAACCTAATTCTAGGAACATCTATGCAATATTTTTGTGACTTGATAATTTTGTGATTTTTATGAAGATCGAAATAGTGATGGGCGTATGAGTAAAAATGGGTTTACTATATTTACACAGTACAACGCATGATTTCGGGACTCAATTTTGATAATTTTGTGTGAAAGTAGCCTAAAAAATAAGAACTTCTGTATCATTCGTTTGGTCATGTTACATCAACAAATAATTTTAATATTTTTTTGAAGTTAGTAAGTATCGTATAGGGGAATTTGTCACGTTTTAGGCTCTTTTGTTTGGCATAACTCGAGAACCACTACTCGGATTTCGCTGGAACAATTTTTAAAAAATCAAGAATTACAATTACTTTCATCTGTTTATATAACGTTTCGCTACATAAGCAACAGTTTCGCAGTTATAAATAAATGTATGAAGAAAAAAAAAATATTTTTTGCCTAAAAAAATTTTTTTTTTTTTTTTTTTTTTAATTCATAAAAAATCCAAAACGGTCAAAAGTGCCAAGTCCTATTACTTTTGCGTAAAGTCACATAACCTATGAACAAAATGAGACAAAAATCATGAAAATCGATGAACGCGTTTCGCTTTTATTCACAATTAAGTGAAGGTATGAATTTCAAAAAATTGCTCGAGATATGCACAAAATTCTTTGATTTTTATGATTGCGGTAGCAAAGTAATAAACGCTAATAAATGTGCGTGGACAAAAATGAAAAAAGGAAAATGCACTTTTTAAATTAATTGGGGTTTTCCGTTAGTTACCTGAATAATTTTTTTACGGAAATTACGGAAATTTGCGCCCATTCATAAGTACCTGTCAGTAAAATATTGAAATATACGTAGTATTTATAGGTGTTCATTGATCGGTTTTTGTCATTCAACAATTGCCGACGAACACGAACAAATAACAAGCTATTTTTTTCCGGTTTTTTAAAAGTGAATAACAAGAAAACATACAATATATTTCAATATGGAAAATAACAACTGCCCAAAATTGGATGATTTTTGCTACGTTTGTGGTCATATCGTCCTAAAAATAGACCAAAAGGGTCGAAAAAACTTGTTTAGTGAGGAATTCAAAACAGCGTATTGTCATTATTTTGATGAAGCAGATTTAAGTGGTGCAAATTTTACGCCGAACACAGTGTGCAAAAATTGTTATAATACCCTTATAATGTGGATACATGGAAAAGGTGGAGAGTTTTATTTTACGAAGCCAGTAATTTGGGTGGAAGACCTAAGTGGACATAATAAATCCAGGTGCTACGCATGCATAAATTCTCGTCATGGATTAAACAGAAAACAATTGAAAACAAAAGTATACATTGCTGCTTTTACTGCCACACTTCCACTTAAACGCGCTGCTGATATCGATACACCTAAACCTCCGAGTCTGGATACTGTGTCCCTGCCAGCCGAAACCGTTTTCACCAATCCGACCAATGTAAATGATGCAGATTGGACACCCGATATTGAAAAAAATGCACCACAACCGCTAACACAAATCGAAATGGATTACATTGTTGCCAAAATGGGACTATCACAACAAAAATCCCAAATGTTGACATCATTTTTGAAGAGCAGAAAACTCACACAGCAAAATGTCAGCGCAACATCATACCGAAAACGCCAAGCTGAATTTCAGAAATTTTATTCCCTTGACGAAGCAAATACGTTCACTTATTGCCATGATATCCCAGGTTTAGTGAAAAAATTGGGAATGGATTATATTGCTGCCGACTGGCGTTTATTCATCGATGGTTCAGTTTCAAGTTTGAAGGCTGTGCTGTTGCACAAAACAAACAAAAAACCGTCCATTCCATTGGGATTCAGCACAACTATGAAGGAAACGTATGAAACATTGGGCGAAATTTTGGAGAAAATCAAATACAATGTACACAAATGGAAGATTTGTTGTGATCTAAAGGTTGTCAACATAATACAAGGCATTATATTAAAGGGCGGTTTTCCAAAATACTTCTGCTTCCTTTGTAATTGGGATTCGCGATATGCAGAGAATCAATCAGAACTCCCGAGCTGGAGAAACAATTAAAATTACGTAATGAATCTTTGATAAAGGATCTAGCTGATATTTTGTTGCCATCGCTCCACATGAAATTAGGAATAGCTGGGAAATTCGCCGAAGTGGTAGTCAAAGATATTTATGACGCCTGTGACTGTTTGAAATCCATCTTTCCAAAACTCAGTGAAGCTAAAATTAGAAAGGGTACGTATCGTTGTCTGTATTTAAATATTATCATATCTAAATTTGTTCCCTTCGATAAATTCGCATTACCAATAATTTTTTCGAAAATGTTTTTTTTTTTATATTTCAAACAGGTACTCTCAATGGACCGGATATACGAAAGTTAATGAAAAGCGAATCTTTCACAAATATGCTTTCGAACCATTATAACCACCTATGTGCATGGGACGCATTGAAACAAGTCATCGAAGGCGTTTTAGGAAGGAACCGTGTACAGCGAGATGACATACAGACACGAGTGGACAACTTGCTGATTTATTTTGAGAAAATCAATGCATCCATAACGTTAAAATTACATTTCATGCATTTCCACCTTGATACATTTTTGGCACAATTACCTAAGGAATCGGACGAACAAGGAGAGAGGTTATACCAGGTGACCATGCCAATGGAAAAGCGATTCAAAGGCAAAAAATTGGATGCATTGCTTGCGGAGGTTTGTTGGTGGAGTTCTAAAATTATGCAGTTTGAAGATGAGAGCACCGAAGATGAAGATGACACTGAAATTGGTGGACACACTGAACAAAACATGCCCTTGAATATTATGTCTAACTCGGATGATGATGCAGACTCAGAACACGAATATGAACAACCTACGAAGAAACCAAGGTCATCAGAACCACAAGCGTCAACTTCAACGAGGATGGATAGTCACAATAATTGAAAATGTTCTAAATTTTGTTTCCATGCACAGATAACATATAAAAATCACATATTTTCTGTGTAAGAATAGCTGTAATATGAATCGGAATGTTTTTTCATGCAAAATAAAGTTTACAAAAAAAAAAAAAATAAAATTTTTAGGCAAAAAATATTTTTTTTTTCTTCATACATTTATTTATAACTGCGAAACTGTTGCTTAACGTTATATAAACAGATGAAAGTAATTGTAATTCTTGATTTTTCAAAAATTGTTTCAGCGAAATCCTAGTAGTGGTTCTCGAGTTATGCCAAACAAAAGAGCCTAAAACGTGACAAATTCCCATATACGATACTTACTAACTTCAAAAAAATATTAAAATTATTTGTTGATGTAACATGACCAAACGAATGATACAGAAGTTCTTATTTTTTAGGCTACTTTCACATAAAATTATCAAAATTGAGTCCCGAATCAATAAGCTTAAAATTGTTGTACTGTGTTATTCGAGAAGTACTGATTATTGCCTTTAATAAACACACATAAAACTCTGATGAAATCTTAGTCGAAAAATTAACAATTACTATTCAATTGTAGAGAAATAAAAACGCGCGTGGTATTCTTCTAGAAGCTTTATTTGATAATGTAAAATTCAGTGTTGCTTCAATTACAGAGTTGTCTTAAAACTATTACTCAAATAATAGAGTTACCAGATAGTTTACATATTTATTTTTCCCTTCCAACATCCTCACTAAAAATAAATCCTTAAACTAATCCTATGTTCTTAACAAATTTAGAAAGTTTCATATTACTCAAAGACTTAGTCAAAATATCAGCTTTCATTTCATCCGAACCCACAGTATCCAAAATGATCTTATTATTGACGATGGAATCCCTAATAAAATGATACGATTCATTCATTGCAAGTTGTACAGCTTCATGGTTGTCGCAGAAAATCTTGATGGGCTTAGATTGCTTTTTAAATAATTCCTCCTCAAGTCCCTTGAGCCATATGACTTCTTGTACCGCAGTACCCATTGACATGTATTCAGCTTCACAAGTTGACAATGTCGTTGTTGGTTGCTTCTTCGATCCCCAAGTGATTGGTGCTCCTTGTTTCATAAATACAAAACCACTGACGGATTTGCTTTCATCCAAATCACTTGCATAATCGGCGTCGCAATAACCTTCCAATTTAACGTTTTGATTTTTACTAAACATCAATTTATAATTTATAGTACCTTTTAAATATCTGACGACTCGTTTTGCAGCTTGCCAATGTTGTATACCATAGTTGTTGTTAAATCGACTTAAAAAGTTCACTGCATAGCATATGTCAGGTCGTGTTAACTGTGCTGCAAATAACAAGCTACCAATCAGTTCCTGATACGGAATCTCTAACATGTCTGATTTTTCTTTTTCGGTTTTTTGGACTTTGATCTTTGCTTAATTTAACGTTAACATCCATCGGAGTAGAGACTGGATTACATGATGACATTGAGAAACGATACAGTAACTTTTGAATGTAAGCAGTTTGATCTATTGTCAAACTTTCATTACGCCGATGCTTAATTTGTAGTCCAAGGAATGATTTTGCTTTACCAAGGTCCTTAAGTTTAAACTCTGTTTTAAGTTCCTTAATTAACCAGTTCCTTTGTTCTTCATTGTTATAAAAAATTATCATGTCATCTACATAAACTGCCAAAATTAAAATATTTTTATTTTCCATTTTCACATAAATACATTGATCACTTTTTAGTTGAGTGAGACCACGCTTCTTCAAAGTATCACTTAGTTTTATATTCCACATTCGAGATGCTTGTTTTAAGCCATATATTGGTCCATTCAATTTCAATATTTTACCATTTGGAACTTTAAACCACTCATGTGCACCAATATAAATGTCCTCGTTCAAATCTCCTTGTAAAAATGCCGTACAAACATCCAAATGACTAACCTGTAGATCTTGTTCAACCGCAACGGAAAACAAATAACGTAAGGAGCTATATCGCATAACCGGTGAATAAGTTTCTGTATAATCTATAGTACACCTTTGTGCACAACCTCTTGCCACAAGTCGAACTTTGTAGCGAACCACCTTACCTTGTTCATCCTGTTTCATTTTAAAAATCCTCTTTGTAAATAATAATTTTACGTTCCCAGGCGGATCAACAACTCCCCAGGTATTATTTTCAATTAACGATCCAAACTCGTCATTAATTGCTTTTATTCACCATTTTTTCTCCTCACTGTTAAGAGCTTCGGAATAATTTTGCGGCTCAGTTGTATTTTCGAATACTGCATACGTAATGTAATCGCCCATATCGGGAGGACGTGAAATTCTTGTTGATCGACGGACAGTTTAGTTTTCATTCACCTCCTCACTTTCCCCTGTAGCTTCACTAGATGTAAAACCTAGAAGTTCATCATCTTCATCAGCTGACTCGTATTCAGATAAATTTCGAATTTGTTGTTGTTCCTCATTTTCGTCATCAGAAACTTGATCATCATCACCCCTTTCAGAATGATTGGAATTTTCATCCAGCATTATCCTCACTAAATTTCTATCATTTATAGGAACAGATTTTTCAACTAACGATTCAATGTTACGATCCTCAACAGAAACACTTTCAGAATTATCATTTTTCGAAAAATACATTTGTTCTTCAATAAATACTACATTTCTACTTAGATGAATTTTTCTTAATACGGGATCATACAGTTTATGTGCCTTGGAAGATTCACAGTATCCAAGCATTATACATTTTCTGGACCTTGGATCCCACTTCTTTCTAAATTGCTTTGGCGTCATTATCATTGCCACGCACCCAAAAACTCTTAAATAAGAAAAATTCTGTTCACGTCCGCTCCAAACTTCCTCAGGCGATTTTCCATCTAACTTTTTGTGAGGTGTTCTAATTTGCTGTATTTATCGTTTCAGCCCAATAAATTTTCTTTAGACCTGCATCATTTATCATAGTCCGTGCTTTTTCAACTAGTGTTCTGTTCATTCGTTCAGCTTTTCCGTTCTATTGAGGCATGTAGGGTGCTGACGTTTGATATATAATACCGCTACTTTCACAAATTGTCCTAATTTCCCTGTTGCAGAACTCTAAACCATTATCCGAACGGAAAATTTTCATCTTTTTGTTAGTTTGATTTTCCACCATTTCCTTAAAAACTTTAAATTTGGCCGGAACCTCTGATTTATTCTTTAGTATATAAATAAATACTTTATTGAAATAATCATCTAAGAACAGGAGAAAATATGAGCCACCACCCATTGAATTTTCCTCCATGGGACCACATACATCCGCATGTATCAAATCGAGTATATCATTTGATTTACTTGTTGATGATTTATAACGTAAATTTGTCTGCTTACCCTGTAAACATAGAATACACTTCCCGTTCCCCGAATTATTCGGTTCAGTACACTCAACCAGAAATTTTTTACCAATATTACCAGCGTGGCTCAATCTCTTATGCAAAAGTTCTTTTGTTACACCAGCAAAATTGTCTTGCGATGAGAAAATATTCAACTTATAAATGCCTTTATAAAGACTGCCACTAGCTATTACGTTCCTTTTATTACCAATGGTACAGCTTTCATTTGCAAATTGGATTTCATAACCCTTTTTTACCAACTGACTTACCGAAATTAAATTCGTACAAATTTTAGGTACGTATAGTACATCCTCTATGGTAGCCTCTATCAATTTGTTGTCAACATTCAAATTTATCAAAATATCACCTTTACCCATAGCCTTTAAACTGCTACTGTTTGCCACCAATACGCTATCATCTGATGAAAAATTCACAAAATTCTTAAAAGGATCCTTATTGTTGGTCATATGAGCCGTAGCTCCTGAATCAATTAACCAATGGTCTCCATTGTAACTATACTGCGAGTTAAATTCCGCTGTTAAAGTTACAGCATTATTGTTTTTCGGTTGATTATGCTTTTGAGTCTTACAATACTTCGTTATGTGACCTTCCTTCTTGCATTTATAACAAACTATATTATTCTTTTTGTTGTTGCTTGAATCAGCTGCTCTGTTAAATTTACTGCCGCTGTAGAATGCAGCATCTGCTGACGCAACTGAACCTGTTGCATTATTGTAGTTATCAAAATCTTGAAGAAGCTTAGTTTTGATGGAGTCTGCTGTTATTTCAATGTTACTGCTTTCTGTAGCCATTATCATGGGGGCGAAATGTTCCGGCAAACCACTGAGTAATAAGCTGCCCACCCATTCATCACTTACGAGCATCCCTATTTCATTCAACTTCAATTTTCTCAATAAACCACACCGCCTTGTTAGACCAGAATCATTATAAGTTGTCTTCAACTTCTCCCACATTTCCTTAGCAGTAGCTATACCCTGAATGTGTATGTACAAATTCGATGAAATATATAAAACCAGTCTAGACATTGCCCTTTCATTAACAACAGCATCAGCCTCGGTTCCATGAATTGATTTCCAATAGCCCTGTAGCTTTAATGCATGTTCTGCAGCAAATCTCCATTTATGGTAGTTATCTCTACCCGGTAATTTTTCAATTTCCATAACCCGCTCCATGATTCGTGCCTGGGCCCATAACCTGATGAAATCTTAGTCGAAAAATTAACAATTACTATTCAATTGTAGAGAAATAAAAACGCGCGTGGTATTCTTCTAGAAGCTTTATTTGATAATGTAAAATTCAGTGTTGCTTCAATTACAGAGTTGTCTTAAAACTATTACTCAAATACCAGAGTTACCAGATAGCTTACATATTTATTTTTCCCTTCCAACAAACTCATTTGACTAATAAAACATTAAAGTTAATTTGCATGTAAGAGGATTTTATAGAATCAATTTTATGGGGACTAGGTATGCACATGCACCGATTTTCGCCAATTTCAATAGCGATTATCCCATTTCCGACAAATGTTCATATATATATGCCTGCCTGCCTGTTTATCAGAGGCAGACAAGCAGACGGATAGACATCCCTAAAACGACTTATAAATTGATTCTGAGTCGATAGGTTTAGTAAACGCTGGGTATTGGTCGGATATTTTTTGTAGTTACACCATCACCACAAACTCATTAAAGCATAATACAGAGAGGTAAGGCTATAAAAATATCTTCAAATTAAAATTCATAAAAAAGAAAAAAAAAACAACTATTGAATGCAAAACAAAAAACCATACTTTTTTTAACAACACTAATATTTAATTTTTTTTTTTTTTTGAAAAAACAAAATACAAAAACATAAAAAAATTAATTAAAAAAATCCAAAAAAGAGTCTGTAAAACTTTTGCGATATTTTTAAAAACAATCATTAGATAATTAGTAACTAAAAAGCCTAAAAAAAATGTCATGCTCACAAAATTGCACCGAGTTATACGACAGCGTTCTGAAAAAACTCTTAAAAATGTCCATGGTACCCATACCATGTCAAGAATATCATCTAAGTCGAAATGGATGTACACGTTTGGAAAGCATAGAATGGGTATTGGATCTCGAGGATAAAGTTCCAATATGGAGTCGTTTAAATGCTACAAATACTTCTGGCTATAATCGTAAATTGCCTATGTCAATGTGCAAAAATTACGATATTGAAATTAAAGGACGTCTGTGGTCTCTGTGGGGTCAAGCAGAATACAAAAAGTCATGTAAACGTAGAAATTCTATAATGGACAAATCATATTTAGCCACTACGGTAGTGGGCCTGTGTGCGGCCAGAGTGTTTCGCCTGAATATATGGAACTCACAGTTAATGGATTGTATAGCGGTAAATGGTCGCACATTTTACAAAAACAGTTTAAAAAAGTTCTGTGGGAAAAAATGCAAATTTCAGTTGGAGGACCTTGGCAAAAAATGTACTTTGGAGGGATTAAACTTCAAAATTTGCATGAAAACAGTGCAGCAAGGACGTTTGTATTGTACCCCTTTTCACGGCTGCCCTAATCTAGCATATGCATTAATCAATTTTCTGGCCGACTATCAATTCGGCCTATTGGAATGTTTTAATCGTATATTAGGTTTCGGCTTTATAGCTGGTCCTGAAGGTGGCTATTTTATGTTTGATGCTCAAAGCATGGGTAATCCATTATTTCCTAAAAATACCTCAACTCCCTATCTATTGAGAACCAATCATTTACAAATTTTACTATATTGCCTAGTCGTAGCCATTAATTGTTTTAATATGAACGCAAATTTTTCCATACACGATGTAAATATTGAACTTATTAATCCGGATATGCCTAAATGTAGGTGTGATCCCTGTAAGCGTAATATACAGCAATCTGAGTGTATTCTGCCCGAAGAGTGTTGGCAGATACCATCAATACCTTCAAAAACTTCGTCTACAAATTTATATGATAAAATTGCCGAAACGAAACAGCTCTTTAGTACTGAAAAACCTAAATCGGAATGTGTACCAAAGTATCGCCGTAAATCATATAATATCAGCAAAACTCAAGTGGAAAAATCTATTATAAAACCTTTAATCGATGCTGATCATGGCAGTGATGAAAATCTGAAAGAGTGTTCGGATTTCCTTAAGATAATCTGCTCAGAGACTAGAGTGCCGTTAACTAAGGCAGAACAAGCTAAAATTACTGGAAAATCATTTGTAGTGGACTTACATGATGCTCTTGTATCTGGTGCCAGAAATTGCAAGTTATTACCATTTTAATATATTTTTCTAACAAAAATTCTAAATTATATGTGCTCTACATCCGGTCTAAAACAACTTCATATGAAACAGCATGATATTTTCGCAAAATTAACAATAATGAAGCCATTAAAACTGACTAGAAAAACAAGTATATACGCACATTTTCTCTAATTATAAATGTATTAAGGGGAACAATTATATAAATTTAGTGTTCAGAAATTTCTTATTCCTTTCCCTTTTACTTTTGTTAAAACATATTACAAAACCATTAGTTTTTTATTGTTCACTTGAGATCATGTATATATTTTCTAATAATAGAAAATATAATAATTTTTTGTACTGTAAGAGAAATATCGAAAAAATTAAAGCGCTAGATGGACCGAGTTGTTCATCTGCAGCATCGTTTCCTTTAAAATGTTTGAATTAAATAGTTGATTAAGCATGAGTTGAAGTAATAGGCAGACAATGACAATGCACGCAGTACAAAAAAATTAAACGATGATCTTACGGAGTAATTAACGGGACTTTACTGGAACGAGACTTCAAAGGCTTTAGAAATTGTTGTTTATAAGAAGTGTTTTTTTTTTATACCCTACACCACTATGTGGTTTGGGTATAATGACTTTGTGGTGCTGTTTGTAACTATCAAAAATATTTGACCTAGATCCATCTTTTATTATACCGATCGACTCAGAGTCACTTTCGGAGTCGGTTTAGCGATGTACGTCCGTCCGTCCGTCTGTCCGTCCGTCCGCCCGTCTATGTGTCCATGTAAACATTGTAATCAAACTACAGGTCGCAAATATGAATATATTTAGATGAAATTTGGTATATAAGCTTGGCCATAAGATGAACTCTATTGAAATTGGTGAAATTCGGTCTATGTTCAGACCTAGTCCCCTTACAATGACCCCTATGAAATCGACATAAATTGCCATAAGATCCAAATTATCACATAGATCTCAGTCAAAAAACAAAAATATTGAAAAGATTTTTCTCAAATTTGGTTTGTATATATTTTTTCAAAATATAAGTAGCTTTGCCAAATATGGTCAGGGTCGGTCCATTTTTCGACCTAGTCCCCATATATATGGCACTTTTTCATATCTGCAGTCAAAAATTAATAACAATGCCACTCAAATTTGGTTTATGCTTATTTTCTATATCTAATTAGTTGGACCTAAACGCATAGTATAGGGTACGTATGGTCTAGACCGACTATGATTTTCTTACTTGTTTTATTTATATTTTTAGGGGACTGGCACCTTCCATACAAAGTAACTTTTTAGTATCATATATCTTTGTTTTACTGGAATAACCGCGTATGTCTATTTTTGTAAGTTTTGAGTTAACGATGCCAAATATATTAATTTTTAACGCTCCTTACATGTGTTAAATTAAAAAAAAATTATATTGACCATTTCTGAGTTTTTTCTTTAAATAACGACGTAACTTAAATGTTTATTAAATTAATTTGCAGCACTATAGACGTATGTCAACCTACGTTTGATCGCTGACAAATTATTTTCTCAGAAAACGACACATAGCGACATACGTTGTTATTAATGAAAAAAATGAAAAATAACTTTGTATTATTTTTCAGTTTATAACCACTTATAAAAACTTGTGTGTTTATTTCTGACATTTTTTGTCACTACTATTCTTGATACGTTGTTATATCCTCATCCTAAGTCCCGTTAACTTTTTGTTGACAAACAAAAAAATCCATTTTTCTAGCAACAACCACTTATGTCTACATGGGTAGTTGCATTGGTAGTTTTCTATTTCAAAGAAAACAACGTTTAAGTGTTATTTACATATTGTTTTTTCGTCCTTATCTAAGATCTATTCCTCTGAAGATTTTTGACTCAAAATTTTATATAAAGTATTTATTGCCCATATCTACAGGACTGTTAAATAAAAAGCTCTAAACTTTATATCGAGCCCATAATTTAACGTTTATATAACGTTTTTTGGCTCCCCTGAACATTTTGATTTTATGACATACGCGGTTATTCTAGAAAACCACAGATATGTTGAGTACTATGATAGGAAGAGTTTTGCAAATTTGTATGATATCACCTATTATTGATGTTAATAGCTATGCCGGAAATGGGAGGGATCAGATAAGTGGGCGTAGTACCTCCCATACAAATTCATATATCTCGAATACTATGACAGAGACAGCTTTGCAAATTTGTCTTACTTCATATTTTATTAACGTAAGTAGTCAGACCAAAAAATCCGACAAAGGGGCGTGGTAAAACCCATACAAAGTAAATATTAAATGTCATATATCTGGAGTACTGTAATAGTGAGAGCCTTGGAACTATGTGTGAGCCCTTGCAATACATTTATAGTGAATAATTTTTTTTATATATATATGTACGCAAAACGGTGAAATGGCGAAGAAATATTTACGAACTTGAATTTTTAAACAAAATTCTAATATAAAATTTTAAAACATATTGGGAAGGCGGATAGTTTATCAAATCTTTTTGCAATCTTTTTTTTAAGTATGTTAAAAACAATATTAAGAATGAGGATAGTTAACTTTTTATATACTATGTTTAAAAACATATTGTGAAGGATAATAGTTTCGCAAACATGACTAAAAAATATTTTAGTAATTAAAAAAAAAACTTCTTCTAAAGAACTATTAAACTGCTTATATTTTGGTTTATTGGGTATATACATGATGATTTTTTCCCAAAGCAAAAAGGTCAACATTTCATGACTTCAAGCTCTCAGACATATATCTCGATAAACACTATTTTTAGATTACTTATCTATGTCATGGTGGAGCTCGAATTGGTTTCCGAATTACTAAAACAAAAAAATTCGGTGTAAGTAAAAAAATTATTTAATCCAAATTTTTTTTTGATATTTATATATAACAGTGTGTTATAATAATGCAAATGTTAATGGTAAACATTGTTTTTCGATGTGTGATAAGATTTTTTTGGAAAACTACTTTAATATTCAGTGCATTTCTTAATATTCAAACAATTTTAAATAGAATTAATCAAAATCGCTACTTTTGGAGAATAACGATAATAACTATAACCATATTTCTGGTATATATTTGGTCCAAAAATGTATTTGAGCACATCTATTTAAAGTTTATTATTATTGTGTTTTTACTATTTTAGTGTTTTGATTAGATCTATCAATTAAAAAAGGAATTTAAATCTTCGACAAATTATAGTAAAAACAATACAAATGTTAATCTTATTACCAAAGAGAATACAAAAGAAAATACCAAGAAAAATACAAAAAATTAGTTCAAGAAAAGGGTGTACTTACTGCACCAAATATAACCACCTACAAGCCATGTCAAAGGTTTAAATGATGGCACCGGAGGAGACCTATTAAGAGGGAAGCTAGAAGCGCAAGTTTGGATGGCCACTGAATGAATAAATATGTTAACTACGCCACGCTATTTATATAATTGGTGCTGCGCAGATCTTACATATTGTAATTTTGTATCTTTAGCAGAGAGAGAGAGAGCATAACTAGGAAGGTGCCTGTCTTTGGAAATGCACTTGATAACAGTTTGGCCCTTCGCAAGAAATTAATAATGCACCACAACTTTTTGCACAACTGTGGCCCGGTCTTTTTGATCTTTCTTCACCTTTTAATGAGTTCCGTTTCATTCTGGAATTCAGAAAGCATTGCTAGAGAGATATTAATGCTTTTGAAATGTTACTATGATCAACACGATCTCTCATTGGTAATCTGTGATTTTTATATATCAGATATTTCCTTGTTGTATTGTGTATCATTTTATATTCTTATCTGGGTCGCTATTTGTCTTCAACACATACTCTGCCTTCTTAAAACTATTCCTACCACTTGTAATTATTTTATTTCGATCACCTGACTCTGCAGTAGAAACTTCATACCGCAAAAATTTTAATGGAATTTCTTTGTTAAACACAATCACGCATTGCAAATATCGCCCATTATACTTTTAGTCATTTACAAAACCAGCGTCATTATTGAAACAAAGATACTGGCATGAAATTTAGCACAGATGTAAGAAACAGTATTACATACAACAGCACACCCAGGTGCTGTATTTCCTGCTTCCAAAGAGAGGCCCAAAATAACCGCAAAACAAAAAAAAAAGTGTTTTTCTAATGTTGAAGTACTTTATTTTATTTGCGAGTATCAAATATAAGAAATATTTCTAAATAAATTTAAACATTTACGATTTAAACAATTATGTTGAAGTATTTCAATATCTCCAAAAAACCTCTTTATATACTTTTCACACTTACTGCGGTTTCAGGAAACGCCAGCGTTTTGCTCTCTTTCATGATATTCAAGCTAAATCACACTATAAATCACACATAATTCCATATAAAAAAACCAGACCTTTTTATTATCCTCTTTTCACACCAATTATCCCCAATTTGAGAATATACATATCTGCAATTCCGACAAGACTGAGTACAACATATCTTCAGACGTCAAAAAGGACCGACTATTGCAAGACATTTTTAAATTTAAAGTTAACATGGGCAGATACTCGGGAGGGGAAAAATGTACTCCAAATTGTGGGGATTCATCAACAAATTTTTGAAATTATAAGACTCTACTTAGTTGTGGGACGCATAAGGCACACACTAAAACCTCTTACCCGCACAAATATATATTATATGTATGCTTAGTTAACATTTGAAAAGGATAATGTAATTTAGCACGATTCCATATTACCTTCCTAGATCTAGTTAAAGCAACTAAATATACTTTTTAAAGAAAATGAACTTTACAAGAAAAGCTGATTTTTTAAGAAAATATATTTTATAAAGAAAACGTACTTGAAAAAAACTGGGTAATATTTAAGAAAATTTAATTTTTGAAGCAAAGTTTCCTTTATAAAATAAGCACTTTTTAAGAAAAAGATTTTTTTAAGAAAAGGTACTTTTTAAGAAAAGGAATTTTTAAGAGGTACTTTTAAAGAAAATCTGCTTTTAAGAAAAAAATTATATTAAGAAAATGTAAATTTTTAAGAAAATGTACTTTTAAGAAAATGTGCTTTTTGAGAAAATTTACTTTCTTACGAAAAACTACTTTTTCAAGAAAATGTCCTATTAAAGAAAAATAGATAAGAAGAGGAATTTTTAAGAAGAGGTACTTTTAAAGAAAATCTGCTTTTAAGAAAAAAATTATATTAAGAAAATGTAAGTACTTTTTAAGAAAATGTGCTTTTTGAGAAAATGTGCTTTTTGAGAAAATTTACTTTCTTACGAAAAACTACTTTTTCAATAAAATGTCCTATTAAAGAAAAATAGATGTATATTTAAGAAATCGTACTTATTTAGAAAAGTTACTTTTTAAGATGGGTACTTTTTTTTAAGATAAGTATGTTTTACTTAGACGATAATACATCTTATACACGTGGGTGATAATTTTATGGACGTAAATAATCGTAGGGAGTCAGAGTTGGGGGTAAATATATATTAAGATATGAAGGTACATGTGCCTCTTCTAAGAGAGAAATATCAATTTTATTGATTATAATTAAAACTTTTATTGATTATAATTAAAAATTTTATTAATTATAATTATAATTAAGACTTTTATTGATTATAATTAATACTAAAGTTAATTTTGAAGTTCCAAACATATTTGGGTAAAGAATTTAGCAAATAATTTCGGGCTTAAGTACCACCACATTAACACTGATAAGCAGCTGAGTTCTAGCCTGAAAATTTTTGACAATGACAACGTAATTTTTATCTAATTGTCAAAAAAGTAGTGTTTTTATAAAATTCTAGAATACTGTTAAAGTAAATCCTTCAATTGATTAACGACCGTAACTCTTTTCGGCTTGGAAATGACAGGTTTACATGCATGCCGATTATCCACTAAATATACCTTTAAGCCTGAAGGATTTGGATTACTTGCAGCCTCTGGTTCGACTTTAGCATCCGCATTCGCCGCCTTGATTTTGGATTTTGGTTTTGGAGGTGTTAAAGGCGGTGTTTTTTTAAGACGCTCCGATTGAGAGTTGGTTTTGTTTTCTGGTTTTTGTTGTTGTTGTTGTAGAGATGATGGTATTGAATGTTGAGTTCTGGTCTTAATAAGCGAAGGCTCTTGCGATGAAACTACGAAACTGCTGGAAGGCTCATTTGGTGGTGCGCTTTTTTCGCCACTATTGTTTGAATAAAACTTGCTTGTTTTATCCACATCTAGAGTTGTATTTGGAATATCTTCTATTGTTAAAGAATTTCTATCATTAGATTTTGCTGTTGTTTGATTAATATCATTTGTTTGCTGGAGCTTTTTGCCTTTATTATCTTCACTTTTTACAGCTACGACCTTTGTGGGGTTGTTCATTTTCTTTTCTGAAACTCTTTTCGTAGTAAAAGTTATCGTGGGTATATAAACTTGTTTCTTCATTTTTTTCTTTTCCTGTGGATCTTCAATTCTAACATCCACGTTGTAAATATAAAACTTGATTCGATCGATGGTAGCATTCAAGCTTATTATTAGGCAATAGAGTAAAACTTGTAAATGGTTTGTCCTCAGCACATACGAATTGGTTTGATTATCTTCAAACAATGGTGCTCCCTTACTTTCACAATCGTACATAAAGAAACCATTTTCTTTATCGACGTTAAAACCAAAAGCGATATTACGATTATAACAGGAAATAATACCAAATTGATAAAGGCGAAAAAACCAAGTCAAGGCCCTAGCCAAATTAAATTCATTAAGACCATAACGTATATATAAAAAACCCGAAGCTACTTGGTGTGACTGCACCCGGAAGTAAGTATTATCGAAGTGATATAAACTATTTATATATTTCATATTAAATTCTGCATTAGCTAATTTAAGTTTTTTTAAATTTTCAGCATATAAATCAGCGCCACAAGTATAAATAGCATCCAAAAGTTTTGGGGACCAGTCGTTCAAATTGTACTTCAAGGCCGCACATAAGGCCAAGCAACAATTAACTAAGCGATATTTCTCCATACCAAACATTTTATCGTTGAGATTCATATGTTGGCTGGGCGTGCCGAAAATTGAAAATAAACGATCGGGTATTTCAATATCATAATGTTTTTGTTTAGTATACTCCAAGTTCCGGTTTTGGCCTAAACAATTGGTTTTCTTTAAACGACTCCATATGGGTATGCCATCACCTCTTTCTGTCAACCAATTCATATTTTCATTGTGTATGCAGCGATTATCATCAGAGTTCATGTAACTGCTCTGACAGGCAGCTGGTATATAAGATAGATATTTTTGCCTCATAGCCAGTATATCACCGACAGCCTTCTGCTGTAGCTGTTCCTCCATTACAATATAAATACTTTCTATCACCTAAGTTTCTCAATCGTTTTGTCAGGTTTATTTGTTATTTGGTATGGTGGACAGCCCGGTAAGATTTTTATGTACAGAAAATTTTTAAATTGCGAAAAAAAATGTATATATAAAATTTTAGTCGAAAATTTTGAAAGCTAATTTTTTTTTGGAAAATATTTTAAAAGTGTATAAATGTCAATAATTAAAAGATGGTAAAGCAATTAGAGATTATACAAAACATTTTTGAACACTTTTGTTTTTGCGGATGTAAAATGAAACTGATGTAAAATAAATTTCCGATAATATTGAAGAAAATCTAATAGAATTAATAGAAAAACAACAAGATGGAATATGGTATGATCGCCATGTAATGTTTCTGTTATACGGTAAAAAGAAACATGCGCTCATCTATGGAGCGTTAATTAGATTCGCCATCTAATAATAAAATTATGAGCGACGTTGCGTGTTTTGTCTGCTATATGAAATTCGTTATTTTTTTTTTTTTTGCAATTTCTTTTACTTATGTATATAGCTAACAATTTGAAACATAGTCTAGTATTGAGTGACTTTCTTAAGACTTTTTAAACGTACGACTGTAAAATTTGTATGAAAAATAAGAACAAAATTGAGTGCTTTCAATATATATTTTATAGGCACACGTTTGAAATGTCTCTCTGAATCAGACGTAAGTTTTGCATGTCGAGAGGAGGTAGTAGGTTAAGTTAGGTTCAGTTGGATGGGTCGCCCGCCCAAAGGCGGTTAATCTCGGAGGCCATATGGCCCATTGTGATACCCTTTATAAAGTGCCGGAAGGTGATAGGAATAGAGATTAAAGAGTACAAATATATAGTGTAATGGGTATGGAAAATAAAAATAAAAAAAAAGGAAAGAACAAGTGAAAAGACGCCTTTTGTCCGTTATGTGTCCCTCCTGAACCAGACAGATTCCCTCAAGAAGTCCGCAATTTCGCCAAGTGGAACGTCTACTATGCAGCCCAGGTTATCGTAGAATATTTGCCCTAGATATCTAGAGCGCCGCTCCTTCAGTCCTGGACATTCACACAGCAAATGTTGCACTGACTCCTCCTCGTCCACATCCATACAGCTCCTACGGAAGTCAGCTCTCGGGACACCTATGCGTTCAGCATTCCACCCTATTACACAGTGTCCAGTGAGTACTCCTATAAGTAGGTTGATTGTCCCTTTACCAAAATCAAGGAGTGATTTCGTTCTCCTTGGATTAGGCAAGGGCCATATGATTGGGGATATTTCGCAAGAGGTCAGTTGCATCCACCTTGTCCTTGTTTCAAGATCCGCTGCCTCTTGAATCAGATTAGACAGCTCTGATAGAGGGATGCTAATATCAGTGTCCATCGTCCCGCTTAGAGAAGCCGAGCCTTTCCGCGCGCACTCGTCAGCCAGCTCGTTTCTCTTGACCCCATTATGTCTTGGAACCCATATCAGCCTCACGGTGTGCTGCCGGATCCGGTCGAGCGAATCGATACATTCCCTCATACACTTCGATCTAACTGTCCTCGATTTCAGAGCTTTGAGAGTAGCAAGACTGTCCACGAAAATATTAATAGTCGTTGGATACATTTCCCGTTCCAGAATTATTTTCGTTGCAATGAGAATTGTGTGAATCTCGGCCTGAAAAACACTAAATTTGTCAGGGAGTCTCCGAGTTACCTGAATGTCAAGTTGCTCGGAGTAGACCCCCTGAACCTGTACCCTCTTTCATCTTCGAACCGTCGGTATACACTGAGATCGCAGTCCTGCCTATGACAGAGTTTGCTACCCACTCTTTCCTAGTCGGTATTTGGATCGGTAGTAAGTACATTTGGAGGAGGTAGTAAGTGCATTTTGTTGCATGAGTTGTCTATTATGAACAAAAAAGGCTAAATGATTTTGAATGTTCATTAGAACTAATACTTTTTACTTATTACCTGACACTCTTTATGTTACGATAATTTTGTAATTTTTTGAAATAGCGTACACTATTATGCCCTATCGCGCATCGCACCGGCTTACCAGGACTTATTGACATGTTCTATTTTGGCAACATTTAACGATTGGGCTTGAATTTAGAATATCGTTTGGCAATATTCATTTTAATGATTTTTGATTTTGGCGATTTTCGATTTTGCTAATTTTTGATTTTGAAGATTTTTTTTGGATGATTTTTATATTTGGCAATTTTAAATTTTGGCGAATTTTGAATTTGGTGATTCCGCCCATATTTTCCACGACTACTTACATTGATAATTAGTGTGCTTGTTTTGTATAGGAGGTTCGACGCCCACTAATCCCATCCTGCACAATTTTTATTGGACTACTCCCATTAATATCTGATGGACAAGTGCAAAGTGTCGAGGCTTTCCCTTTTATAGTACACCAGTTATATGATATTATATATTTACTTTGTATGAGCGGTGTTACGCCCACAGCTCCGATGATGCACATTTTTTTTTTTTTGACTAATCATATAAATAACTTATGTGCTCACGTAAAGTTCCAAGGCTCTCACTATTACAGTACTCCAGATATATGACATTTTATATATATTTGTATGGGAGATGTCATGCTTATTGGTCCTATACTACCCATTTTGTTGTCCAACTACTCACATTAATAATAGATGAGCTCAAGTAAATTTGCAAAGCTATCTCTATCGTAGTGCTCGAGATATATAATATTGAATTATTACTTTGGCCACGGCCACTTTTCCCATCCCACCTCTTTTCGGCATGGCTACTAACATAAACAATAGGTGACATCACACAAATTTGCAAACTTCTCTCTGTCATAGTACTCAATATATATGATTTTAAAAGTTCACTTTATATGGGGGATGCCATGCCCACAAAAGATATCAAAAAAATGTATTGCCTATGTCCATCCTTAATGAGCATTTTAATATTGGAACCAACATTTTAAAAACAGATAGTTACGGAGGTTACATCCTATAAGCAATCCGTCATGATAGCCAGATAAGTAATAATTAATACAAAAGTTTTTTTTAACAATATTTAGCATATTATTCATACAAAATATATATTTAGACATAAAAATGATTTATTCTTCAAATTGAATCAACGAAAACGATAAAGTTTTCAAAAGTAACAAGTGATAAAACATCCAGACACATGATGTTGTGATAGATAAATAAATTGAATGGATGGAAAAATACACAAAATACACTTAATTTCAGCGTCAAATAGCAAAAACAAAACCATTGAATATATAAATCTAATAAGTCGTATTACTTTAAATTAATATCTACTAAAAATTCTCTCTTTTAGTACTTCTTTTAAACGAATTTCCATACATATTTTCAAACAGAATAATACTTTTTTTTAGGAAAAGTAAAATAATTGGTTGTAAAAGTAATAATAACCAGTTTCTTTTACACCCTTTATATTAACTCTGCTTGTCGACAAAACTTTGGATCGATTTTTAACCCTTTCCCGTGATCCAATAGAGCTGAAAACTTTTAACGTTTTTTTAATTTCTGGGAATTGAATAACCGATATTATCATTCAAATGGAGATAAAGAGATATTTTTGAGATTATAGACATAAATATTTTTCTAGACATAAAACATGTCAATTATTTAATTGCAAATAAAGGGAGTATAATAAAATCTTAATTTTTATGGGTTGATTTTTTATGCTGATTTCAAAAGTATTGCAAAATGAATGCTTCGAAATTTTTAAAAATGTTTAATTATTATCAAATATGAATATTTGATTGTGTAATGTTTAAAAAAGTGAAGCTTAATTGTTTTATATTAAAAACAGAATTAAAAAATTGTTTTTTTTTCTCAAGGGAAAAATAATTAAGTGTCAAATCGAATGTCCATACATTTTAAATTTTTTTGTACCATTTTACACCTTTATATATTATCCTTTCTACGATTTTGCTGTATTGAATTTTTTTATTTTTTTCGTTTTTGCGACTTTGCTCAAATTAGAAACAACCGAATTTTCGAAATATTGACCCTAAAGGTATTCTAATCAATTAAAGCCAATTCACAAATCAACACAAAACAAACTCATTTTTATTACAAACACATTAACAATTTAGTATATATATTTATAAACGGTCTGCCTTGTTTAATTATATCCAAGCTTATTAAGCTTGATTAATCCTTTTTTAAATTTTTAATTGTCGATCTTGGTTTCCAAATTGATCAACCATTCTTTTAATTTTTCAAAATTTGTTTTTATACCCTCCACCCCAGTGTGCAGAGGGTATATAAAAGTTTGTCATTCCGTTTGTAATAATTAGAAAAAAAAAATTCTGGACCCCAAAAATTATATATATTTGTGATCTTTATAACAAGCGGAGTTGATATAGCAATGTCCGTCTCTCCGTCTGTGGAAATCACGATGACAACTTCAATCGGGCAGTTATGGTGCTCGTTGGCATAAAAAAATTATTCACTAACATTCTGAGAAGATTGATATTTAAAATCGCCCAAATCAGTTTATTAGGGCCCGAGATTTGAATGAAGAACTAAAGAAGTCTGGAAAAACTATGATTTTCTTTGTTGTTCTTGTCACAATCACGCCCTCAGCAGGACAGCTATGGTGATTATTTTTAGTGAGAATGATTCTATTTCAAAAATAACCAAACGTTGTTGAAAACAGTCGTGAAATATTTTGATCCGTACATTTTTGTTATATTCTTTTATTGTAAAGAAAATTGTGATTTGTGATTACCACTAAAATAACCAGGAATTTATTACCTTTAAAACCACATAACTCTGATTTCATAAAGTTACTTTGTTAACATTAAATTTGTAATAAATTGTTTTTGAAATAATTAAAATCAACAAAGTTAAAATTACAAACATAAAAATCTTAAATTAAATAGAACAAAGCATAAAAAGAAACAGACAAAACTTAGTTGTACAACAATAACAACACTACTTACTCAAATAAGAAAACGCAAATAAAATACGAACAATCAAGTGCATAATATTTTTACAACAACACCCATTTTACAATAACAACACATAGCAGCCTATTTGCAAAATTGATAATAAACAAACAAGTAAACTCTTTTCTTATATTTAACAATAACTACACATAATTTGTAATAAATCTGTCAAACTTAAAAAGTAGCGTTGCCACATCTGTTTATTAATATGTCCTGTTTGATAAATACTTGTTCCATTAAGGATGATGGGGAACGGATGATCGTTTGTTGGTTGTGTCATGAACTTTGTCATCTTAAATGTAGTGGTCTTTCTGGGTTAGTTGCGGATGCTTTGACCAATAATAAAGGTCTACATTGGTGCTGCTATAAGTGCAGAAAAATTGGCGTAAGTTTTTATCGCTTCTTTCAAGATACAAAAAAGAAATTTTTGAATATCCAAGAAGAAGCGTCGGATTTAACTAATCGTATTAATGATTATGGAAAATTATTTGACGATTTCAAATCATTGGATAATTTAAAATCTCCTCCTCAATCTTCACCGAAACGCCGTAAATCGTCAAGAAATGCTACCAAAGAAAAAAACAATAATCCTGTTCCGGTTTATGTTACTTCTGGTTCTTCTATACCTGATTCACTTTCAATTATTAATAACATTAAGGATCCTGCTATTCCTTTGAGCTGTGCTGATATTGCCCATAATCAACCTGAATTTGCCTTAAATAACCCTGTTCCCGTTTTCAATAATAGTCAAACTATAAATAATACGCTAAGAGCTGTACCACCTAAAAAAACTGTTTTCATCTCGAGGCTGGCCTTTGATACAACTACTGAAGATGTTGATTCCTTCATTAAATCTAAGGTGGGTCCAAACGTAGACATTTCAACATATAAGTTTGTTTTTTCTCAACCAAGATCCATTACTTCTTTCAAAGTTACTGTTACTAATGATCTTTTTGAACGTATTCTGGATCCTAATTTTTGGCCTAAATATACATTGGTTCGTGAATATATATACAGGGAAAATCCAAGATCCGCTAACATTGGTCGTCTTCCACAAATTGATTTAAATGCTCCAAAAAACTAGGAGCTTGTACTGTTGATTACATTTCATTAGTTTATCAAAATGTTCGCGGCTTAAGAACTAAACTCACATCTTTATATATGGAAAGTTTCAACTTACAACATCACATCATCGTACTTACTGAAACTTGGCTTAATGATACTTTTTTGAATACGGAAATACTCTCTTACAAATACAATATTTTTAGACGTGATCGTGGGTCCACAACAAATGGTGGCGGTGTTCTTATTGCGGTCTCCAGTATTTTATTCTCAGAGGCTTTATTAATTGACCCCTCATTCGACATCGAATTTATCGCAGTTTTAATTAAACTTAATGGAAAACAATTATTTATTACCTGCTCATATATTCCTCCATCGTCCTCACAGTCTATTTATGACAAACATGGCGAAGCTATTAAATATATTCTTCGTACAGCTAATCAAGATGACTTTGTTATTATTCTTGGTGATTTTAATTTGCCTTCAATATCCTGGAAGTTCTTACCTGATGAAAAATATTTTGTTCCATCCAAATCAAATAATAAGTGTGAAGAGCTTTTCAATATTTTATTTGATCTGAATCTCTTTCAAATAAATGGTATATACAACAATCTTTATAAATTATTGGATTTAATATTTGTCAACGATACTTCGGAATGTTACATCAAGCGTTCAATCCCAATTTCTTCTCCTGAAGATACACATCACCCTACCATTGAAGTAAATTTATATATTCCCTCTGGACTTTTAAAAACACCTTCTAAAAATGATGTTAAAGATTTTTGTTTCGCACAATCGAATTACTGTTTGTTGAACGAACTTCTACACAGTACGAACTGGCACAGTCTATTATCTTTTTCTATTGGATCCACAGTTGCGATTGATCATATGACTGAAACATTTTACAGTACTATTTCCTCTGCAATGGATTTATGTATTCCGAAACAAATTCGTAATAAACTTTCTGGTCCTCCTTGGAATACCAAGCAACTCATAAGACTTAAAAATAAAAAAAATAAATATTACAAGAAATACAAGCTATCCGGTTCTCTTGTGGATTATGGGAAATACTCCATCAGCCGAGCGGAATATACTGCACTGAATAAATCATGTTACTCTAATTACTTAATCAAAATGAAAAATAGTTTCAAAAGTAATCCAAAATCTTTTTATAAATTTGTCAACACTAAGAGAAAAACAACTGGTTATCCTGCTATTATGAAATTTCAACATACTGAATCTTATGATAATACTATTATAAGTAATTTGTTTGCTGATTTTTTTTCAACAACTTATTCCAATTCAACTTTTGATGATTCTACCACTTATCCATATATACTGACTGCTAATAGAACCATATGTATTCCATTTCTTGATGTCTCTATGGTTTCTAAAGGGTTGAAAAAACTAAAATTTTCGTATAATAGTGGACCTGATAAAATTCCTAGCAGTATTTTAATCAAATGTGCGGATGCTTTAGCTATTCCATTGACAATAATGTTTAACTCATCAATTAAATACGGATACTTTCCAAATACATGGAAGGACTCTTTCATTATTCCGCTATTTAAATCCGGAAACAAGTCGGATGTTACAAATTATCGTGGTATTGCAAAATTAAGTACTATACCTAAATTCTTTGAAAAAATTATAACTGATCAACTATGTCACCAAGTCAACACATTAATTTCTCCATTCCAACATGGCTTTCAAAAACGGTGCTCAACCTCAACGAACCTTTTACATCTTACAACAATAGTCAATCGTGGCTTTCTTCAAAGAAAGCAAACTGACGCAATTTACACTGATTTCAGCAAGGCGTTTGATAAAGTCAACCACAAACTTCTTATAAAGAAATTACATCTAATGGGATTTTCTGATCTTAGTACAAAGTGGATATATTCATATTTGACAAACAGAAAGCAAAATGTACTTTTTAATAACATATCTTCGAAAAATATTAATGTTTTATCTGGAGTACCGCAAGGCAGCCATCTTGGACCGCTTTTATTTTATTTTCTTTATTTATAAATGATTTGCCACAGGTTATTCAGTTTTCAAATATCCTGATGTATGCTGACGATGTAAAAGTCTTTATGAGTTATAACCAATATTCCGACCACACTTATCTTCAAAATGATTTGGATTCGTTTCACTCATGGTGTATTTTAAATTTAATGGAGCTCAATCTTAAAAAGTGCAAATATATGCGTTTTGTTCGAAAAAGACCAATATCTGTAAATTACGTGTTGGGAGGCTTTCAATTGGAAAAAGTTGATAACTTCTTAGATCTTGGTGTCTTATTAGATTCAAAACTTAGTTTCGTTCTTCATATTACAATTACGGTAAACAAAGCCAGAGGAGTTCTTGGTTTTATAAAACGTTGGTCTAAAGAGTTCAACGATCCGTATGTAACAAAAACACTATACACGTCACTTGTGAGACCGATTTTGGAATATGCATCTATTATATGGGACCCTATCTATCAAACTCATATTGATAGCATTGAATCGGTGCAAAAACAACTCCTACTATTCTGTCTTCGCAGCTTAAATTTTAACCAATTAAATCTTCCGTCATATAACAGCAGACTCGCCCTTGTTAAGCTGCCAACCTTAAAAAGCCGCAGATCTATGCTAAACGTTTCGTTTCTTTTGAACATAATTAATGGCGATGTTTGTTCTGGTTTTCTGATCAACAATATTTCATTTAACATCCCCCAACGGCCAACACGTTTCTTCTCACCTTTAACTGTCCAGTTTTATAGATCAAATTATGCAAACGGTGATCCGCTTAGACGAATGTGTTCTGAATTTAATAAGCTTTATAGATTTATAGATTTTTTTTCAAATACAAATGTCATAAAAAGTAATATAATAATTTATTTGAACACATTAAATTAAATTTTAAATGTTTTTGTAAATAGTCTGTAAGGATTAATTCCATAGATTAATAATAATAAATAAATAAAAATAAATAAATAAAAATAAATAAAAATCATTAAAATCGGTGGAACAGGTTCAGGGAAATCTCTGAAAACAAAAAAATGAAAAATATGATGTTTCTATATTGCTCTTGTTGTTATTCTAATGCCCGTTTTCTGAATAGTCAATTATCTTCTATCCCAACGAGAAACTGCCGATTAAAGAAATTTGGTTTTCTCAATATCTGGTTTGCTTCTATTTTGTCGCAAAGCTAACCGGCGCTCATCTGCCAATTAATTATTTATCGTACAGATAAATTATTCTCCCAACTTTCATATCAGTTTTGAGAGACATTGCCAACTGAAAATAATTCTCCCAACTTTCATACGTATTTCGAGAGGCATTGCCAACTGAAAATAATGTTTTTGTCGGTACATTGAGAAAACCAAAATTGTTAACCGGCAGTTTATCGGTCCAATAAATTTATGTCTTGGTTAAGTAACAGGCAGTTTGACGATACATTGAGAAAACCGGCATAAATGTTGTGTTGTTGTCATAGCTGGACTTGTTGTTTTTGTGGTCGTTGTGGTAATAATATAATAAAAACTAACCCTTTCTACATTTTTTTTATCAATTCTGGTAGAAAAATTTAAAAGTTTTCATTGTTTTGGCATCACTAAAAAATATGTTAGATCATTTTTTCCATCGCAATGAGCCTGCTTGCAAAATTTCAGATCAATTAGGTCACGGAATCGATCCAGAATTTTGTCGACAAGCAGAGAAGCAGACACTACGGGTTAATATAAAGGGAGCAAAAATTCACCAACATCTAAAGCAAGTAATGCTAAACTACCTAGTTCTTTACAAAAAAAAAATAAAAAATTATGTATTAAGAAAAACACAGCAATAACTTTTGATGTTGTATTTTGTGTGTGTAATATTTACATATCCATACATATATTAAATAAAAAATATATATAATATATATAATGAATATCAATATTCTGGCATTTTTATAACACGGTGTCTCGACTAGCTGTAATTCATGGCAATGTTCATGTTCAAGTCAGAGGAATATAATAACGTCAAAACGAGAAGTGGGCAAATTATGTCTAGACATTTCATATCCAACATGTCTTTGAACTGTAAACACTTAAATTTGTGTCCAATTTCCTCCCACACTTTTCTTTTTAAATCCGTTTTTTATAGTTTTCACTTTTGTAGTTCTTAAACACTCATATTCGCGATACATATTAATGAAATTATTAATTTGGCTTTTATTTGATTTAAGTTGCGCCATCGTAAAATCCTTAAACGTCAAAATCGAATGAAACTTCAAATTAATGGCAGGGTTTAATGCAGAATTTCTGTCATTTCAACATTAGCGGTCTCCACTAGCCATTGACCTGTTCATTGCTATGAATTATAGCTAGTCGCTAGTTGCAAACATCAAAATACTCTAAATAATATATATATAATATAATATACATATACATGGACATATACATGAAAATCATTTAGAACATTACTGAACGTAACCGGAACGTCCCAACAAGATATCTGAGCGCGATTATATATAATTTTTAGAAATTGTTTATAATTACTAAAGCATTATTTTTCACATACAATACAAAATTGCACCTTTAAATTTTCCATTCAAATTTAAGAGAATATCAATTCTAAAACTGGAATTCAGATTTCCAATTATAAATTAGAAAATGTCAATTCAATTTCAGAAAATCGTATTAAAACGTCGGAAATAATAACTTGAAATTTAGAAAAACATATATTGAATTTTAAAAATATAAATTTTATTCTTTAAACACAAATCGAAATTCAAAAAACACATTTAAAAATATTTACATTTAAAAAAAATATTGCCTTTCAGGAGACATTAATAGCATTTCAGGATAAGAAAACATTAATTTAAATTCAATTAAGTTTAGAGAACCTCAAATGATATTTAAGAATTGCGAACATAAAAATTGTTACATAAATAAAGCGCAATTTGATGAGAATGTTATTAATATATTATTTTTCACAATTTTTTTGGATGAAAATATAAAGTTATTCAGAAATTAAAGATAACAAATTATTTTATTTAAAATTTTTGGGACATTTGGTTTTTTTGCGTTTGGCATCCCTAATTTGAACCAGTGTTCAAGATGACTTCAAAATTGGACTTCATGGTAAGCAAAGTAAAGCCCAAAAAATTGAAGTTCAATAATAATTCCCAGGTAGTAGTATTTGGAGTCAATAAATGAAAATATTTTATTAACATAATTTAATTCAAAATCAAAAGTTGGCATCACTGGGTTAGATTTTGTATTGTGTTATTTTGTGTTATCACAAAATCAAATAGAGAAAACTCCCTTTTAATTGTAAAAAAAAAAACTGTTTTCCAAATATGGCAATATTTTAACAAAAAAAAATTGAGAGAGCTTTTTCGCAATGAATGTTAGGGCGAGCTATTTACTTTGTTAAGCGGATCAACCCAAAGAATTTGCTGAAATAATTTGGTATTAAGTTAACGAAATTGTTTACTTTTTCAAATATATTGTTTACATTTATTATAAATGCTCCAAGCGAGGTGGAGGGTATCAAAGATTAGGCACAGCCGAATTTAACACTCTTGTTTTTTTTTTTTTTTTTTTATCAAAACCTTTTCTTTTTCATTTAATTTATTAGTACCGTTATGAAAATGTCGTTTAAAAACGATTAAATTATTTTCCTTAAATGTATTATTACAAACAAGGTATTGGGGATTACCAAATGCATTTATAATCATAAAATATTTTTCGTGCATTGCTATTAATTTTTTTCAGAGCATTAAACAAAATCAGCATACATCCACATTCGTCGCTGTTTCAGTGACGCCTAAAACAAGAGCGTAAGAATACATGTGAGTTGGGCACGAACAATTGTTCTATGAAATAAACAGGCCTGCTTTAAGATTAAGTACTAAAACTGGTAAGTATTTTTTGCTTTCTATTTTTTTTTTTTTATAAATTTTTTTAATTAAAAAATTTTATAATTATAAATTTTTTCCTTCTTCCTCTTGTGCCCCAATAATTCCAAAACCAAGGTTAAAGCTGGTGTAATTTGAGGTTTTGTGACGTATTGTATTACAAAATTGTATGTGTTGTTCCGAACTTACGACAACATGTATGGAGCAGCCCTTTCAAAAATCTCAAATTTGAGAAAAAATAAAAAAAAAACTTATCATAGAATTTGAAATAATAATGGGTTTTGTAGTTAGGTGACTATAGCGGATTCAAGAAATGTAGTGGTGGGGATTTTTGATTGTTGCATAGTATTATTGTTGTAAAAAATACAAAAAACAATAAAAAAAAAATTACTTACCCACTGTTATAATCGGTTTTTTTTATAAAACTTCAAATACTATTATTTTTTTATTTCATTTTGATTAAAGCTATTCGGCTGTGTTCATCATTTTATTATGTTCTTTGGTATTGACAACAGAACTTGAACCACGCAATTTTCGTTCGTAATAACCGAAAAGTAATTCCAAATACAAATTTGTTTAAATTATTTTAACCAACAATTTGCAACAATAAATATGAGGCACATTTTTGATTTAATATATTTTGTAATTATGGAATTTGTATTTATAATAACCAATAGATAAGATTGAAGCAGATTATACTGCTTTTAATTTAGTTGCCTAAATCGAGTTAGTTTAATAATTTGTATAAAGATATTGATTGGTAAATGGAACTATTTTTTCTATTATTGTTATGGTCATTTTACGAGAACTATAATATGAAGGTTGTTGAGAAGGTAGGAGTAACCGTGTTCTAACCAATCGATTTTCTGTGTGTACGAACTAATAAAGATATTGACACACAATATTCCACAGATTTCAAAAAGAGTACCACCAACCTGAAAAAAATATTTTACCAAAGCGATAAACCCGCAAAGTTTAAATTGCATTTGGGCAAAACTTCCACAAATATAATTGGCACCAATATCGACATTTTCAGCTCGAAATTTCAGTTCAAATGAGAAATTTTTATAAATTTTTTTATAGGTTGTATTTTAGTACATATAGCTTATTCTATGTTCAGACGGACAGCAATATTCGATTTTCGCTCTCTCATTCACGGTTTGCGCCCCAATCATGATTGAACCTACATCATTCGCCATGCAAAATTTTGAGAGCGAACCAACTTGGTTCATTTTGAATCTAGTTACGAACCACGAAAAATGTACTGTCATCTTCAATTTTGATAAAAAGTTATCGCCAGTATATCTGAACTAGCTGCCAAAAAATATATAAATAAAGAAAAAACAAAAAATTAATGTGTGCAATAAAATAAACTGAAACATTAAACAAATAAAAAGTATATAATTACATATATACATATGTATATTCAAATAAAAATGGAAAAAATAAAAGAGTGAAGTGTAAAAGGCTGCCTTCAAATATTTGCACAAAATGAAACAAGAACACTCGTCTGAACACCATGGTTCGCAATCGTGATCCAGAGAGCAAATCAAGTTGTTCATTTTGCCGTCTGAATTTACATTTGCTCAATTTTCCTATAGTATGATCTAAGTAAAACGAAAAATTTTTAAAAAACAGTAAAAATTAACATTTTTTGCTAAGAGCATATATGGTAAATAGTATGTGGTATAGTCTTGTCAATTCGTAATAAAACGTTATTATTTATCGATCAATAAGTATCATATTTTGCTTAATAACTTAAGAGTGCCATAAAACAATTGGTCAGTTTTGCGAAGAAAGTCTAAGCACAATAAAAATTGAAATTTTTGGTATAACAGTGAAATTAGAGGAAAATAATTAAATATAGAATGAAACCCCGTTTCTTCAGGTTATATCAGTTATATAACAAAAAATAAAAAGCTGAAACTATGGTTCACAGTGGAAAATCATGCCACGAGTTAAGAAAATGATTCAAAAATACGATTGAAAAATATGTAAAATCTATGGGCATTGAAAAAGAAAAGAAAAAATACTTCCCCAGCTTGCACTGAGAAACAGAAAAAAACAGACCAAATGTGGGTCGCTTCAACATTTTCACAATTGCATATCCGCTTCCTTTTATCTGAAATCTGTGATGGTTGATGAGTCTCACTTTACAGTCAAAATAATTTTTAAAGTCTTCCAGTCAAATCATCAAAATTTATTTATAATAAAAGGTTTTAATATTTTTGGCTGGTAGTGAGTCGGTATACAATCAATTTATGATTAGCAGTGAATATGCAAATTATGAATGGAGTGCATATTTCAGCTACAATTAAAAACTTATAAAAATTGAAAAACCTTATTGAGAGTATTTAATAATATTTTGTTAATGAATTGAATTGATCTTCTTCTTCTTTTATTGCATATCCAATTCTGAATATAAGCGATTACATGCAGGTTACGTTTAAAAATAAGTAAAATATTAAATTTGAAAATAACTTAAAGTTAGATATATATACACAATGTATAATTACAATTAACTTAATTTATACAATATTATTGACTGTTTGTAGAAATTCATCTCTGTTCCTCGCTGTGTGAACTAATTTACCTATAGTTCTTAAGCCAGTCCAGTTTCTTATATTTCTTAACCATGACATTTGCTTCAGCCCAATGCCTCTTCTTCCTTCAATTCTGCCTTGTACAATCAGTTGCAGCAGCTCGTATTTTTCACCTCTTATGATGTGGCCGAGATAGGAAGTTTTTCGACGCTTTATAGTTTTTAGAATTTCTCGTTCTTTTTGTAGTCTGTTTAATACTTCTGTGTTCGTTACTCGGTCAGTCCATGGAATTTTTAATAATCTACGATAGCACCACATTTCAAATGCTTCTAATTTATTCATATTAACAACTTTAAGTGTCCATGCTTCGACTCCATACAATAGTACTGACCAAACATAACATTTCATAAATCTAATTCGGAGATTTATATTAATATCACGGCTGGTTAATAATTTCTTAAATTTGCCAAATGTGCTTCTAGCCATTTCTATACGAATATTAATTTCTTTGTCACATTCCCAAGTTTCTTGTAACCAACAGCCAAGGTATTTAAACTTTGAAACTCGTTCAATAGGTTCGTTGTTAATATGTATATTGCAGCCAGCATACGGATTTTTATTTCTGCTGATTATCATATATTTGGTTTTTTCAATATTCATATTAAGTCCGAATTGGTTGCTTTTTGTATTAACGGCGCTTAATAGACGCTGAAGATCATTCATGTTATCTGCGAACAGTGTTGTATCATCTGCGTAACGAATATTGTTTATATGTTGACCATTTACTTTTATTCCAATGTCCATATGATTAAAAGTTTGATGAATTCAATGAAAATGAATCATATCCATTTTCCAACGATACTAGATCCAGTGAACATGGAACGCAGCAGCCATTTTTCGTACTTATCAAAAGATAAAAGTGTATTTTGGCAGGAGCGTCTACCACTTCAAAAAGGCAGAATCACAAGAAAACAAATTTTATCAAATAAGCCTTGGCCTACCAAATGTGCAACATCCCTGCTCACGGATATAAAATCATCACTTGAATTGTTTGTGTCACTAAATATAAGAAAACATTGTAATTCAAATGACTAATTTAAAAGGATTAGAGTTTTATGGAAATAGCTTGCTAAGAATAGATTTGATAGAACTTGGCGCATATTTTGCGTTACAAATAATAGAGTATACAAATCCCATGGAGGGATAAAAAACATGGTAGACCAATTTTTCGAGCTACAATAAGTATGAAGCGTTTCATGACCATTTCAAACTGCCTAGAGTCTGACAGCTAAAATTATTTTATAATTCACATAAGAATGTTACAATTGATGAACAATTGATCCTATTTCGAGGTTGTTGTAGTTTTGGGCAGTACATCCCATCAAAGACCGCGAAATAGAAATTTGGGATCTGTGTGATTCAACAAGCAGATATGTATGGACTATGGAAGTTTATACAGGCCGACCAAGAAATACACAGCCCAAATAAAATCAAGGTGAGACTCTTATAGTTTATACTGTATTCGTGTTAATTTAAAATTTCAGGCCAACCAAGAAATACACATCCCCAATAAAATCAAGGTGAGACTCTTGTAGTTTATATTGTATTCGTGTTAATTTAAAATTTTGTCCTTTAGGTGGACGTGTTGTGCTTTCTTTATCAAACCCACTTCTAATAGTACATACTATTACCTGCGATAATTTATTTACAACCTACAATCTTACTCTTCATCAACTTTGACGAGACATTAAAATAAAATTTTATAGACATGAAAAAGAAACCTATTTTGCATTCCGAATTCTTACCAAAAAAAAAACACGTTCAGTTATTGAGTTCCCTTCACCATTCTGCCCATGCAAGAAAATACGAAAAGAAAGAGATGGAAATAATACATCATTACAACCGAAAGAAATCTGAAGTTGACGCAATTGGCCAGTTAGTTGCCAGTTACACATGCAAGTGTATAACTAACCTGTTGCATTGTTTTCCAACATGATAAATGTTTTGGCATGTACCTCGTACGTTGTATGGACTGAAATGAACCCTGCTGGGAATTGTAACATAAAATTCAGACGCAGGCTTTCTGGTAGAACTTGCAGACCAGATGACAATTCAATATATTTTTCGAATAGAGAAATTACCACATGGATTATCAACAAAGAAAGTTGCAAGAAATATCCAGCAACCAATGTAGCATGTAAGAAACAGCTGTGTTTCTTTTGTCCACATGGCAAACATTTTAATAAATACTCAAATATATGCGATTATTGCAAGAAATATGTTTGCAAAAATCACATGGCCACTTTGTGCCTAAATTTTATTACAACTGGATAATTTTTTAGATTTTGTTTTTAATTATATTTATTTTTTATCTTCATAAGAAAAAAGCAAAGAACAACGAGGAATTTTGTGTATAAATGTTTAAGAAAAAGGCTTCTATTTTTTTAGTTTTTAATATTTCTTATTGTTTTGTTGCATTTTTTTATAAACTAATAAAAAAAACTGAATTTACAATAAAATATCTACGTTTTTAATCAAATAACTGTGATTGGGTCATATCGACCCAAAAGGTGACTACGTTTAAGCGTATCAACAAAAAGTGCAAGTACGATTGTAAGTGAGGTAGATGCAGGGTTATACCTCACGTGTCCCCTAAGTAGGAACATTTCATACTGAAGCAATCTAAACAATTATAATAAACACTTATTACAACGTTTCATATAAATACCGATGAGGGCTTAATGCCAGAAACCGGTCTCATTAAGAATAAAAAGCAGTTCTGATTTTTATAAATACATACTTCCTTCTTCATTACCCTGCACTAATGAAAACAATATTAATATTTGCATTTTAATTAAAGTGGTAATTTATTATTTTTAATCCTTTTCATATTTCCATATTTATTCCTCCATACTTCAAGCTAAAGATATTTAATATCACATATTCGATAAACTCAAGTGTTGCTGTCATTTAGTGTCATATGACTGTCTGAGTGAAATAACTTGAAATGTGATATGATGATAAGTTAAGGACTTAAGTGATGAGTTAGTAGATTGTTTATTTAATAATAAAACTCAATAAAATATGTTTAAATTTTTCTTAATTTTAGAAAAAAATATTTTTACTCAAGTATATAGAGAATTAAGTGGCAATACAAAATATCAGCTACAAAACACAACAACAAGATACAGCCGAGGCATGTAAATGGGACACAGGTGTGTACTAAAGTAAAATACTCTATATTTTACAAAACAATTTCAATTTTATATTTCATACATCGAAATTGTTCAATCCGAAATTCAAAGCCTATTCGATTCAGGGAACTTAGTAAAAAGATATAATAATAATAGGCTAGGCGATTTCTTGTGACCGATGCTTTGTTTTACCGTTTTATCTCGATTTTGACCAAACGTATATTATTTGGAAGGTATTTCTTTTTATCCATTTTGCAGATTTACAAATTTTCAAAGTTTTCCTTTATTTTGAATAAATTGCATTTAAAGTTGCTACTAACACATACATAAAATTATACAATGCTATGTGTGTGTTTATTAAATTTGTTAATGTGTTTATAATAAAAATAAGTTTGTTTTTTTGTGTGTTGATTTGTGAATTGGCTATAATTGATTAGCATAATTTTAGGGACTTTATTTAATGAAAAAATAAAATTTCCCAGAATTTTGCACTGGAATCTGCTAGTATATTATAAAACTTATTAAATTGAGGCAACTTAATAAAATCAAGTTTAAAGAGATTCGATACTAAATACTAACTCAATTAGAACAATATATTTTAAACTGAAAACGTGTTAACAGATATTGTAACAAATTTTTGGTATCGTAAATGTATTTTGTATTAAGAAACCCAAACTTTTAGTCTGCTTTGATATTTCAGACTTAAAGATAATTCCATGAATGGATTCTGATGTATATACCCAATTAATAAAAAAATGTTTGCCAGACCAAATTTTCAATTGTATTTGAAATTCTTAAAAAAGAGTCCGATCACAGGGAAGATATGTAAACATCTAGTAATAAAAAATTTTTTTATGTCATTTTTTAAAATCAAACAGAAAGCGTCATCTATTTATCACTTATAGCAAAAACTGTTTCAGCTAATTCAACAACCCTTTGCTGTAAAACGTTAAAAATAACCCAATATAAACGTATATAAGTGATACATAGATGACGCTTTTAAAAAAGTGGCATAAAAAACAATGTTATATCATAATTTTTTCACCAATTCAATCATAAGTCACACAGCGTTATCTGCTTAGGCTCACACCGATATGAGTTACGCTGTTTTTGTGATTGTATTGTGAAATAGAAATTTACCCCCCTGCGCGTATAGATGTTTACACATCAAAAGAAAAAACAAAGCAAAAGTCAGAAAAAATGTTAAATGTTATCAGAAAATTTATTTAGTAAATCAATTTCGCAATGTCTGTCATACAAACAGAAATGGATGATTGCTGTGCGTGAATGAAGTACGGCACCATTTGAAGGTAGAGATGCTTGGAACTCAATCGATTACTTCAAAAAGTCGTGTATTACCAAACTACAACTAATCAATACGTCCATCATTGCCAGGTGTTGATTTCAGAAACAACCCCTGACTTGAAAACGACGAGTATGTAAAAGTTATTTCCCATGCCTGAGTTGGCGGAACAAATCTTTGTGCGGATGCACGTTACTTGTACCCTGATATAATTAATGACAAGTTTTTATGCACCAATAATATCAAATACTTCTTGATTCTAGTGATAAACTAGTTCACCCACTGAATTGTTTTCTGTAAAACCAAAAACTGTAGCCCACTCATTGATTGAAGAGATGAATGATGGGTTAGTTTTATCATTCATTTTGGTCAAATTTATTTTGCGCTATTTTTATCTATTACACAAGGGAACAATGTTTTTGTTGATTAAGAACTGACTATTATTTTATTTTTAAGGTTATCTGGGACGCTGAATCCAAATCTGAATATGGTTTTTCCTATCAGCTCGACTTTTCGCGATATACCGTTATGTCTAAAATTAAGGCACTTCCACTACATATATTGGAATAACTTGAAAACGATTGACCATATTCAGTTTAGAAAAATCCAAAATTCGCCAACAATATTATCTTTAAAGCGTATTTATATTGGTTTTAAATTTTCCCGTAAGTTTCAGAGATATCGTGAAGTTCTGGAAAAAAATCCGATTTAAAAAAAAAACTTTTTTTTTTTTTGTTTTTTAAAAATTCATAAAAAATAAAACTGTTAAAAAAAATCACAGTTTCGGCCTAAAAACGTTTAGACAAATGAATGAAATGAGCTTTATTTAATTGTAATCATTGCACAACTTTTGATTTTGTTCACAATTTGCTGAGAATACTGAATTGAAAAAAATAGCGATTCCCATACAAAACTAAAATTTTTTAACATGTGTGTGTATTCTGTTCTATTTATGTAATAAGTTTTTGTTGATTAACAACTGAATGTTGTTTTTAAGGTTATTTTGGGACGCTTAATCCAAATCTGCACTTGGTTTATTTTCTATCAGCTCGACTTTTCGCGATATACCGTTATGTCCAAAATTAAGGCACTTCCACTACGTATATTGGAATAACTTGAAAACGGTTCACCATTTTTGGTGATTTTCGAAATTGTTTTTTTAAAAATGTACTTGTTACCTTTGAAAAACAAAAACGTTCATAACGTTTTTATGTTTCTCAGAATAAAAAAAAAATTAGTAATAAGCAAATCTTTATTTCATTTTTATGATTATAATAAACGCTTATAAATGTGCGGGGACTCTGGATTGCTGTTCTTATGATACCTAGTCAATTCATAGTCAATAAAATGGAAAGTGCCTTAATTTTGGACATAACGGTATATCACGAAAAGTCGAGCTGATAGAAAAAAACCAAATGCAGATTTGAAATCAGCGACCTCAAATTAGTAAAAAATTTATACAAACTTCCAATCAGCACAAAAAAAATTCAATTTTGTTCCCTTGTCTTATCTGTGGTCATGTTCTTCGAATTTCGTTAAAATTTGTTTTCAACCAATATCAACTTAATTTGAGTAATAACACAGCCATTTTGTGGGGTAAGAAATTCCAAGTTAGGGTTAAACTAATAGGGTTAACAAAATTATATTTTGTACTGAAACCTGTATTGTCAATGCCATGCCAAGTTCTTCGGCATTTTTAAAATTTAGTTGCACAATTTGGTTTTAATACCCTATACCACTATGTGGTTTGGGTATAATGACTTTGTGCTGCTGTTTGTAACCACCAAAAATATTTGACCTAGACCCATCTTTAATTATACCGATCGAATCAGAATCACTATCTGATTCGATTTAACGATGTCCGTCCGTCCGTCCGTCCGTCTGTGTGTCCATGTAAAGCTTTTAATCAAACTGCAGGTCGCAAATATGAATATATTTTGATGAAATTTGGTATATAAGCTTCTATCAGCTATAGGATGAACGTTGTTGAAACTGGTGAGAATCCGTCCATGTTCAGACTTAGCCCCCATATAAATGACCCCTATGAAATCGACTTAAATTGCCATAAGATCCAAATTATCATATAAATCTTAGTCAAATTGGGTTTGTCTGTGTTTATTATATCTACTAGTCAGTATTCCAAAAATGATCCCTATGGGACAACTCTTAGTCATAGGCCCCATATAGAGCTGCTTCCCGATCTTCACTTATATCTATCAAAAAACAAAAATATTGCACTGATTCTTCTCAAATTTTGTTTGTATATATTTTTGCAAAATACAAGAGACCTTACCAAACATGGTCAGGATCGGTCCATTTTTGGGCCTAGTCCCCATATAGATATATTATCCGATATGAACTTTTTCATATATGCAGCCAAAAAAATTAATAAAAATCCCACTCAAATTTGGTTTATGCTTATTTTTTATATGCAGTTAGTTGGGCCTGAGAGATAGGGTCTCTAAACGCATTGTATAGGGTATCGTATAGTCAGTGTAATAATAAGTGAATGATATACTAATGTTTTGAATGTCTGTTCAATAAATAAGACACAACTATTTCTTTTACTTTAAAACGATCATTGATTAATTCTGCTTTATTTAATAAAATGCCCTGCTTATATATACCTTATTCTAAGCTTATGTTCTAAGAGAGAACTTACTAAAGTTCTCTTAATAAATAATTCTATTAATGAAAGAGATACAATTATTAGTATCAATTAATTCAATATGTATTTTTGGGCGTGACTTCGCTTAACACATACTTTGTCATAATCGTCAGTTTTGTTCGTGGTGTTTCTACTTCGCTCTCATTTCGATTGTTTCAATTAAAATGCAAGCTTAGCCGAATTCCATAAAAAGTACATTGACTGTTATGCATAATATATTAATTGGAGTAACACCCGGAAATACATTATATGAATGCATGTCATTTGTTCATGCTCGTTGTACATTTGTACTCTACGTCATGCATTCATTACATCGGTCTAGACCGACTATAATTTTCTTACTTGTTTATATTGTTCAAATGATTTTCATTTGGATTTGAGTCAGGACTTTGAAGACCTTTTTTCTATTAAGAACTATCCTTAACAAATTTTCATGAGTGTTTGATGTCGGTATCATGCATAAAAATTTAATTTGTTGGCATAGTTCCGAATGCAAAGATGCCACGTAATTATTTGGACTGCTTAAATATTTAAATTTAATCACTTTTCCCTCTATGCTTAACTATATTTTATATGCAATTAATGGCCAAAGTATGGTTATTTGGCTGAAACAGAAATGTCTTACCCTCGGTGTCAATGCGATTTACCGTGGTTTCATCGCTCCATATTTTTTTTAAACGATGCATTTTTGTTGGTGTTTCCAAAGTCAAGCCGCTTTTTAATATTCCTTGTTAAAAGCAGCGGCTTATTTCGGCTAATACGTTCAAATGCACACTAATTTCTTTATTTATCTGACGAGAGGACTTCAAAGTACAGAGCTACCTTTTTCGAACTATGGTCCTGTCGATCTTTATTTTGTGTGCGATATTTCTTATCAATAATGGCGAAATGAAATTCAGTTTACACCATATTTCAAGAGCAATTTACCACTTTAGCACCTTGCTTTTGCAATTACTGTGTTTTTCTTTTTATAACATGAGGCTAATAGAGCGGTATCAATTATAATATAAAATTAGGTTGAAAAATATTTTTAACTAGCTGTAACCCGATGCTACACCCATTGTAAAGAAATAAAAAACTGGGAAAACATTTGAAAAAAATTTTGGCATTTTTGATTTAGTCGATTTATGTTTTTGCGACTTTAGATTTTGGCAATTTTTGATTTTGATGATTTTTGACTTTGGCGATTATTGTTTTTTGCGATTTTTGATTTTGGCGATTTTTGTCTATTGCAATTTTTGATTTTCGTATTTTTTGACTTTGGCGATGTTTGTTATTCGCGATTACCCGTTTTGGCGATTTTTGTTTTTGGCGTTTTTTTTTTGCTGGTTATTCGCGGTTTTGACAATTTTTGACTTAGCCGATTTTTGACTTTGGCGAATTTTGTTATTCTCGATTTCGGTTTTGGCGGCTTTTGACTTTGTTAATCGCGATTTTTGGTTTTAGCGCCCATATTTCTACGACATTGGCAATTAATGTACTTGTCAAAAGTTTCAAGACTGTCATTCTCATAGTACTTCATATTTTTTTTTGTAAATGAGGTGCCACATTAATAACTCATTAACTCTATTATAGTAGTCCAGTTATATGCTATTAAATATTTACTTTGTATGTCGGTGATACGCCCATTAGTCCGATTCCGCCAATTTTTTGTCCGACTATTCACATTAAGAACTTATGAACGCGCACAAAGTCCCAAGGTTTTCGAAACTACAGTACTCCAGTAGTCCGATCCCGCCCACAGTATTAAAAACCCATGAACTCAGACATAATCTCAAGACTTCCACTATTACAGTACTCCACATATATGACATTAAACTTTTACTTTGTATGGTGGATGCCACGCCCATTGATCCGATACCGCCATTTTTTCGCAACTCTTCTAATTAGTTTAATATGTACATGTACATAGTTTCAGAACTCTTGCTGTCGTAGTACTCCAGATATTATATGTTAAAGATCCACTTTATGTGGAATCCACGCCCACTTGAAAAAACCAAATAATTATAGCCTATATTTTCTTACGGATAGGCAGTTACCTAATGTAAAAATTTCAGGCAGATCAGCCCAGTGGTGCAGTCTCCTATAAACCACAATCAAACGTACTAACAAACATACAGAACTCCATTTTTATATATAAGTATAGTGAAATCGAAGTGTCCTATTTCTATATCCATCACTGTATATACATTCCGTGTTGTAGTTAGATATCAAAAACTTTAGCTCATGTAGAGTTGTTGATGTTGTCCCATTTGATGTCGATGACTGTTGTTTGTTTGTATGGGCACACAAAGTTCAACAAGCACTTATGCACATTCCACACCATAGCAAATATACATACACATACACATGCTCACTTACATAATATGTATTTGGTACGTGCAACCTTAAAGTATGCTTTGTTTTCTATCGGTTTGTTATTTTATTTTAGATGATGGTTGGCTGTGCAAATAAATAATATTTTTTTTGTTGGTGCAAAAAAAAAACTATTACAAGTGCAGTAGACATTTTTTCTATCCACTTACATGTGTCAATTGCTATAACAAGATTTTTGACATTGATTGTTTATTTTTATTTATGTGGAAGATTCTACGAAATTTCATGGTACGAGTATATGTTGAAAACAAAAAGCTTATACATTTACAAATACAAGTACTCGTATACTCAGACAAGAGTTTGTATTTCTATGTTGTTTTATTTCTAGCTAGGAGCTCTGTCAATCATAAGTTTTGGTCTAAAGTGCTATAAATCCTCAACAACAGCAATAAAAGCGAATTCTCCCATTATTTTCGTTCTTAATGAATGGTGGTATTTACTCTTACAAGGTGTTGATTAGTGTTACTTAAAATTAAAATTAAATAAATATTTGGTTGCTATAGCAAAATGAAAAAAACAATCAAATTTCTAACAGCTATAAATATTTTTTATCTATGTTGAAATAAAAATTCATGCACTACCGAAAATTGGCTTAACAGCTGGTGTTGGCTTTAAATAATAAAATAGTAGTCGAATTTTCGCACTCGGTATCAGATGAAATTTCTCGAAATATTTTCTGCTAAAATTACCACATTCGATATCAAGTAAGACCTACTTACATTTTAAATTATAGTCCTCGATTACAAATCATGGATCAAATAAGTTTTCTTGAAATGCTGTTCGATAAAGAGCGAAATTCCAATTATAAATTTTATTTATAAGCAAAATATAAACAGCAGTTCTTATCAATAAAAGTTTTTTTATTATATTACTAGCTGGACCCGGCAAACGTTGTTTTGCCCTCAATGAATTTTTATTTTAGTTAGAATCTGTATATACCTATATAAAATGTGTGACGAAGATCTCCAGATAATAAAATGAGAGCTTCACCAAAAAATCTTTCATTGCCTTTCAAATCTTTTATCAAATCAAATCACAATGTTTGTGAGCCATGGTACATTCATCCCAAATAAAAATACTGCATTTTTGCAGAACTTTTGCCATACCGGAATGTTTTTTGATATTACAGACGGCATTCTCATTTTTTTGTACGTTTAACGGTGATTTGAGTGCTGAATGAGCTGTGCGGCCACCATGCAATAATGTAGCGGCTTTTTCCTTCTTTTTCGTTAGAATATTTATATATAAAAACGTTGGTGAGTTTATTTATTAAAATTTATATAAATTTGACAACTCATTATTTTTCGAACGACAGCGCCATCTACCGGGTCCAATAAAAAAATGTTTCTAACATACATATATGTACATTCTTAGTTTCATTAAAATCACACCATAAATAAGAATATTCGAAATAACTTTACCCAGCGCCACCTATCGGGTCCATTTATACATACAAAAATTTCTTATGACGAAACATACGTTCATTCTGAATTGCAGTCAAATCGCGCTGAAAGTAAAAATTTTTGTTTTTAACTTGACCCCAACGCCAGCTAGAGGGTTAAAACTAAAAAAAAAACACTGAAGAGCTCGAACCGAACCTATGCTGGAAATCCTACCTCGACAGCTCTTATGGTTCCGGAGATCATTCGTTACAATCAAATGCATCAACGTTTTTATATATACGCCACGCCCCTTTGCCCAAAAATATCCTTTTGTGAAAATTTCATGACGATCCTTCCAGTAGTTTAGAAGATATTACGATTTTTTATTTTTCTAAAAAGGGGCGTGGTCCCGCCCACTTTTCTTCTTGTATGTATTTCTATTCATGCTAATACCATATGTACCAAATATGACTGCTGTAGGTAAAAAAATTCCCGTGATATGACTTTTTCAAATTTTGGGTTATATGGGCGTGGCACCGCCCCTTTGTCCAATCAAAAATTTATATAGCATATTATTCCTTCCAGAGTCACAGTAACACGCTCTGAAAATTTCAGGAAGATCGGTTCTTTGGTTTGGCCTCCTATAAAGAACAAACAAACACACATTCATTTTTATATATATAGATAGATTGAAAGCAGATTAATTATGATTTAAGGTAAAATGGGGCGAAAAAGGGGGACTTGGTAATAAAAAAATGTATGGCTACCTTACCTGTAGATAAAAAGTGTATAAAACTTTAGATAAATACATATTACAAAAAAATTATTTTGTATAGCAAACATTGTTAGTGGTATAAGTAAAAAAAAAGGGGGCGGTGAAATGGGCGTGGTTCATAGTTATATGGCGACGTTAACAGTATTAAGAGCAATATACTACCAAATAAAAAAAATCCGTTGGAAGGAACAAATTTGTACAGAGAAAAAAAAGTTTAAAACTTTCAAACAAAATTTGGCGTGAAAAGGGGCGTGAAAGGGGGCGTGGCGTAAGAAATGTTTATTTCTACCTCGCCTGTAGTATAATGTGTATACAATTTGAAGTAAATCTGTTAAAAACTATATGGGAGCAATTACATAATTTTAAAAAAGTGGGCGTAAAAGTGGGCGTGGTCAAAAAAAAGTACCCTATTAATCATGCCAGAGTCCCAGTTAAATGCTGTGAAAATTTCAGGAAGATCGGTCCAGAGGTTTGGTCTCCTATAAGGTACACACAAACAAACAAATAAACAAACACACATTCAATTTTATATATATAGATTTGAATATATAGATACTTATAAGAGAATTCAAAAACAGTAAAACTTTCCTTTCAGAAAACTGCTCTTGCACTATATTTTGTACCCATTTACTCTAACCAAAAGCACCAGTGCTATCGCTGACTGAAGCTGTTTATGTAATGAAGCTGTTTATGTTTCTGGTAAACCCATGCTAAAATAGTTCAAAATAAATCATTTTTTAAAATTTGAAAACAAAAATGAAAAAACTCTGCACTTTAAATACATGTATCACTATGAAGACGTGGAGTAAAAGGCTATCTTTAAGATGCGAGTTAAAAATGACTAATATTGACTAATATTAAAATGCCTAATATTGCAAACGTTCTTGAGCTTATTGTACAAAATAAATTCCTTTAGAGTTTAAAATAACTCATTTGCATATCGGAGTGATGGTTTATGGCCGAAAGATCAATTACCCCAAGCTTAGCTGTTTTCAGTTTATATTAATCATCAAGAATTTCTATTACTTAAGCTTTGGTTTTCATGCCGATATGCTTAGTTGATTTCATGACTGTCCAATTTAACGACTTTTCACTGGTTCAGACTGTTCTAGTCCTTTCCAGTATATAGCGAACTTGTATCCTGGGCCCTTACTTTTTAATATACGATATTTGTGATTGTTCTAAAAATTGCAAATTTCCTTTATATTCTGGAAACCTAAAAGAGTTACAGGGTTTCAATGCAATAACTTTACTGTGATATTATTTTATTATTATTATGTTCAATGTAATTTTTGTTTTTATGTGGTATGCAAATTAAATTAAATTTTAAATGAGATAAGTAATACTCATGTTACTAATTTTCTTGAAAAAGTCAACAAAGAATTGACGAAACGTCGGAAAGAAATGTAATTTAAGCTCAGTTTTGTTGACATTGAAAATATTAGGCCTTATTAGCTAATTTTCAAATAAAAGAAATAAAATGATATTAGCCAAATAACACAATACTAAAAGTTTTCATTCCGATACAAAATTTTTTTTAACGTTGGTAGATATTTTTATAAGACATCTCATATATGTCGACATATTGTTGTTTCTCAATATAATATAGTTAAGAAAATTATAGCCAATCTAGATCAAAGATGCTATATCATATACCGTGAGTTACGAGAAACAGTCCTAGATCCAATTTTGCTCACGTTAAATTGGATATACTCATATAATTTTTAAATTAACAGTTTTCAACTGTTTTCAGAAGAAATATTTTTTAACATTTTTAATAGTAAATTAAAAAAGATTACTGTTTTTAACGTATTATTTCAGCTAATTACAATTAAACTACATGATGTGCTTTGTTAACTGCATTTTCCGCTTTGCAGCTTTTAAAAACATTCTCATTCACTCTTTCGTTTTTTTAAATGTTTCTTTAAATACAATTTTATTTCAACTTAAATTATGTAATTATAGAATTTAAATACTGATAACTACAACTTATTGCTACTCCAGAAATTTGTAAATATTGTCGTCAGTTTGCTTTTGTTACGTAGAAAAGATGATAAAAAGAAGCTAAGTTAACGATTTGTTATTTAATTTTTAGTTTTATGTAAAATTTTCTATAACAAAAACACTGTTTATGTCTCATTTAAATGCAAACTAATGTTTACAATTTTCTCCCGACGTTTAAATACTGTCAGTAAATAAAAACGATTTTTAAATAATTTTACCGCTTTGTCAGTTGATTTCCGTTGTGTAAAAATAAATGAAAAATACTACAGATTTAACTGTAAAGTGTGTGCAAAATAAAAAAGAAATACAATTTTGAGTGTTATTGTTATAAATATGTGGCCTGCAGACATAAAAAAGTGCTGATATTTGTAATACCCTATCTATCTATACCACTATGTATCAGGGTATAATGAGCTTGTGCTGATGTTTGTAACTACCTAAAATACTTGATCTAGATCCATCTTTTATTGTACCGATCGACTCAGAATCAGTTTCTGAGTTTATTTCCTATGTCTGTCTGTCTGTCCGTCCATTCTTCTGTCTGTTCTTCTGTATGACCATGTAAATCTTATAACAAAACTACAGGTCGCCAATAAAAATATATTTTGATAAAGTTCTGAATATTATTTTATAACGGCCATATAACCAACGCTAATGGAATTGGTGAAAATCGGTGCACGTTCATACTAATTCCACGTACAAATGACGTCATATAGATCACGATCAACTTCGGAGCTTTAGTAGTCCAAAAATAAATAATGTAGGGCAATTAATTGTCATAGCCCCAATGTAAGAATAAAAATATTGGACAGATTTTCCTCAAATTTGGTTTCTATATATATTTGCAAAAAAAAATTAAATAAATTTACCAAATAATATCAGTATTGATCCATTTTTCGACTAAATATAGCATGCACTATGAACTTTTGATATCTGCAAGCAGAAAAGTAACAACAATGTCACTCAAATTTGGATTATGCTTATTTTCTATATTCAATTAGTTGGATCTTAGAAACCTTCCCTAAAGGCATATTTTTTTGCATATGTGAACGTTATTTTGTATATATCTCCAATACAAATGTCTTTTCTAAATATGATTCCAGATTCGACATAAAAGTAGCAGTCGATATGTTTGTTGAATCGAAAACCGCTTATATGATTATTAAAAAAATCATGTGAGTCCGATCAAAGGGGAGATGTGTAAACATCTAGTAATTAAAATTTTTTATGTCACTTTTTTAAAATCAAACAAAAAGCGTCATCTATGTACCAATTATAGCAAACAACAGCAGGGACTCTGGTAATTCTTGTGGGGTTGTTGAATTATATATATGTTATACGTTTGTATTGTGAAATTTTTGTCGTTTTACAGCAAAGGGTTGTTGAATTAGGTGAAACAATTTTATATCAGAATTTTTTCACCAATACAATCATAAGTCACACCGATTTGTCTTACGGCGTAACATGTGAGCTCACATGTTTTTATACCCTATACCACTATGTGGTTTGGGTATAATGACTTTGTGCCGCTATTTGTAACTACCAAAAATATTTGACCTAGACCCATCTTTAATTATACCGATCGAATCAGAATCACTATCTGATCGAATCAGAATCACTATCTGATTCGATTTAACGATGTCCGTCCGTCCGTCCGTCCGTCCGTCTGTGTGTCCATGTAAAGCTTGTAATCAAACTGCAGGTCGCAAATATGAATATAATTTGATGAAATTTGGTATATAAGCTTCTATCGGACATAGGATGAACGCTATTGAAAGTGGTGAGCCCCCATACAAATGACCCCTATGAAATCGACTTAAATTGGGACAACTCTTAGTCATAGGCCCCATATAGAGCTGCTTCCCGATCTTCACTTAAATCTATCAAAAAACAAAAATATTGCACTGATTCTTCTCAAATTTTGTTTGTATATATTTTTGCAAAATACAAGAGACCTTACCAAACATGGTCAGGATCGGTCCATTTTTGGGCCTAGTCACCATATAGATATAGTATCCGATATGAACTTTTTCATATCTGCAGCCAAAAAAATTAATAAAAATCCCAATCAAATTTGGTTTATGCTTATTTTTTATATGCAGTTAGTTGGGCCTGAGAGATAGGGTCTCTAAACGCATGGTATAGGGTATCGTATAGTCGGTCTAGACCGACTATAATTTTCTTAATTGTGATTGTATTGTGAAATTGAAATTTACCCCCCTGCGCGTATAGATGTTTACATATCAAAAACAAATTTTTTTGTAAACAAGTTTACGACGCAGTTTAGATTAAAGGATCAGTTAATCGGTTTCCATTATATAATTTAAATTAAACAAATTGTATATAGGTTTGTAATAAGTATCATAATATAACGTTAGACTCATCACGGAATGACATCTTAATTCCATATGGTTAATACAGATAAGTGTAATATTATTATATTTATTATCGCTCATACGTCTAAGTATTAATACATGTATACATGCATACCATTTCTCAAATGGGCACTATTTCCTTTAAAATGTTTCTTTAAAAAAGCAACTTTTCGTAAATAAAAACCCATTCTTATACAGGTAAGAAAATATAATCGGTATAGACCGACCATATGATCCCTATAGAATGCATTACGAGAATGCGTATTGAATCCAACTTTGATGAAAATAACATAAACATAGAAAATAAACGTGATCCAAAATTTTTGTGGTATTGGTATATAAAAAAGTACATATCTGATGTAATTTTTATATCGAGACCAGGTCACAAAATAGACTGATGATGACCATATTTATTAAAGGTACTTATTTTTCTTAAAAATGTAGATAAATATATATGTATATATAGTTTAAAAAAGATTATACATTATTTTTGATGTTTGCCGATTTAAGTGAAGGTGAGGAATCAGCTGTATATTAGAATTATAACTAAAAATTGACCTAAAGAGTTTTTTTTTAAGAGCAATAATTAATGTTTGTGATGAAAACACAAAAAAGTGTGATAATATATGATAATTTGGATCATATTACAACTTCGGTCTCATAGGTTTTATTTGTATGGGGCTCAGGTCTGAACATACAGCGATTTTCACCAATTTAAAAATCATTCGTCTTTTGTCCTGTAAAAGTTTATAAACCAAATTTAATATATTCATTTTACAGACAACTGGAGAGACAGGCGGACGAACATCGCGCAAAATGTTCTCAGAAAGTGCTTCTGGGTCGATCGGCGTAATCAAATGTTGGTCTAGTTCAAATATTTTTTGTAGTTATAAACATCAGCAGAAACTCATTATATCTCGACAACATAATGCTGTATGGCATATAAAGTATATATCGTAAAAAAGTAACTTGTCTCTAAAAAGAAATTTTTCTTCGAAAATTAGATTTACTTAAAATTAGCCTTTTCTTAAAAAGCTACCATTTCCTAAAAAAAATACCTATTCTTGAACAACTACATTTGCTTAAGAAATGCACTTGGTTAAAAAAGTAAACTAAGAAAAGCATATTTTCTTCAATAAGCACCTTTTCTTATAAAAGTACGTTTTTATACGATATTACGAGCGAATGTAACATCGTATAATTGTAGGACACATTTTATGTTTTAAATGTTAACTAAAGCATACTTAAGAATATATATTTTTACGGGCGATATTATTCAATGAGGGCATTGCTATAATATTTTTTTATTTCAAAAATAATTAAAAATTTGCTTTTAATTTAATTTAAAAAAATTTATTTAAATTTAATTTTTTATTATATTAAAATTATAGTAAAGGTACCGTATAATTTTATTACGAATGGTGAGCAAATCCTTCCATTGTGTTTGCGTCTCAGTAGCATCCTAAAACTTAACTTTTTTTTCTCAAATAGAAGCCCAAACACAGAAATGGAGCATACTATAATGTGTTCGATGCCCTTCCTAAGTCCATATTTAGAATCCTAGAGAGTTGCCCGAATAGTGTACTTCAAAGTGTTTTAAGACCAGCCATTAAAAGCTCAGTTTTTATTTATGAAAAGGCTCTGAACAATTACAAATGAATTTCGTTGTACTATCTACAATAAAACGGGAATGATTAGCAGCTAGGAAAAATGCAATAAGTAAAAAAAACAAAGACAGTTGATTTTTGCATAAAATGGTGAAGTAAAACTATACTTTCCGTTATTACACTTTCAGAATTTCAAAAACAATTTTTATTTTAATAAAGCCGCGAAATTAAAGCCAAGCAACAATAAGTCTCGACCTAAGTCCAATGTAGAGAATAAAAGAGAAAAAACGAAAAACTCCAAATCGTCAAATTTAAAAAGAAACAAATCCACAAGAATTAATTTTGTTAAAAAAATTAAACTACTAAAATTAAAAAGATTAGTTTCAAACATCAGCAGCAAACAAAACTCATAACTAAGCCACCGGCAGTTCAGAAATTAAGCGTAGTATATGAAATAAAAAAAAAACTACAAATAAAAAATTAATAAAAAAATTATGTTTAAGTATCATGACCTCAAAAAAAGTATACCATTTGCAGGTTTAGCACTTCAGGAAAGACCAGACCCCGAAATTATGTGCCCAAAAAGTATGAACTGGGCCATCGGTTTTCCAAAAATGCCGCTAGACACGCCATTCCGAATAATTTTCGACTAAACTTCACCACCAAGAACTAGGTTGACAGGTGTTGCTACATGAAAGTGCGGATCAACCAATTGTATACCCGGAGACTTATATAAATTTCCGCATCGACAGACTTACAAGATGTCAAACTTCGTCATACGTTTCGATTCTGGCTGATGCAAGAATCATATAATATGAGGATGCGCAAAGTTAATTTTGCGTCCGTGAGAGCAAATAGAAACTCAGTATACATGTTTTGTTTTTAAAATTCATGTATGTATATGAGGGGTTTCATGTCAAGTGCACCAACTTTTGAAACCGATGCCTTCCGATCGGGATGAAATTTGCACCAAGGTTAGTCCTACTGGATAGTAGTTTAGACAGAATTTTTCAATAAGATCGGTCCAGATCTCTCTGAGTTACAGGGGATCAAATTTTGACATTTTGAAATGTAACTTATTACCTATTGTTCTTAGAAAATTTTCTCCCAAATAGTTTACATAGCTATTTCTTCAATATTACGGAAAAAAATACTTAAAAAAAAAAAAAATTTTAGATTTTTTTTTTGCTAAATTAAAGCATTTTTTGCCTTTTTTCAAAAAGAGCATTTTTTTTTTTTCATAAGAAAGCTTAGGATTTTTCCTTTAAGAGCTTTTTGGTCGCTTAGTGGGATGGGAGTGGGATATCTATCAAAATAAATGTTTTGTAACTCAAGACAACGGTTTTTCAATTTTTCACAAATGCATTTTTTGAATTTTTTCCTATTTTACAAATAAAACTAGAAACTAGACAACTAAAACTTTTCCGAGGGTATGTAACATACCTTCATAACATAACAGAAGAAAATGGTTATCTGTAACTTGAAAGAGTTATTTGCAACATTTCAATCTGAACACGAGGATGTTAGAATTGGCTTCACGAAATTAACACAAATTTACCATGACTATGTTAAACTGATGTTGAAGGAAATCAACTTAAAGTACTATATTTAACAGATGATTCGGCAGAAGATTTACACGATTACCGCGATTGACTTAAATTGACTATGTGTCCTAATGCAACAACTTCTTGCCACTTAGGTGAATGTACCAACTGCCCGAAAACCACATTCATCAAAGAAAATTTAATCAACTCTTTAGATCGAGAATATATAGAGGAGGTCAAATTTGATTCTTGGATTCAGACTGACAGATACACATTGAAAACAATCATTTAAAATGTGGATGATTTTGTGGAAGAAATGTGTACAGGATTGCTAAACTTGAGAAACCATGACTTTTTAGTCAAAGAGCAATGGTCATTCTTCAAGGATTTGAAGATACATTTGATGTCTGGTGAATTCGTTATTTCATATGATTTCGCAGAAAACTATAAATATGTTCTTCAGGATGCCATACAAGCATTCCACTTCAATAACGACCAAGCTACTATATTCACAGTAGTTATTTACTACCTGAAAGATGAAAAACTGGAACACAAAAGTATGGCAATCATATCCGACTATTTAAAACATGATATCGTTGCAGTTTATGAGTACCAGAAGAGAATACTAAAATTTCTAAAATCTAAATTTACAGTGAAGAAGGTATACTACGTTTCGAACGGAGCTCGTCGACATTTTAAAAACAAAAGTAGCTTGGCAAATCTTATGCCCATGAAAAAGATCTTGGAATGCCAGCTGAGTGGCATTTTCATCCTACTGCTCATGGTAAAGGAGCATGTGATGGTATTGGAGCAAACCTTAAAAGAAATGCAGCGAAATATAGCCTCCAGTGCTCTCATCAAGATCGCAACTTAAATGCGACTGCTTTATTCAATTGGGCAAAGAGTTATTGTAAAGAAATTAAAATAGTTTTTAGTAGCAAAGAGGATCATCAGGAAACATTGAAACCACTGAAGAGCAGATTCGATGATGCGGTAACAATCGATGGCACCGCTCAATACCATGCTTTTATACCGCTTGTCGTTGGAAGACCCAAGTTGAAAAAGTTTTCTGCCTCTATTCAATGCGATTTCTTTCCAAAGACAACAAATAAACCACCAGCGAAATGAACAGCTGAATCTAGTAACGCCAAGAAAGGATTGATAAAAAAAAAAGCAGTAAATAAAGGCGACAAAAAAACTGGATGAAAGACTGGGTATTTAAAAATTTACAAGACTTAAATACTTCATCAGCTACAATAAATTAAGTATAAAAATAGTTATGATATAAATGGATCTAATGCAATTAAGATTAAATTTTAATAAATTATTTATCTTTTTATTTTTAATATTATTATTATTATACATTAATTTAATTATTATTAAAAACAAATAAAAGATAATAATTTTTCAACATTTCTATAGAAAAAAAGCGATTTTTTTTCCTGAGGTTAACATATTCTGGGTATTACAGTATCGAGGGTATAAAATTTTAGTTAGGTATGTTACATACCTTCGGAAAGTTTAATTTGTCTAGTTTCTCAGTATAAGTTTAATTTGTAAGGTTTTACGCACAAATAGGCAACAATTCAAAATAGTACATTTGTGAAAAATTGAAAAACCGTTGTCTTGAGTTACAAAATATTTATTTTGATAGATATCCCACTCCCATCCCACTAAGCGACCAAAAAGCTCTTAAAGGAAAAATCCTAAGCTTTCTTATGAAAAAAAAAATGCCCTTTTTGAAAAAAAAGGCCAAAAATGCTTTAATTTAGCAAAAAAAAAGTCTACAAATTTTTTTTTTTAAGTATTTTTTTCCGAAATATTGAAGAAATAGCTATCTAAACTCTTTGGGAGAAAATTTTCTAAGAACAATAGGTAATAAGTTACATGGATGAGAAAAAACACCTGTTTGGCCAAAATGTCAAATTTTGATCCCCTCTAACTCAGAGAGATCTGGACCGATCTTGTTGAAAAATTGCGTCTAAACTACTATCCAATAGGACTAAGCTTCTTCCCGATCGGAAGACATCGGTTTCAAAAGTTGGTGCACTTGACATGAAATCCCCCATATATATATTTGTTTATATTCACGAATACAATACAAATGTTGATTAGCGATAAAATTTCTAGAAAATACGATAGAGAATTTTTGACATTTTTTGAAAAAATGTTTTGTTTTGTTTTATTTTTTTTTAATATTTCTTCATTTTTTTTCCAATTTTTTTAAACAATTAGTTGATCAATTATTTGAAAATTAGGAAAAAAAAATTAAAGAAATAAAAACCTTTATAAATAATGATATAAAAAAAATTTCATTGGGATTTGAACACGGGCGAAAAAGTTCTACTCCCAACGCTCTACGCACTCAGCTACGGACATATATGTATAGTCGTTAACAACTATGTTGCTTTAACATTTTTGTTTTTATATTGTATATGTAAATGTTGTTCAGTAAAACCATAAGCAAAACAGCAGAAATCCTTTTTTATATGTGAAACCAAACATACCAATGCTTGTGGGTGAAGCCAATTAGGTAAAAAAATGATAAAAATGTCTTCATATGCACAAGCATAGAGTATAAAATTGGATGTTTTCGTTTAAAAAATTTTTATATATACGAAAAATTATTAATATTTGAAGCAGTTACTGAAATTTGATTTAGTCATTTCGAAAAATATTTGTATATAAGAAAAAGAAATAATAATATTATTAATAATAGGAAATGAATTTTAAGACCGCCTTAAAATAATGAAAATACATTATAAAATACTCGAAAATATACTAAATTTTTTTGAAAAATTTTGCTTCAAAACACATAATATGTATATAATGTACACATTTTCAGAATAGATTGTTATGACTTACCCCAAATTACAACTCCTCGTAGGCCAGTGGTTAGAGTACCTGCCTTCAAGTTGCGTGTTTACTAGTTCAAATGCTATCAGCTTCCAAATAATTTTTATAGAAGTTAAAATTTTAATAAAGAAAAAACAAAAATATAAAAACTAACTTTATAACATTTATATACAATATCGGAAAGTAAAGCATGTTTGACAAACTTCATTTACAAAATAAGAATTTGATTTGAAATTTGGCAAATAAAGTGAAATGATAAAATTGTTGAAAAATTAAAATATAATAATATAGAATTTAATATAAAATCTGCAAGTCGTAAGCGATTACAGACAACAATTTGAATCGCACACTAAATCGTCCTTAAATACACCAAAATATATAGAATTAATTTTATATTTCATATTCTTTTGAATAAATTGAATAACTTGGTCATTTGTGGGTCTTCTTATTTTATTTAGAAAAATATAGATATTTTTATACATAAAACAATTTTATAACAACATTAATTAAAAGTTGTTTTCATTTATATTCGCGAGCAATAAGCAGATAATTGCACCAAAGATATATCACAATTGATTATTTTGATCCCGGGAGTAAATAAAAAATAACCGAATTATTTTTCTTAAGTTCTAAATAGTGGTTTCATCGAGTTTAATAGAAAAACCAAAGCTGGCCTTCACAAATAATGGGTCATCGTATTGGATTAATCCCAAATTTTACGAACGGAAGTTCTACACCTTTGGTTATTATATTTATTATATCGTATCTGAAAATTCAACAGCACTTACAACATATTTGAATTTTTTGAATAAATTGTTATTTATTAGCTTGGGTTCATATGTGACCCCAATTCCAAAAGGGTTAATTAATGGGATCATACTATTTTTTTCCGAAGCCCTAGGCTATTTTTTTTTTTTTTTAAATTTTTTTTTTTTTTTTTTTTTTAGCCTAGTTCCGCGAAGCCGAGGGGCTTGTCTGCAGATTCTAATTTTGACTAGTTTTTTTTTTTTTTTTTTTGCAGCGACAGACCAAAGCCTCTGGTGGGAATCGAACCCACGACCCCCGCATGATAGGCGAGCACGCTACCTACTCACCTACCGGGGCGCTTAAGATAAAATATAATATTCAAAAGTAGAAAATTAACGAATTTTTGATACAAAGCTTTTAGAAAGAGTACACTTACAGAATATTTTACAAAAATCCCATTTTTCTCGAAATCTGCAAAAATGAATTCTTTGCCAAAAAATTTGTGGCATAGCGATTTACTTCAAAATTCACGCAGTTATTCTGTAACATATATTTAACAAAACCTTAAAGTCCTTAATTCACTTTTTTAAATTTTGTATAAGAGAATTTTTTAAAACTTGAAAAAGGAGTTTTGCAAAAAAAATTATGGCTTCAAACAATTTCTAAAAGTTGAAAAAAAAAAGCTTTTAAATTTCTTGACCTAGTTTTTTTTGGCACAGAAGTGGTCTGGGCCATTTGCTATTTCTTGGCGAATTTTTATTCGGTTTTGAATTTTGATAGCCCTTAAAGAAGACAATTTAGTACTATAACAACTTGTCGGAAAAATTAAACTATAGAACGAAATTTCGTAAAATTTCAAAAAAAAAGTCATATTTTCCTAATATAAACCACACTTGAAATTTTCAATCGATTTCCGGCGCGACTTTTCTTTATCCGATTATCCGCATACTTCAGGTTGATTAGTTTTATATTGAAAGGTAACGAACTGGACGCGGCCTATCCCCAAACTCGCAATTTGAAAAATGTTCATATAACTCAGGACTACTCTAATGTATATAGAAAAACAAAACACTGCGGCGAATTGAATTGACAGATGGTCGTAGGTATACAACACGGTGTTGGTAAGAGTGAAAATAAAGCAGAGTGGCAAAGGCAAATTTTTTGCCTTTAAACTTCACCTTATGAATTTTTCCAGCGACGAAAAATGTACCGATGCTATCCGGTTCGATAAGGACCAATAAAAAATTCCAAATGAATTTCCTTGTACTACAACAAAGGGGAATGATTAGCAGCCTGATTTTCCATAAAATGGTGCAGTAAAAGTACACTTTCCGTTATTACACTTTCAGAATTTCAAAAACTATTTTTATTTTAATATAGCCGCGAAAGCTATTGCGCCACAAGAAAAAACGAACTCAGCTTTGCTACGAATTAACAAAGAATTCCAAAATAGGGCAAAATTATTTCGTTAAATATATAAATAAAATATTAAAAAGTAATATATAATGAAGGTGGAGTCCCCTAGATGTCAGCTTCAAAATAAGCATTAGGGTGACCATCCGAACTTGAACAGGCTCATTGGGCTGAGCTCAACGATTTCCTCAAGCATTTGAACTGGAAATTTCGTTTCCTAGATAATAATATTCATGCTGCTGCGAGAATGGTGGAAAAAATAATAGTGCTTGGTATGCGATTATTCATTCCATCAAAGCACATTTCCGCTAAACCTAATCGAAAATCTTGGTTTAACCAGACTTGCAGACATGCACTCAGATCCCGAGAGAAATCATTCAGATATTGGCATGAAAATAAAAATTCCGTCGCTGAACTGCTACGAGAACAGGCCAGAAATGAATGTGCCAAAGCACTAAGGTGCGAAAAGTTTCTTTACGAACAGCGTCTTCATGCTAAAGTTCTTTCCGCTCCTCGGGGGCAGTAAGAACTTTCGGTCATTTGTTAAAAGAGTTGAGAAGTTGCCATCCCAACTCTTATAATGAATGACCAAATATTCACTGACCCGGTTGATAAGGCTAACCTTATAGCCGAACTTTTTGCAAAAAATTTGTTTTTTCTGGACAGCGATCAAGCACTACCGCACTCGAAAGAGTATTTTGTTCCGAGCACGTGCAGTTAAAAAAGTTCTATCATATCTCAACGTAAATAAGTCTGTGGGGCCAGATGGTATACCAGCACTGGTGCTGAAACAGTAGTCTTCGAAACAGTTCGTTGGCCAACCTTTTCATCATTTCGTACCGTAGGGAGTTTACCTCCTGCTGCAAGGTTGCTAATGTCCAACCAATCCCTAAAAAGGGTGCGGCCAATAACTCTGAAAAATCACCGTCCAATTGCAATCTGCTCTGCGCTCTCAAAGATAATGGAGAGCATTTGTCTTTATTTCCTTTAATTATAGGCCAAGCCTCTTGAGGGTTGGGGGGCAAAAGGCGGAAAATGAATGACACACTCAAACAAGACCTGTTAACAATCTCCGAGCGGGGTTAAGCGAATAGGGTTGAATTGAATGCGCTCAATGTTGGCATGAGAATTCAACGATATGTTCGTTGGAACGAGCATGTTTTTAAAGTGTCGAAAGAAGCATTCAAGTGTATTGGTTTTCTAAAGCGGTGCAAAAATTACTTCACACCTTTCGATCTCCTTAAAATCTATAAAACTTACATCCGACCAAAAATGGAATACAACTCCCGTATATGGGCAGGAGCTTCAAAGTCTATTTTAGAGCTACTGGATCATGTACAATGGAGGGCGTTGATGCTCGTTAATGACTCGTCGAACATGGGACTTTTCGATTCAAAACAACTTCTCTAATATATGTAAAAAGTGTATACATACATCAAATATGGTAACTCTTACGAAGCTGAGAATTGTGGAAATTAGAAGTATAAATGCAGAGATATTCAAAAACTCAAATATATCTTCTGAGATTAATACGAAGTAAAAGCTTTATGGTGTGAAAACTGATAATTAACCACACTGGTGGTAGATCTGACTTTAGGTGAGTTTATTAAAACTCTGACCAAAAAGTGCAAGTACGAGTGTATGTGAGATAGACGCAAGTTCACACCTCACGGCTACCCTAAGTAGAAAAATTTAATATAGAAACGTTCTATTCAATTATAACATATCAATTATCACATATTCAGTAAAATCACTGATGAAGGCTGATATGCCAGAAACTAGTCTGATTAAAATGTACAGTGTAGTTATGAATTTTGGAAATATGTGCTTTCTTCTTCTTTACCACGCAAATAAAAATTTGCATATTAATTACAGCATTAATTAAATACAGTATTAATTTTCTGAGATTAGCGAACTCATTCCAAGTGCCCGAGTTTCAGTTCGATCTACCCGCTTCTCTAGTAGATCACATCCGTCTGTAGTCTTCTCTTCAGTTAACCGCAGAACGCATTATAGATAGAATTCGTTTATCAGTCGAACTAGCCGTATTTGGCATAAATTCCCAGCACAAGTCTTTCCTGACAGTTACAAGATACTAAAATTTAAGTCAAATATCTACATACACTACTCCCTCCTTCCTCCTTCCCATAACCTATTTTCCTGATATCAACGGATACACTACATTTGTAGGGGACATCCCTTGAGTGTTGGTTAATACAAAATATGTATTTAAATTAAAATCAAAAATGGGACGCCAAATCTCTGGAACTACAACTTAAATGAAAAAATTCTTAAATCTACGGGTTTTTTGCTGTTCTCTTATTTCAATAAGAATATTTTTTCTCGTTTTAATTCACATAGAAAAGGCTTTGTAAAATCAAATCAAATGCCCTTTTTTCTACTAAGCAGGTCTTAAGAGATAAAAAAAACTAATTCATGTTTAAACTCTAACATGTTTTTTATTGAACCTTGTCATTATTTTAAAAAATTAGACATTAATTTTATGAAAAAAAAAGATTTTAAAAAATGTCTAGATTTTGCGCTGATTTAAAAAAAAAACTCGTAATAAGTGGTCGATGTTAATAAATCACACTTTTTGCGATGATGCTGTTCTACAACTATAATAAAAACTTTTTATTTACACAATCTATTTTCCATTATAATTTTTTCAATTAAAACATAGATTCTTTATGCACTTATTATTGCAAATAAATGAATTAAAAAAATTTTTTCCATCAAATCACATATTTTTATTTTTTGCATATGTTCGAAACAGTAGTGATGCCAGTCAAATCCAATTTATTTGTATATCGAAATTTTTTTTTTGGTGATGCCTAACTTTTTAAAAATAGAAAAGTCATTGTTAATTGAATGAAATTGAAGAACAAAAACAATTAAATGAACAAATAAGTTGTTATTTTAAAAGAAAATATTTTTCTTTATACTTTTTCTATAAACTTAAGAAAAAACATGCACAAAATACTTAAAAGTTTTTTGTGAAACTGAATAAAGAACCATATGGTACCTCGGTTTCTAGATAACATATGTTCTTAACTCAAACATATGTTTCCATTAAATAAATAAAAAAAGTGGTTTCAAGAAACCCAAAATTTCAATTTCATGTGATTTTAATTCACTCTTATTCAAATAACAACGTTTCAAGAACAGGGCTGATTATTATTTAAAACAACATTCTAAAGGGGGAAAAATTGGAAATTGGGCATATTACAAACAGAAGCCGATATACAGAAGTATTAGAAAACGGTTTGAAGGCAAACACAATGTAGAAAGTTACAAAGATTGCGGTTGCCAATGTTAAATAAAAAGGAGCAACGTCATGTGGTTCTAAAAAACGACCTCTGCTTTGATAGCTTAGCTGAACCTAAGAAAAAGTACAACATCGATGTATCCCCAAGAACAAACCAATAAACTCTGAATTGGCCTGTTAGAGAGCAAGTCCTCTCAGAAGAAGTATATCATCAGAAATTAATTGACTTGAAAAATTTCATGTCAATAAAAATGACGTTTTATATTCCCACTTAAGCAATTTAAATATTTATCGAAGTGATGATAGTGATAGGACACAGAACTAGAAGATAAAAATGGTTTACCTAGAGTGAAAGATGGCGGTGGTGGTTTAAAGTTGAAGAGTTCATATTCATTGATGAAAAAATTAACAAAATGGTCCAGTTAAATATTTTTAGGCGTAACATCCACTCAAAGTAAATAATCCTCAACAATCAACAACTATGTTTTTTTAGAGCATTTGTGAGATGTGTTTGATAAATTTATTACGATTCATAATACTTCGATAAAAATATGTACCATTAAAATAGCTGTCCAATACTGGATCAGGAATTCCCAAGAAACCATAGTCTCCACTGCCAAATCGTCTCAATGAAGTAAAAAGAAGAAAAGGTTTGGCAAAACATTTTTATTTAAGCTTCTTTGTATAAATACATCTACCAATCAATATTCATTTCTTATATAGTTATGAAATTAATTAAATGCGTTTAGTTTTTTGTAATTTCATGATTTTCATATACATACAAATAGCCATGATTTGTAACTGGTTTTATTTGATAATATTAGCAGACACTAAAATATTGAAAATATAAAATATTTGTTTTTAAACTAAACTCTTAAATACTAAAAGCTATTGAATTGATAAACCAATACGGTGCTAATACTTTTTTCGTTTGTGTATAAAAGATCCATACTTGGTTAAACAAAATTAATATCAACCCATATAGGAACGACCAAAATTTTCAGATTTTTCTTAAATTAAATAAATAAAATTAAGTATACATATAAACTTGTGTGTAACTAAAAATATAATAAATTATATATTACTCCATCAATAAGTAACGAAAAACTGTAATGCTTCAAATAGGCCCTGGAATATAAAATAACACCGATACGCTTTTGTTAATTTTTTTTTATAATTTATGTAATAATTGCCATCATATCAAAATATTAAATTAATATCTGGTAGTTGCTTCATTCATTTTAATAACCTCCTCATATCTGCATTTCATAGATTCAACAAGTTTATCATAAACTTCCAGGGTATGGAGTACGAGGTTTCATGGATCTTTTCCCATACATCATTTGGGATTTGGGTCCGGAGACTGAGAAGTTACTTTATTCACCCGAAGCCACGTTTTTACTAGGTTGGATACATGTCTTCTGTAAATGATAACAACTGATTTTGTAGAATGTTAAGGTAATCCCGAATGCACATTCTTTCTTTGGTTAAACCCAAATGATGAAAAACAGTCTCATATCATCAGCGATCCTCCACCGTGTTTGGCGGTCTTCTTTGTATATTTGGGAACGAATTCTTGGTTTTTGGACTTCTTTCATACCTCTTGCCATCAGAACCAAACAAATTTATCTTTATTTCTTCTGACAATAAAATATTTTTTCAATTTTGGAGATGTTGGTGTTGCTTGACAAATACTAACCGTTTCTCAATGTTTTGCTTGCTCAGAAATGGAACTTTTCTCGCATTTCTACCCATCAATCCAACTTTTTTTAGTGTGTTTCTAATCATGCGAATACCAACAGGAGCACACAGTTCATTTTTAAGGTCACCGGTCTAAGAGTTTGTCAAATCGAACAGACGTTTTACGCTTTCTACCTCTCGTTTCACTTCATTAAATCAGAAATTTTTTCACAGATTTTCCATAATTTTTCCGCGAACCATTTTCGACAGCAAATACCGCACAAATGATCTAATTCATAGTGACATAAAGGATAGTGTTGGTACAATCGTTCTTATTACTTTTTAAATTCTTTTTCTTTGCTTTTCTCAATCTCTATCAAAACTTTGATTTGTAAAGAGAATGATACAAAGAAAATGTACAATGACACAGCCTTCACCAAACAAATACGTTGCTTATAAAAATTTCTACAACTATTTATTTAGTAAAAATTTATTTTTCAACTTAGCCAATTCACAAACCAAAATTGTTTTGTTTTATTATTATTGTGAATGAAGATAATAAACTAATTAACAAATGCATTAACAAATTTAGTAAACACACACACATAGCATATGTATACTTTTATGTGTGTGTTGGTAGCAACTTTAAATGCAATTTACGCAAAACAAAGGAAAAAATTAAAAAATCTGTAAATCTGGTGAACTGATAAAAAGAAGTACCTTTAAAATAATATAAGTTTGGTCAAAATCGGGATAAAACGGTAGAACAAAACATCGGTAACGAAAAATCGCCTAGCCTATTAACATTATAGATTTATCTCATATATTTACATAATTCTAGTTAAATATTTACAAAATAATATACTAAAAGGTAAGTCCAGAACAGGATGCATCTTTAGTATACGTATTACTTAACTATCATCCAATAAGCATATTACTAATAAGTTTGAGTGATTACTAAGTCTTTCAATATATTTTGAGCTGATTGAACTGATTTCTTCTTTAACTTTTGGTATGGTGATGTCTTTGTGTATATTGTCATTAGTCAAATACCATGGGGTGTCAGCAATTATTCTAAGCATTTTAGATCACTACGTTGGAGAATTTCAATACCGGAGTCGCTTGCAGTACCACAAATTTGTATTCCGTATGTCCACATCGGTTTTAGAATAGCTTTCCAAAGTAGAACTTTATATTCAATGCTTAACTCCAATCTTCGGTAGATCACAGGGCCCCGTATACTACCCTGAGGTATGTCAGTTTTATTTCACAGATATTAGAGATTACGTCATTCATTTCGACATAAAATCATCGATGTTGTAGGTAGTATCTAATTAACAAGAGGAGCGGTGCAGGAAGCAGCAAAGCATTTCTTACAACATATACAACACGATGGCATTGTTCAGGAGTTCCGTGTTTATGTCTGAAACCGAATTGATGTTCGTGTATAATATTTTGGTTATCTAAAACAGGCTGCAATCTTCTTAATAATATTTTATTCAAAAATTTTTTAGAACATTGACAGAAGGGTTATTGGCCTAAAAAAATTTCTACAACTATTTATTTAATGAAAATTTATCGTTCCTATTAATTTTACCACCGCTGTATATGACAATCAAAAGTTATTGATTAATTTTCTACGTAATTATGGCGTGGTTATAAAAAATATGACACATTACAAAAAAGAAAACAGTAAAAAAAACGTTTGATTTTAGAAAATATTTACATTTGCATTTACATTTATTTATTTGTTCGCCTGTGTAACAAGACTGAAGTCTTAAAACCATACAGGGCTACATTGAGGAGAAATATAATAATTTGAC